>CM017568.1:7071072-7618572 GCA_007844125.1 Sinonovacula constricta | reverse complement strand
TGGTATGCATAGTTCGAAAGTGTAGTGGGTTGTTGAAGTCAAGAGAGCTGAAAATAGTTTTGCAATGCTTTTAGCGACAACACTGTCTCAATTATTTATTGTAGTTTAACACATATTTGCAAATTGTGTTACCTGGGTCTTATTCGTATAAATATAGATAGGTGCCACGTTGATGACAGAAAACAAAACAATCTTTTAATCTGATAAACTGTATTGAATTTACAAAATAAAGACTCCGTTCCTTTTAATTCATTTTAACGTAGGTCCGTCTAATCGCGGATATGGTTTAAAATTTGTTTTTGCGTTTCACAACACCGGGGCATAAATCTTATCGGATAATGTATGTCTGTGTTCAAAGCTTTCACATCGAACTACTCCATTTATTTACGGGTTCAAGATCTTGTGATTTCAAAAAGTACTTCTTACGTATGTTTGACCCACTTGAGAGACAGAGAAGACCTAGGTGTGCTGCTTGTCTTGTTTGTTTATTGGGTTTATCGTTCCACCAACAATATTTCAGTTATCTGAGTCCACTTGGAGCAAATATAGTGCTGCCTTCACTGTGGCTAGCATGCCGTGAACACCTTGCATGATACCACACAAAGTCACAATATCCTAACACCTAGTCAACCAGTCGTGGAATTACTCTTATATTTGCCTGAGCATTAGCAAGGGAGCCAAACCACTACCATTTTAACGACTTTGGTATGTCGCGGCTCGGGAGCGTCCCTGGGCATTAGGTAACTGGAGCCGACGCTTTACCGATCGCGCTACCAGGTCCGGTATACTACTTCTCAATTAATCCCGTAAATACCATGTCGATGGAACGATTTTAAGTTTTACGTAAATAATTAAAAACGTTTCCAAATCCTCCCTGGTGGGGATTTATGGTCGGCAGGTAAGTCTTGCGGCGTATTCATTTATCATATTTATCTATCAATATTTTGCTGGCTGAGTTGCCTTTAATTCCTCTTTTCCTTCAAGGGGCCTTGAACTGTGCATACTTCGCATACCAATTAAACAGTTATTTTGTTGGATTGTTTAATATTTTCCTCTAATCGGATTGTAATTCCTGAATTCAATGCCTGCCATAACAATGAGAGTGCGTCTGTCTCGTTCTACCTGACCACTGTGTTTTAACGGCTTTCTTCCTGCTGCCAGATTGTACCTGTTTGACAAAAACTACTCAGAGGTCTTCGATAAGTATGCAAAACGTCAAAATTTAAGAGAATAATAATTGCTATTTAATACGGCTGGATAAATCTGTCATAGATAAGCTTGATATATTTATAGAAATGTTTGGGGCAAGGGTGCCTTGTATGTGTGCAGCAATGTACGCCCTGAAAACGTGCTTATAAATAACAATCCATTATTCATGTCTTCATATTCTTTCCTTGTAGTCTGTAGTTTGGAATATTAAGCTTCGTCGACTTGAATCTTGTCTGAGACATGTAGAACGTCCCCGTGGTTCTGTAGTGCGCCGGGTGTCCGGGACATGTAGGCCTCTCCACGCGGTTCTGTGGTGCGCCGGGTGTACGGGACATGTAGGCCTCTCCCCGCGGTTCTGTGGTGCGCCGGATGTCCGGGACATGTAGGCCTCTCCCCGCTGTTCTGTGGTGCGCCGGGTATCCGGGACATGTAGGCCTCTCCCCGTGGTTCTGTGGTGCGCCGGGTGTCCGGGACATGTAGGCCTCTCCCCGGGGTTCTGTGGTGCGCCGGGTGTCCGGGACATGTAGGCCATCTCCACGCGGTTCTGTGGTGCTCCGGGTGTCCGGGACATGTAGGCCCTCTCCCCGCGGTTCTGTGGTGCGCCGGGTGTCCGGGACATGTAGGCCTCTTTACGCGGTTCTGTGGTGCGCCGGGTGTCCGGGACATGTAGGGCCTCTCACCGCGGTCTGTGGTGCGCCGGGTGTCCGGGACATGTAGGGCTTTTCCCCGGGGTTCTGTGGTGCGCCGGGTGTCCGGGACATGTAGGCCTCTCCACGCGGTTCTGTGGTGCGCCGGGTGTCCGGGACATGTAGGGCCTCTCCCCGCGGTTCTATGGTGCGCCGGGTATCCGGGACGTGTAGGCCTCTCCCCGCGGTTCTGTGGTGCGCCGGGTGTCCGGGACATGTAGGGCCTCTCCCCGCGGTCTGTGGTGCGCCGGGTGTCCGGGACATGTAGGGCTTTTCCCCGGGGTTCTGTGGTGCGCCGGGTATTCGGGACATGTAGGTCCTCTCCACGCAATTCTGTGGTGCGCCGGGTGTCCGGGACATGTAGGGCCTCTCCACGCGGTTCTGTGACGCTCCGGTGGTCCTACCCATATTCTCGAGTTGTCCTACAAAAAAAAAACAAAAAAAAAAAACAGCCGGAATTCGTTCAATTTGCCTTAATGGTGTCTATGCAATACATTTTAGAAACAAACCAAACTAAAGCAGCTTTAACGGACATGCTTATAAGTACCCGTATAATTTTATTGCATAAAATGGTCGCATGTAAAAGTCCCGCATACACACTTTCCTCGTCTGTATAAATAATAATTTTAAACGACATTTATTTCATTTTCTTTTTAAAAATGTATACCAATAGATCAAGGATAATGATAGTGTTGTTGTTGTAGCTGCTGTTGTTGTTGTCGTCTCCGTATATTTTTACCAATTAAGAAACTCAAAGTGTTTTTGCAGAAGATGTCTACATGGCTACGTTGTAATGAGAACATAGAGTACGTTTATGTTTATTATGACGGTGAAAACCCAGGAAAGTTGTTCTCTAGATCTGTATAATACACTTTACTCATACATAAAATGCAATCAAACTTCTATGACGTTTTTATAGTGATTTAAGTAACGTCTCCATTTCGTTTATCAGACGTTGCATTTCTAAGCGAAATAAATGGCGTAATAATTACTTTCACCGAGCGCTGAAGGATGGTTGTGTTTCTTTTAACTTTCCACGCCACATCCTTTCAATAATCGAGGTATGTTATACTGCATAGAAGCAGACATATGAGAAAATTTATGCATTATATGATTTATGTTTTGATTCCAGATACATTAACTTAAAATCTTATTGCATTTTTGAGTGCATGCAAGCTATCATATTAGCGTAAACGTCCGATATTCGGGAATTTATAGCGACGTCGACATAAAAGAACTTTCATTCTTTAGTTTCTAATATCTAAATGGTGTTTTGCCATTATAAACAAATATTTCAGATTCTTTTTCCAATTATTGCAATATAATAAAGAACCAGCTTTAGTGCATCCGTCATGCTTTAGTCATAAATAAATAAAATATAACATGATATTAACTGGACAAGTGAGTTTAAATTAACACTTTGGCCGGTGTATGCTAATAAACTTCACCGTTTACATTTGTATATAATGAACATATTTTTCTTATTTAAATACCACTTTCATAAAATGAAAATATTTTATCATAAAGGCCTCCTTCGTCCTGCCCGCGAATTAAATGTGGTATAAGAACACATTACGAAGTTAATGTGAGGCTTGGAATTAAATCGTCTTATTTTAAATAAATAAAAATCATGTTTAACCCACAAGAAATCATTTGACTTGTTAACTTCCTCCATTCTAATAAGTAGTTTAACTCATGTGCTATTTACAATATAAAAAGTTGTGCTTCTCGAAATAATACATTATTTGTTTAATAACTTATTTCCATTAAGTAGCTGTCAGGGTGCCACGTGTTTCGCATAGGGGTTTCTGACGCAATACAACGTTTTACATTGTCTTTAATAATTTAACCGTTTCATCACGTTACCGTTCAATATTCCAGAGCGGTCGTACAAGCACCAGACTGTGATTGACGACGAGCCTGTAACCATGGAGATACTGGACACCGCTGGACAGGTAAACTATAATCATGACCGTCAAGTCTGGGGCTGAGCAAATCTGGACACAATTGATTTTGTTTTTGTAGGTGATATGATCTTAACAGTGCAAATGTTATTGTTGTTGATGATCATGAAGATGTTTGTTATTGTTTTAATTATCTCGCAGCGACACAGTTATAATCATATTAACCACCGCCAGATATGAGTGAAAGCAGGTCGCATTGAGCTGCCTTAGTAGAGCCTCCGACGCTTTGCAAGTCAGCTGAAGCAGGCGTTCATTGACACACAAGCATATACATAATTATCAATAATATGGCGGCTCAACACCGTTTCCAACTCATTAAACATATGTGTAATACTCAAGTTGCAATTTGCATTTACTTTTCCTACTGCTACGATTAAGCAAGCCATGTGCAGTGAAAATAGCATAAAGTTAGTGTATATAAACAAAAGGCAAAAATACATGTACATGTCTAGAACTTAGCAAGGTTGTAATTTCACGTGTGGGATGGCTATCAGCTGGCTTCAACATTGGCGAGTCTTTTTGTCATTTTTCCTATATTCAACCAAACAAACATAATAAGTATAGTTTTACCGATGATTGACAATCTTACATCGCCGTGGTTGCCTGAGAAGTATGTCTATGTAATAACAACGCGTATTTTTAAACAGGACTTATATAGTTATTAATTAAAAAATAATTGCATCAGATCACATTAGAGCATTATATTACTCTACTATTTTAGGTAAATGCTATTTTTTTTCAGGAATGGACGATACACAGAGAGGGACACGTGCGCTGGGCAGACGGCTTTGTGCTTGTGTATGCGATAAACGATAAACAGAGTTTTGAGGAAGTTGTGAACATGAAACAGACTTTGGACGACGTGAAGAAAACAAACGTACAATGTATTCTTGTGGGCAACAAAGTGGATTTGTTACACGAAGTGAAAGTTCCCGCATGTGAAGGAGAGCGCGTGGCGCAAGACTGGGCATGCGCGTTCTTCGAGACTTCTGCTTCCGATGGCGGCGAAGAAATCACGGAAGTGTTTCACGAACTTCACCGGGAAGTAAAAAGGCGAAAAATGTTAGAATCTAAGCCTCGGAGACGCAGTTCTGCGCATCAGATGCGACAGGTTTTCACGAAAATGTTTAAAACTCCGACAAATAAGGTAAATAGTCCGACCTGAATATGGTATACTTGTTGGTTAAGGATTCTGTGACTCATCAGCATCGGTATTTTGATGTTTTTCTTCTTTCCAAGCGAATTGTGATATAAACAATAAGTGTGGGAAGTGTAAATAAAGAAGATTTTAAAAGTGATGCACAAAGAAGATTGGAATTGTAGTTTCATTTTATGTCCTTTAGATTTATTAGGCTTAAAAGCCACGTGCATAACATAGACACATGTATTTGTGAGAATTTTTTTTTTACTCTCACCAGTTACGAATAGCAGTACTTCTTAACCTGATGACGTCGTGTGTGCGTGTGTGCACGTGTTAACTATCACGAGTGTTGTCATTATTTTTCTATTTCTACATACAGGCATGCTAAACACCAATTGATCTAGCCTATCCTAACAGTGCGGAGCCTAAGACAGGTGTACTTGCACTTCTCAGTCAGCAGTAGTAAGTCTTGTTTTGCTTGATGTGGTTGGAAATTATTGAAGAATAATATTAACTCAATTGTTGTCGGCTAAAGGGTATTTTGTCAAGAATAAACAACAAAAGTTATTGTTTTGTCTGTAAAACCATGCACATGGACGATAAATTTACTAACACGTCTCACCCTGTTGATATCTGGTGACGTCGGTTGTAGTGATAACGGATGATGTCGGTTAACACCTTTCCGTCGGTGCTTCTCACCATCTCTTTACAAATACATGTAATACCCCGTAGCTCGTGTCATAATACATACAATGTACGTAAAATTGTGAAAATAATTCCAAAGCTGACATGTATTCCACGTACACACGCGAATCTTCAGATGTAACAAGTAATTAGGCTTCCGCAATCAGAGAATCAAAACATGAGTTTAGGCACTCACATTTGGTTTTATTAGCTCATTGAAATTCTTACTCAGTTGTAGCCTTTTAGGTTATAATGAAACTTACAAATCATGAAATGGAAAATTAAGTATCATTTTCATGTATCATCAGCAGCAGCTGTATATAGTTCTCTGTACTAGTCTTACAAATCAATTAACAACACTATCAATTACAATTAAACGTGAAAGTATTATTGTGAGGGTGTGTAATTGACAGAATACATTGAAAAGTGAGTTTTCTAGGCCCTTGTATACACGGATGTAAGTATATATCGGCATTCTATATGTTATAATAATATATTTGTTTATATGAAAATAAAATATAACCATGTTGAATTTATACTGTTACATTGATACTGTCTTGAAAACCCCTTATCTGTATCTGTCATATTCTATATGTATGCAAATAAAGTAACATAACATTTATTAATATTTGCATGGAACTTGCATATTCTCCGTACAAGTGAAAAACCATAATAGGTTCATAAATGTCAATTAATGTTTCACAATTTGAAGTTGATTTTTTATTTTATTTTGGTTTAAACATATTTTATTTGGAAAAGCAATCATTTACAAAACATGTTATACAATATATGGGGATGAGAACGAAAGAATAATATTCTTATCGTGTTCTTTTCCCTGTAAGAAATAATTATACAATGATATGGCTATTAGCTTACAATACTTTTCCGTAAATTTATTAGTTTTAAGTTAAAAAGAGAATATACGGTGGTTTATTATGGGAAATAGGTTTCATGGGGCGTGGGTATAAGTTAACCTCAGTATATCCACTCAATCCAAGCTAAAACGTTAAGTAGATTTGATGAAGCTATGATCTGCATCAACGATATTTGTATTCGCAGCCAGTGACAAGGTATCATCACCATATATCAGAATGTCAAGGGAGACACTTGGTAGAAAAGAAAGTTTGGTGAATAATGTATGCCTCTCGTGAGAATACAGTGGACAAGTTAGAAAGTAATGTTCTATATTTTCAAGTGACCCACACTTACAGTTCGGAGACATAACCAAATTTTTAGAAAACAAAAAAGAGTTTAATGGTATACATTCAGTACGAAACCGTGCATGCTGGATTTGTAATTGTCTTCCACCATGATAATAGTGCCTGGGAATCGTTGGACTGTCAGAATTAATAAGTCTTTTGAATCCACTAAGAGAGCTGCAATTTTTTGTTTCCATAGATAGGCTATTCCACTCTCTTATTACCGAGGGAAGAAAAGAATTTGTAAACGAATTTGATTTAGTAGGTATATTTCTGAATTGATTTGCATTTCGTAAGTTATAGTTAGAGATAAAACCTACATCATCAGGAATAAGTTCCAGCAGATATGGAGGTGAAAGGCCATGGGCCATTTTGTAAAATAATATTATATAATTTTATTTTATTGATTCCCTATAACTAACTGTAACTCCCTAAGCATTCATAGATTGAAATTGTGCATTGATTCAATTTGTAAATGTTCTTGTGCAAGATTAATGGCGGAGTAAGGCATATTGAGCAGCGTTATAACCCAAACGTTCATTCAAGATTTAGTAATATATTCTCCCATTCTTCTAACATGACAAACGACTTTGTTGAATATTAAACATTTAATGTCTATGTTACGTCTTGATTCCATACATCTATAAGGAAGCAGTCATGCGTCCGCATACTGTGGGCGGTTGCACGACTGATAGGATAAACTGGTTTATATGAACAAACTTGAACCCGATAGTTTAAAACCCAATTCTTTCTGCCTGCCTGTCCCCGCTGTACACAATCTTCTTGACTAAAACAATGTTTTCAATAAAATAGCATTCGCATATAAACATTAAATTTGAAACCTTACATTGAACATAAAAGTAATAAATTGACGGGTTGATGTGGTTATTTGACGTTAGTTTCGCCTCTTTGAAGTAAATGCAAGTTATTATTTAGACTTTTCTCAACTATAATCACTTCAAGACAAAACGGGATTTTGGTTTCAATCGACCCTGCCTTGGCTGAAAGATAGAAAAACGTGACTTTTTGGGACACAAAATTGCCTGAGTTAGGTACACGTTCCGGCCCCCGACCCCTGTATCCGGGAGACAAGCCAGTGATATCTGTTTCCGACCGACACGATGCCTGTCAGCGGGGAGCGAACAGGGATCAACACAGGTATGATTAATGACTGGGATACACAGGTAGGTGCACTAACGAAGGGGCCTTTCCACCGCCTATCGACTGTGCTATAGCTTATACAAAACGTCCGATAGCATAATGTCGACATTTTGAATCAAATACTATACATGTTGAATAAACCATATGTTTCGAATAAACCATATATTTTAAAGAAAGCATATATTTCAAATTAAGCAAAACCTTCCAATAAAGCGTATACGTCGATTAAAGAAAACATCATCAATAAAGCATAATGTTACGACCGGTGTCGCTATTTAAGATTTATTTATAAATTGGCACGTTTATTAAACGACGAAATGGTGTAACAGTAAGAACAAGCCAGCAACAAACTAGTACAATCATGTTTTATTTTAATAAATAATTAGATCTATGGCGTAATAAAACAATAACAAATATATCAGACAAAATTGGAGAATGCAAAATGAATGTTAGTCAGCTTACAATTTGTCCCTTTAGGAGGTGTCCCTTTAATAGTCCAATTAATAAGCTAACGTCAAATGATCCTGAAGATTTTTCAGTAGAATGTCCTTGTAGATACGCACAGTAGAAATAATTCAAAGGTTGAACAATACACGAATTTAATTGACATAATTCCAAAATCAACACTTTAATATTTATATCACTGTAGAATATAATAAGTCCACGTTAGTTCTAACACAGAAATGTTTAATAAGAAGCTGCAAGTATTTCCAAACTCTATGTCCAAACTCTATGTCCGAACTTAAACTTAAATCGGCTAAAAAGCCCTAATATAGACCCAAAGAATTTCTAGAACTTAGAAGTCTCCAGACAATTCACGAAACCCAGTTAAAAATAAACAAATTAATTTTCTAGCATGATCCTTTTCTTTCTGGCTGTTACGCGAATGCTACGTCATAACTAATACTACAACGGTAAACAACCCCTTGTAAACTAAAACGCTGGTGTACTACTGTACATAACAATACACATAAAAATAAAGCATACATTTTAAAATAATAAAATAAGCATACACTTCTTATGAAGCTTACACTGTCAATAAAGCACACAATTCAAATAAAATATAAACTTTGAATAAACCATTGATAATTGATAGTTAATAATTTACAGCAAATCAACAACAACAAGGAGGCAATGACAAAGAATTTCAAAACAAAAGTTTACCGATGTTAGTTACTATTTTGCCATAGATCACAATACTATATTTATAAATCCCCACCTGTCATTGCAAACAGGTATCGGATTCGGTGTGAATTCAAAATACTGCAATTATTGCTTTATGTTTTGTTAAGAAATGTAATAAATTAAACAATTCTGACACTTAATTGAAAAATGGAACCCCACGTGTCAGTTAAATTTATCACGGTTTAACCAGAGTTAGTGCTGTGAAAGCATAGACAATCAACAACTTGGTTTTAATGAGTATTTACCGTTTGAATTTGAGTAGTATCGGCGAGCATCGACGTTTAATATTCAAGATAATCAACATTTTCACCGTCTATAAATCTAAAAATTACCAAAAAACTTAAAATGATGTGATGGACGCCTAGAGGCTAAACACACTGGGAGGTGTTAACTACTTTTTTTTCGTTAATAGAATTTAAATGGTAGAGCATCACATCTTCGTGCTTTTACATCCGCACGAGATTCAAGACAGACAATCTATTAATGTATGGAGTTGAGGTGTTGTGGTATTATTGCTCTTTAATTCAAACGAATTTCTGTTAAGTCGAAACGAACGCAAGTTGTTTCCGCGTTTCAATTTATCTCAACCAGTGCTGCCTGTGCAAGTTTGTATTATGAATACAGTTTGTTGTTTACTGGGTTAATCGTCCTAACAACAGTATTTGTGGACGGTGTCCACTTGAAGCATGTATAGTGCTGCCTTTACTGTGTATAGCATGCCGTGAACAACTGGTATGATGCCACACCCTGTCACATTATCTCGGCACCGGGCCAACCAGAACTACCCTTATATTTGCTTGAGCGTCAGCATTGGAGCTATACCACTACCATTTATTAACGACTTTGATCTGTCGCGGCCCGGGATCGAACCCGGGGTCTGCCGTACCAGGAGCTGACGCTGTACCGATTGCGCTACCAGGTCCGATGTTAATACATTGTTACTGCATCACGCTAATATAGCCTACCTAACAAATTTCAAGTATTTCTAGCGCGACAAAAAAGAAGTTCCGTATTTCAATGTAAGGATATGACACCAAGGGCAGAGTTATTCGGTTCAACTCTCATAGCTGCATCATCGAATGTTTACATTGTTACGACCAATGGCGCAACAGAAAAAAGCCACATCAATGAAGGTGGAATTGTGTATTTTGAGAAGGAGTGGTTTCCTTTCACAAAAAATATTTCAGATGTGTCTACCTTCCTAAGCACCGAATGCCACAATACTTGCAGCGCTATCATTACCAATTGGAACAATCGGCATCATAACCTTACATCATCCATGGTAAATTAGTTTATTATTATCTAATTAATGATAAAAATGTCTTCTAAAATGTAGACGGCAAGTATTAAATGTGATAAGATTTGGATGGAAATGGTTCATTTAATAGTTAAGTGGACCGAAAGCTAAATATGCTTACTAAACTTGAAAGCAGCATCATCACTTTAATAATGCGTGACTTCTTATAATTATTTCAACTTACATAAAATTCGGCTTAATTTGTATGCTATGTTTTACGTACAAAGAATGAAGAGTTGAAAGAAAAATAATGGATTTAATGTAAATAGTCTCTAATTCGTTCAAGAGCCCGAACTGCTTGCTGCCGATACCTATAAGAATATGAAGAACCACCATTATACGTTGAACGTATAGAGAATAACATATCTGTCTGTTTGTAGATCTTTAAAGTAGAAAATGATTATGCGGAATAATATCAACAATTCATAAGTGTTATATACTGTCCTATACTTCTACTGGAATAGAACGTGAAGCGAAACAATCAGTTTGTTTTGGTCTTTGTTAAATCGCACCGACACAATTATGGGCATATTGGCGTGTCCATCAATCTATTGATGGAGGAAGACCGTAGGCTTATGTCTGGATAAAACCACCGGCGCACCTCAGTTATCATGAAAGTGTCCCCACATAACAGTTCTCGCCCCGACCGGGACTCGCGCTGGGGGAGGGTTAGGATATTCAAGTAATGGAGATGGTCAATAGGAATCAGAGCGTAGTGTTGACACAACACTGGATATCCTGCTTTTGTATCGCCTTTGAGTCAACGGGATTAATGGATATTCCCTGATGTACAACTAAATATACACGCAGTCAAAAAGAACAGAAGAGTTTTAAAAAGATTTCTTAATTTTACTTTTTATCTTATTATATACGCGTATCAATACATAGCAATCGAGATATAATACGAAATGTATAGCCAAACTAAGTTAAGTAAGTGACATTAAAACAAACCAAGCATTGTACACTGCTGTCTTGCCATTAATAGCATGATAATAATAAAACTTGGCCGGTGTTGAACAAGTTAGAGGTTATCACTGAGAATAGTTTGATTTTAGCCTCGTTTTGATACTACTTTCTTTACGCAACGATCTGGTATTTTCTATATAGATGATCTGACATGTGTTGTCATTTAATACAAACACTTTTTCAACAAGGTCGTGAAAACTAATAGTAAGCGAGCTTATGGTTATTTGCATGTAGGGAGTTAAAATGTATGTAAACTCAGGACATCAAACACTGATCAAATCTTTACTAGATTTTGGCCTTACGCAATATATTTTGTATAAGTGTGGCATTATAGGGCGCTAAGCCATTAAAAAACTCAAAATAAAAAGTTTATGATGAAAATTTATCTGCAATTGAATTCAAATACTGCAGGTACATGCATTTGTTCTTGTCGATAGACGTCCTGCATAATGATAAAATTGTGTACATTTTTATCAGTAAGGTTATAAAAATCGATGTATGCCAAGATCTTTTGCTTTAAAAAATCATAAAAACAATCATGCACACTCGAAAATTCAACTGTCCATAATAAAGATACTAAATTCTTTGATTAAATTTCATTAACTGAATTAAGGGTAACCTATATTAAACACAGCTTACCTTTTATATGCGCCTGCAAATATTGATGGAAATTTGGCAATTATTTAAATATTACATATTATGTATTGCGTCAGAAATTCTAAAACGTTTGGTCCAGATTTGTCTGTTTTCATGATTCAATACTAACAGCTGTGGAGTCACACACCATTTTTTCTCATGGACAAGTTTATAGCTTAATTACGTACGTCAATGATTCATCGAAAGATACTCCTTTAACACAATCTTCTTTCCTAAGACAAGTCTGGTTATGAAGTTGTTAAGTCAAATTAGCTTTTAAAGTCTTACAAACAAAGTTTTATGCTTTAAAATGAGGTTAAAATGATTGATTATTACGGGGTAAAATCTGTCCTTAAAATAGGAGTTTCGGAGTGGTATAAAAAAATTTTACATTGATAGCTGAAACTCGCATGTATGTCATGTTCATTTTAATCACAGCATTAAACTTCTGCAGCGCCTTTTTGTGGGGGCCCTTAAATGTTAAGTATGCTCCAGTAAATGCGGCATAAAATCAAGAATATGATTCATATCATATTATTTTTCAATATTTTCTCATTGAAAAAAAAACACAACAAAAATAAAAAAAATAATAAAAAAAAATAAATAATAAAAAAAAACAAAAAAACACAACATTATTACATATTGCTTGTATTTAGAAATGATATTATTCAATTATCATGAATCAGGTTCTGGCAAAATCTGCATAAAATGCCATTTAACCCATTCAAGCGAGAAATAAATTGGCAGCATCTTACTAACACGACAATGCTGTTGTTTTCCATTGAAATAATTGTTGACTTAACACCAAAAGTTAATTAATTTAAACGCCACACCTTCAGATTCAATTCCGAGTTTTCAACAGTTTGTTTTTTATTACAGAATCCTTCTTTAGTACACTTTGCGGTAGGTAATCGTTTTAATTCCATCAGAATTGTTACGTGCATTGTCCTTTGATCTCAATGGATTTAATACTTCAATTCCATCTTAAACTGAACATGGTACTACAATCGTTGAAAAATCGCATATGGTGGTCTTGGTCTCTGATACAAATGAATAATTTCTTTAATAATATTTCATTGAGTGGACAACATTTTTTTCACGAAAAGTAAGAACAAATCTGTGATCAGTCATTTAAAAAAATGAGCAAACTCGACATTTACCGCCTTGGAACGGTCAGTCGGAATATAGAACGACTGGGATGCTTACATCGGAATTACAGAGCTCTAACCTCGCACCTCCTGATGGGTTTCTCAAATGCAAGCAATGAAGAAAACCAATCTATTTGAATAAATAATGTTCAAGCGCTGATCTTTTCTTTGATAAGTTTTAACGAAAGAAGTGACGTCATTGAAAAATAATGCCCACATAGTGTTTTAAAGAGAGAGGTATTAATTCGATTAGAAGAACTACACAGAAATTTTTGATTATAAAGGAAACAACTTGTTGAATCAAGAAAAAAATGACCAAGCCGAAGTCCAATGTCCATTCCTTAAAGTATGGATTAAATGACAACATAGATTACGTGCAAGGGGAAATTCTTTACGACCGCCACACTGCACAAGTAACATCGTTGTGATCATTAATGAAAACCCGTGACCCTTGTCATATTTCGAATAATTTGCTAGTATGTACACTTATATTAACATGTCATCGCGCGAACATGTGTATAGGTGTGCATGTGTATAGGTGTACATGTGTATAGATGTATATCCACAACTGATAAGTTTGCTTGTTTGCTTGTTGTTATTGTTTGTTTTGTTTTACAAAATGAGTGTCTTCGTAACACTTTGTATGGGTGCCTTCGTTTGCTCTTCGAGCACTAGAGTAAATAAAAGTATAAATAATAAGGTTTGCATTATTATTCTCGTTAGGTTTTAGTTGTTTTTAAAATAACAGTAAATATAAGACTTGTTGGTAATTTGAGGCAAAATATGATACCATTAAGTGTGAACATATTGATGAGAATATGCTGTTAAAGAACGCTTAATACTTCATGTTTAGATTGACATACTGGTTGTAATCATTTAGCAATAATAGTTACACTTGTCCTTGTGGTGTTGCTAAGGTTTCGTATTATTTGCATCGTCTGAAATCATTCTCATTGGCATGGTTCCGTTGCAACAACCTGTTAGTTTTAGCAAGACAATATATTTTACGGGCCCTCCAGTACACGACCTTCAGTTTTCATTAACTGCAACATCGTAGTTGCGTCTTAATAGCATGTGAAAACTCCGATTATGGAAGGGGATATCCGCCAATATTCTAATTACTATTTCTAACTTTCAATACTCGGATTTTTCACTTCAAATGTCAATTTGTAAATTGCAACACAGCGCATGCCAAATACCGCTATCTAATTACATCCTAACTTTTATATATCACATGAAAATGTTAACATTTCAACATAACATTTGAACGAAAATCACGAATTACATTTTACATTTCTAGAATCTAATTTACAAGTTACTAATCTAAAGGCGCAAATCTCTAATGTAAAATGTACACCGCATAACACCAGTTCAACATTAGGACGCAAGGGGGCGCTTCTAACACGGGAATGTCCGTCTATAAATAGAATGTATCGCTTGAACTTGTCCGTGTTCGAGTGTTTTTCAAGTTGTGATTTTCTTACCGACAGAATCCTTCACATGTATTATTTATGTTTGCTATACAATTTTAGGGATATTATTCTGTACTTAACTACTGATCATGATATGACTACGTATATATAGGCCTATGTTTGTGATTATAGAAGATCAAGTGATAATTCAGTGTTGTCGACACATTAAGAAAAATGCGTGTTAAATGCATTTACAATCTTTTGTGACATGTACTGTAGACATGCACCAATAAAAGTTGGTCCACATTTACGTCTCTGCCTTCTCCACAAACTGAATGAATCGGTTCAAATGTTGTTCGTATATTTTTATCTCTCAGGTCTGATAGCCTCTACACCCCGCCCCACCCCCTTTCAACCTCTATGGGCCACCCTCTTTCAATTAACTGCATATATCCTGATTTAACCGAAGTGGTTCCTTTAACGATACACAGTATTGAGTTCGAACCCAAGACCTCCTCCGTAATCATGTGCTCTACCACCTTGCCTACCTGGGCAGAGAGCTTTTAACCTTCCTTATTTTTAGCCAGGTATCAACTGGATATAACCACCAGTACCTAGCACGTTCCTGCTCCACATGGTGTTCTCATGAATTAATTCTGACGCCACTAAAAAAGGCTGTAAAAATCCCAGTACCGGGGGCGGGGGTCCAATCCAGGAACTCTTTCTCTTGAGGTAGGTGCTCTAGCAACTGAGTTACATGGGCACCTGCCTCTGGGGAAAGCATTCTAACTACATCAAGTACTCCTGTTGATGTAGTTCAATTCCTATGCAGTGTAAACAAATCCGAATGTGAATGAGAGAGCATTTTCTTCTGGAAATGTCCGATATGTATATTAAATTGGATTGAATGTAGTTTTAAGAAAACAAAGACTTATATGCTAAAATTACTTGCAGAATTGTAATATATACATTAATAAATACGTTTTGCAAAAGATGACGCGTTCAATTAGACGCCAAATAACGTTGGCTGTTTTCTGTTATATCTCTCTCAAAGAATCATTTATGATTCCGTTCTATTTTTAACTTTTGATATTCCGTTCTGTTTTTAGCTTAGTGACGTCAATATTTATGTGGTACCACCACCTAGCGTCTGAATGATGCCAATTCTTAACTTGTACATTAGTGATTTGTGACTTGAGAATTGTGACTTTGCGATTTGTAACTTGTAAATTGTAAGCGAACATAGCATTTGTGACTTGATAATTGTGACTTGAGATTTGTAATTTCCAAATTGTATACGAGAAATGTGAATTAGATACATGTAAAAACGAAGGTGTTTGTGCAAACAAATAGCAAATTTAAGCATATGCAGTGTTGCAATTTGCAAATTAGAAATTGAATATTGGCGGATATCCCCTTCCATATCCGATCACTGACGAGTTTTTACCTCACACATTAACCAATCAATATCACATATTTTGCTTATCTTCTTCGAAAATCATGTATATGTTGGTTTACTATAAACATGACCTGTGTAGAGGGTAAAATCTGTCTCCAGAAAGAAAAAGTTTGCTAGTGCTGTTAAATAAATGCCCTTAGTAAAAACCTATACATTGCTTTATGGTTATTTTCTAACATGTTGATTTTTAAACTGTTCTACTTAGGTCCTGTTTTAACATTCGACAATGTACGTCTCTCCGCCAATAAACTCGAGCAACGGGTTTTATTTCGCCGTCGGTTTCAACAGAACTAAAATGCTTTGATGTAATTAAACATCAAATTCATTTATCTTTCTACTGCACATGCCTCTTTATAAATTGCCATCCTAAAATTATAATTGACTTAGACTGTTTAAGTCCGGTTTTGTTGCAACATCCGGTCTTAGTTTCTTCCACTGAAATCTGTATTTGTCGAACTAAAACACATTTAGTTTTTATAATGATTTATTGGACTCGACGCGTTTATATTAGGATAAGCTGAGACATTTTATGGCACACGTGTGTTGTTGGAATTAATTTCAGTGTGCTTGGAATGGACGTGCACTTCCATGAACTACATTTTATTGCAACGTGCTTTGTGGAAACATGCTTCTTACAAAACGTTCATATTTATTTACTGGTTGATAGAAACCGGAAGTTTTTGTTATTCATATTTAAACGGAAATTGTGATTTCAAAGAAATACATCATAAACGGCAAAATTGCATCAAGTGAAATGTTTAAGAAGAATACTGATTGCCGAAAAGTCATAATGTCTGTCAATAAAACAATGCAAATATATAGAGAATACATACATTTATTTAACCCACAAATAGGCTCTTGTTAATTATTGAGCTCGTAATTGTGTGTTTTTATCAAGAAATAATTATTTTGAATACTCTTATTCTCAACCTATTCGCATACTCCAACTGAGGTAGGCAGCACTGTGTCTGGTTTATACGAATTCAGTCTACGGGAGAATCGAACATTGACGATTGTTCGTTAAGTTTAATCCATGTATAATAAAACTAACTAAACTACATTGTAATTAAACTGTATAATTAATGTTATGTCAAAGTATATTTTTACAAGCAGGTGGCAATATTCCAGATATTCAGACGTATTAATGCGCAGACACTTATTCACCGGGTCCAATCTTATAGACAATTTGAATGTAAATGAAGAAATATTATTTTAAATTATTTAAACCAAAAAACCAGCGGTATCCTTGTGTAAACTATCGCCTATATTTAAGGTCACTTTGTCATCCGACAAGGGTCTCTGTTGTGTCAGATGTCCATAATCACTATATCAACTGTTTGGCAGATTTCTGAAAGATCTCTAAAATTTAATTCGCTACCGCAACTTATACACGCCCTTCTGAATTGTTTAATTGTGTTAATGAAGTACTTATAGCTAGAATAAATTTGAAAAGCGATCAAATGTGATAAATAATTTGTTTCATTTACACCTTATAAAAATAATTGAAATGGAATAATATCACCATTGTACCATTTCACAATTAAAAAATTCCAATTAATTGAATACCCGAGTAAGGGATATTAAAGAAAGCTTCATTAAGTGACACAGAGTCATCAATGGTATTTGAATAATAAATTAATAATTCAATAGAAAGTGTGTTCATACACGCGTTTATTTTAAACTATGAATAACAATCAAATCAGTAAGAAGCCACTCTAAATTGCTGTCTCGCCACAGTTTTGTTGTAACTTTGATTCAGCTATTTAATATCTTTTACAATCAAGTATTTTGTGTAGTTCTTATGAAAAAACTTGTTCTGCAGCTTAATACAGACAGCATTAGTATGTATGCAAGACGTTCTGCATAACTCGGCAAAATATAAAAAAAAATTGTTTGACATTAATGTTTTGGTATGTTTCATCACCTTGTTACTTAGAATTGCTTAAGTTCATGACAACAAGTACACGTATCTACAAGTACGTTGACAGCCTTCCATTTATACGTGTATACAGAAATAATGTTATTAAATTCAATAAGTCAAACAGTGGTAAAGTTTCTAAACACATTTCGCCCCGTTTAATTAATTTGGGCGTAAAATTAATTGGCAACGTTTAAAACACATGATAAAGTTGTTTCACAGAAATTCCTGTTGGCTTGACATCGAAAACTAATTAATTGCAACGCAACTTTGCTGTGAATTGATTTCTCCTCATCTATTATTGTAATCTTAGAAGATTCCTACTTTATCGGCATTTAAAATATACAATTAATTTCACAATGATGATGATGATGATGATGATGCTGAGGAGGAAGAGGAGAGTACATGTGCTATTCAAGTCGCTTGTAAAAGCTATTTTAATATCATAAAAACTTTCACTGAGAAAGTTGAGAAAACAAAATCTTTATTTTGCAGAAAAAAGTGATTTTGATTGCTATTCTTAAATCTAATACCTTTCCTATTCTGTTATAGTTAGAAGTCAATATAGAAATCAGACATCAATTATTAATATTATTATGGTTCGGTAAAACACTTATAAGAACTCGTCTTAACCGTAAAATAATTTCTGATTAAAATCGCATTGTTCATGTCACGTTGTTTTCTTTATCAAAGAAGACTGCCAAAACGTTTCTTGGGTATGCTTTGATCTTATATGTTTGTCTAAACAACACTGTACATAGGATGTTTATCTAATTGACACCACAGTTTTGTGCCAACGTTTCCGGTTTCACGTCTGAATTTTTGTGTATTTTTAAATAATCTCTTTCCTAAGTGCACGTAAAAAATTACGCACGTCGGAAGTTTGTAATGACATGGAACCAATAATGTAAATCTATTCATTTATATGTAATTAACTTTGTTTTGCATTTGATTTAATATAAGGATAATCTTGTCTGAAAACGTTTCTCCATTAAAAGACCCTGACCAATTTTACAACAAAAGATATATTTTGCATATTAATGATCGTACTTAATTTAACGTAAACTTGAAAAAAAGACATTCCCTCCGTTCTTAAACACACGTTTTGCGCATGCGCAATAAACAAACAAACGGGAATGTGTTATTTGTTGTGAAGTAGCATGCATATGAACTCCGAAAAAATGATTTCCTTAACGTAAAGATGAGCGGTCTTTGCAGTGTTATCTTGTAAATGTCTCGAAATATTTGTCAGAGGTAGATGTAAGTCACCATATTAATTGTTTTATTTCCTAAAAACAGAGAGTAATCCACCATTTGTTAGCAAAATACATTCATATTTGTGTTATCTTAATTGCGACTCGGCAGAATCAGCAAAGTGCTCACAACTTTATTAATTTACTTCTTTTATTATTGTTTTTATATTTTTCCCAAAGAAAAATTCATTTCAATTATAAGATAGGTGTTCTTTGATTTAATAATTTTAAAAATTTTAAATCCGGTTTTGCTTACACATTTTGACAAAGCAATGTCTAGTATGTTCAAAAACTCCACATTTTAAAATGTATTTTCTTCAAATATGTTGATTCTCTGATACCTGGCGAAATACAAAACTCTGTCGAATTATTGTCATATTAGATGATCGAACTAAATTCGGTTTACGACTCATTACTTACAAATGGTCTAACGCAACTCGTTGGTAATAATTCATAATCAATTTAAGCATATTGTCACGTCTAACAACACAGTCAACTTTAATTTCCTTTACAAATTTGGTAGCTAAAAGCTAATAGCCTAATATGCATAACTTTTAGAATACATAACTTGCAATCGCTAGTAAACTCTAGTCCTGAAAATGCCCTGAATGTAATGTTAAAAAACTTAAGACGGTTCTTTTTTTACCATTGTCTTATACCCAAAGTACATGTCAGTACCTATATATAATTATATTATCATATATTAACAGTATAAAAACTTTTTCCACACTAAGACATATTTCAGTGATATATTTTGAATATCGTTTAAGATCAATATTTTTTTGTGTTGCCATGATCACAGGTTTATTTTGTTTTAACCCAGTAAAATATCACAAGGTTTGAAATTACAATACATGCTATTTTTTGTATTCAGCGGTAAGGTAAAAACGTTTGATAATCATGCGTTCCTTTTTACAGATTTCAAAGCAGTAACGGAAGAACTAGGTAATCTTTGAAGCGAAAATGCATACTTCCCAGAAAATATCATGTTCTGTTAAATTTAGGAGAGGGATTTTATGTTGCATTATTATTATTCAGATCCGACAAACTGAAATAGACACTGGGTTTTAAAGATCTGATATGACGACTAGCGGCTATATATAATAAATATTATTTATTATGACATTGGCAATAACATCAATTAATACAGCCCAAGTTGTGTAACGGCTTTTATATCAGCTGAAGTATAAATTACAACCAACCAAACAATGGCGTAAAATTGCAGACAATTCTAGGTGCCAAAATCTCATTTCGACATATCCACACCCAATTCGTTATGTGGCCACTCAGACAGTCATACTATTTCAAAAGATGAAACAAACTTCTATCTACCGGTAATCCATTTCCCACTTATAAAGAAGCTTACAGTATGTCGTTTCTTGATTCTGATGCTTTTGTGTTATTTTTCTTTTTTCAGCAGTTTTATCGGTTTCGCATATGTGAAAAATAACAATTGGTAAGTATCAGGAAAATTCACAAAGAGGTATACGGAAGTATTAAGTGTGTATTTGATGTTATTCCGCGAGATCAGTGATTGGCAATATCCAAACAGTGTCAATTATATAAAACAAGTTCATTAGGTCCGGCTCAGATAATTGAATGCTTTTGAAAACAAATATATTTCCATCACCCAACTTGTCTTTATGTGTGTAAATCTGGCTTTATAATAATAATTCATGGCATATTCGTTTATAAATATTATTTCTAAAGTCTCGTTTAAAATCAAAGGAAGCAAAAACCTTATGATACGTTATCAATGTATGAAAGAAACCCTTTGAATATTTTAATCAAAATATAAATAAAAAGATATGACACATAATAAAAACTCGACATTTTGTGCAAAAAATATGGAACGATCTTATAATCGTACAAACATCTAACAGGTATTCAAATTCATAATCGAATTCGACATTAATCCACAATATCTCTTTTTGCTAACGAATTTAGGGTAGTTGGAGATAAATATTCTAAAATTGTCGCAGTAATAGTTACCAAGAACTTAACTAACGACCATGACTAATCGTCCGCTGGTAATGTTGTAACTGGTCCGCTGGTAATGTTGGAACTGGTCCGCTGGTAAGGTTGTAACTGGTCCGCTGGTAATGTTGTAACTGGCCCGCTGGTAATGTTGTAACTGGCCCGCTGGTAATGTTGTAACTGATCTACTGGTAATGTTATAACTGGTCCGCTGGTAATGTTACAACTGATCCGCTGGTAATGTTACAACTGAACCGCTGGTAATGTTATAACTGATCTACTGGTAATGTTATAACTGGTCCGCTGGTAATGTTATAACTGGTCCGATGGTGATGTTATAACTAATATACTGGTAATGTTATAACTGGTCCGCTGGTAATGTTACAACTGATCCGCTGGTAATGTTATAACTGGTCTGCTGGTAATGTTATAACTGGTCCGTTGGTAATGTTACAACTGATCCACTGGTAATGTTGTAACTGGTCTGCTGGTATTGTTGTAACTGGTCCGTAGGTAATGTTGTAACTGATCTACTGGTAATGTTATAACTGGTCCGCTGGTAATGTTACAACTGATCCGCTGGTAATGTTACAACTGAACCGCTGGTAATGTTATAACTGATCTACTGGTAATGTTATAACTGGTCCGCTGGTAATGTTATAACTGGTCCGATGGTGATGTTATAACTAATATACTGGTAATGTTATAACTGGTCCGCTGGTAATGTTACAACTGATCCGCTGGTAATGTTATAACTGGTCCGCTGGTAATGTTATAACTGGTCCGTTGGTAATGTTACAACTGATCCACTGGTAATGTTATAACTGGTCCGTTGGTAATGTTACAACTGATCCGCTGGTAATGTTATAACTGGTCTGCTGGTATTGTTGTAACTGGTCCGTAGGTAATGTTGTAACTGGTCCGCTGGTAATGTTATAACTGATCCTCTGGTAATGTTATAACTGATCCGCTGGTAATGTTACAACTGATCCGCTGGTAATGTTATAACTGATCCGCTGGTAATGTTATAACTGGTCTGCTGGTAATGTTATAACTGATTCGCTGGTAATATTATAACTAATCCGCTGGTAATGTTGTAACTGATCCGTTGGCTCCAGGTACGATTACTCCAGATTATTAATGTATGCTATAAATATAGAAGGCATCAGCGTATCAGCTTTAAGTTCAGATAATTATAATTCTATCAAAAGGCTGATAAAACCCAACAAAAATATATAAGGAAACGAGAAAGCAGTAACGTAAAACCATCACTTCAATGATCATTGATGACTTACTGTTATAGCTTACGTTTAAACAGAGGGTAGAATAGGTTTTTGACATTGTTAGTGTTGGAAATATACTTAGGACACACTAAAGGACAGCACTGATAACAATATCGAAGCCATCAAAATGAATGTTATGAAGGACGGCATAACGTTTTAACCCCTATGAATTGATGATTACGTCATGGCTGACTAAGATCGAGCTTTGGTAAAAGGAAAAAAAGCTGTAAAAAATATTAAACAATAATAAAAAACTTAACATGTAAAAAAGATGTTACAAATATATGTATAATTGACCCGTATAAAAAAATTGTACCAAATGTCTAAACAAAGGAATATAAAGTACATCATGAAAATATTTAGGAAAGATAAATCTACATGAACTTAAGTTGGAAAACCATACATGAAAGTTATCTCCCTTGTTTGCAATGTTTTACCAAAATATGAGAGATGGGATGGGATGGGATTAGCCGGCATTTTTGCCGATACTGCGCAGCGACATTTCTATCATTATAGCACAGGGGCACTTATGAGGTGCCCAGGGACTGAACCCGGCCGGTCCATTATACTGACACCGACGAGTCAGGCGTAATGCTGTCCCCTTAGCCCCGAGCGTTAGGAGGGAAGCCACTACTACCAACTTTAAAGTCTTTGGTTTGACCCGGCCGGGGTTCGAACCCACGACCTCCCGATCCGCAAGCCGACGCTCTACCACCTCCAAAATATGAACTTTTTTTTAAAAAAACAACAAGACTAAATATACTGGTGACAACCAATGTTGTTCTTTATGCAACAAAACCTTAAAATAACTAAAACGAATCACATGACATGACGCACCCTACGAATAAAAGGTAAATAAAAAGGTACAGTGATTTTGGGCACATCTTTTTAAGCACGCCAAAATGTGTCATTACAAAAATCACCAACAATAGATATGTTAAAATGAAGGATTATAAATGTAAAAGCGGTTGGCTTATAGATATTTAATTTGCCATGTGCATGTTTTGAAGTTATTTTGTGTTTACAAGTGAGGCGAACGTTTTTGGGTGAAATGCATACATAAATATGTTAAAATGTGGTTTATCTTCCTACCGGCAATTTGGGATAAGTTTATGGTCTCAGAACCAAATTACGTTTTCATAGAATTTCACTAACATAGCGTATTGTGTTATGATAAAATTAGCATTGTGGCATGCAAGGGCTGGCGGGAATTAATTATGCGGTTTTCTGCAAAAGAGCCTACTGCTTGTAAATGAACTTAAAAGGACAAACTAAAAAGTCACCAAATACAATTCTGTCCTCGATACAAGCATTTCTATGGTATATGTGGTGCAATAATACGTGTATAATTGCAACTTTTTGTCCTCCAGAAGAAGAATACACGACAAAAAGTCTTTAAAATTTAAAGTTATTTGTCCTTAAGACTCTCATTTATCACTTTAAATTTTGTTAGATACAACTGTTAATGCATGTTCAATAGATAAACTAAAAGCATTTTTAACTTTTTTTTTACCTTGACCGATGCAAACGCCCTTCTTTGCGTCCCTTCTTAATTAACTTGTCTTATAAAATTAGGTAAATAATATGTATAGAATCTATTAAGACGTTTCTATAGAAAATAGAAACAGAAAGGAGCGCAGCGAGTGCAGGCTTTTATTTTCTATGGAAACGACTAAATAGATCCTTTCCGACTTAGAAGTCCCCGCCTCACTTCTACCTGTTCTACCAAAATGACATGTAATCCGCCCCATAAAACTGTCAATCAAACTGTCCATCGTCTTGACGTGTTTAAACTTGTCGTCACAAGGGAGGAGTCAAGCCAGAATGCGTGGTATTTACTGCTGTTCAGGAAACTATTTGGTGATCTGAAATGAGAAAATTAGTACAATAAGAATAGAACTTGAGGGTGGAAACGATTTTTACTGCCAATGAAAGACTAATGAATGTTGCAAGCATAAAGATTTGCCTAACTTTCTTTTTGAAGAGTTTAAACTTTTAAAAACGTATACAGATATACGCACAAAACAAATGCCGTATGGTCCACCATACTGTTATAACGTCAATAAATGCTGCATCGGACCGCGTTGTAAATTTGACGCAGAAACAGATGACATCACGTTTTAGTTGGTGTCTAAAATGTACAAGTAAGTAACTAAATGATACATATGTTTTAATTGTTATACAGTGTAGACGTAATTAAAATAAAATGGCAAAAAATCCTAAAAACAGTCTATTTCTATTATGCAGGTCTAAAAGTCCTAAATGGACTTTTGGCCATAAGGCGCTTGCTTATGTTTATTAATTTGCACAAAATTTCCCTTTTTAACTGAGTCAGGATGTCTCGTAGTGTATAAATTAATGATGAGTTATATCTAAATTATGCCTTAAACTCTAGTATCAGTTTAATCTAGATCCGATGTAAAAAACAAGCAAGGTCGAAAACTTTGCTGTATAGCATTTGAAAAGCATGAAAGCATACGGGTAATTGCTTGAAAATGGAAGTTTTGCCTATTTAAGGAATCTATAATGTATTCATTAAATATGATGTTTACATCTGAAGTGATATTATTGAGTCATTCCCAATTTAAAGCTAGCAATTAATTAACAGTTTTAAACAGTTTTAAAAAGCACGAATACAATGAAAACTTGGCATAGTCCTACGATAATCACAGCATATGCCTGGTAAAAAGCATCATCCGCAAAAACTGCCTGAAACTGTTGATGGCTCATTCTTCAGAGTGCTCCAATTTTATATAGGTTTGTAGTTTGCTTGCACTGTTACTTGTAAACAAAAAGTTGTAATAATAAATATAATAGAATACGTTTGCCGATGACTTCAGCTGTCACACTGGGGCAAAATGCTAATGAACAAACATAATTTTGTACAATATGACAGATAACCGGAGTGGGAGTGTCTTAGCCGTTTTTAGAACTCCTCTGCTTTTTATCATACGAGTTGCAGTCCCTGTTAAGACAAAGATATGTGCGGAATAAGCCCTTTAGGCTGAAGTGTGTCAGTGTTGGCTGAAAAATTGAAGCCCTGTATATTTACAACTAGGTCGATGTTTTATGCAGAAAGTCAAATGCTTATTACACAGCATAACGATCTTTCAGCCTTACCTTAAAGCCTAATTATATAGATGGAAACAGTTAAATGTTTATTGGGTTTATCATCCCACTAGCAGTTCTCCAATTATCTTGAAATGTGTAATCTTGAAGCAGAAAAAGTGCTGCCTTCACTGTCAATAGCTTGCCGTGAAAACTGGGCACACCCAGTCACAATATCCGGACACAGCGCCCACCAGTCGTTGAACTTCCCCTATATTTGCTTGAGCGTTACCAAGGGATCTATACCACAACCATTTTAATGACTTTGGTATGGCGAGAAGCTAGGGGCCTGTCGTACGTAGAGTCGTCTCTCTACCGACTGCCCTATCAGGTCCGGTGTAGATGGGAAAATATTGAAATACTCATTGTATGATGCAAAAATATCTGATAATTAAAGTAGCAAAATGGTTAATTTTTCAGTTGTTCAAGGTACCCAGAAGGTTAAATAATAACTTACCTCATTATCTCTGACGAGAGAGGCGAAAGACTTTAAGATCAAATGACAACAGGGAATAGCTACAGTGACCTGGGTAAAGCTGGTCTTAAAGTCTAGCTGATCTCATTATGACTACATGTCTTGCATTTGTATGACTCTCATAACAGAATAGAAGTCGTTGTCGAGCATTTCCTGGACAGTCCAGTTAAGTCATGAAGCTTTCAGGTCACATAAGCTGCCATAGTTCCAGGGGCTGCCAAAAAGTAATCTGCTGACCAAAGTAGTGTGTAGTGTTCCGGTTGTGGTGTTGATGAAACCAGTTGCAGAATTTATGGAGAATAGAGCCACAGATTGTTGACCTTTACAGGACCGCTGCAACACCCTGAGTAGATGTGGACAAAATAGCCATGGCTGCCTACTTTCAGTCAGTGCAAGGTAAACTGTCCTCTTAGTAATTTGAATGTCAATATATGTGGAAAAATAACTTCAATCGAAGAAAAGTAAACCATAACAGTATGATAACGAGTAAATTCCTCTCAAAATGTGTAAATATAAGAACTTAAGCTATACAGAAATAAGATCTCATTTATGAATTTCTGCACTGTTAATAACAAAGTAACAATGCAAAAACAACAATCCATAATGGACAAATCACAAAGCTTGTCATGGTTAGGGACTAGTTTACTTGGTTGACAACAAAGGGGACAGCTCAACGGTAATTGCTCAGAGCCATTCAGCGTCAGCAGTGGCGTCAAGCAAGGCAGTGTTCTTGCCCCCACACTGTTAGGTTTCTTCTTTGACCTGCTTCTTATGCATGCCTTCCGCTTAGCATCAGAAGGAATCTATCTCCGTACTAGATCGAACGGCAAGCTGTTCAATCTCACTCGCCTCCAAGACAAGACCAAACTACGCAATGCGCTTATTAGGGATTTGATATCTGCTAATGATGCAGCAGTTGACACACACTCTGGAAGAACTACAGTAGATGATGAACCGTTTCTCCACGGCCGACAGAGACTTTGTGTTGACCGTCAGCTTGAAGAAAACAACAATTTTGAGCCGATTTACTGCCACAGTACCAGTCATTACTATGGACGACTACCAGCTCGAAGTTTACCTACCTGAGTTCAAATTTCACTGATCCTCTCGATAGATTCTGAGCTCGAAAAGGGGTTCGGGAAAACAGTCTCGATTCTTGTTCGCCTCGAGTGCTTTTACTGCTTTTACATTTTTAATCTCGTATTGTAACATGTCCGATGGTTGTTGGGTGATTTTTATAATGACACCTGCTAGCGTGCTGGAAAAGATGTGCCCAGTATCTATGGAGGGGGATATCCGCCAAAAGTCCCTGTATCTTAATTGCATTCCAATTTATGTTGTTTGCATGTTTATTGTTATTGTTTGTTGGCATGTGTTTGATGTTTGCGTGCATATTTATAAAAGACCTTGCATAGTTTTGTCATTCGTATATATATATTGTTTACATTTTTTATATCATTGTTAAATAGAACTTCGGAAGATCGCGCTGTACTGTCCGGTTAGCTCAGTAGCTTAAGGCGCCGCTCCTCAAATTTTCAATCCTGCAGGACAGAGATCGAGACCTCCCACATTTTTTAATGGCCTCGTTTGCTCTTTTTAACCAATCTTCATTTTATGGACTCTATTCTCTGACATGGTTGAATTGTAACATTAGAATACACATTAATATAAAAAGTAAAGAGCACGAAAAAACTCAAGAGCGAACCAAGTGGACTTCCAAACATCAACAATCATTTGTAAACAATATCAACAAAACAGAGCTAGAACAACTACTCACAGAACTCTAAGGAGAAAAAAAACTTGCACAATTTAAGGTAAGACTTAATTTATATAATCAGTTTAAGAAAATAACTAGGATGAAAATGAACATGAAGCCTCAGAAAATACATTTGATGAATGCAAAATGCATTAAAATTAACATATACTAGACAGATCTTTCACAATTGCAGAATTAGAAAGTACATAACAGGACCTAACAACAATAAATCATCTGAAATAGACTGTTATAAATGAATATACTAGCAATGTCTACCACAAACATTATCCTTAAAAATGGAATAATTTTAACAAACTGGTCCAAAGGAATTATAGAACCAATATACATAGTAAAGGTGACCCACTGGACACATCCGACTATGCCATCCGACTAATTTATACAGACATATAAAACCATTATCAGAAATCCTGACTACTACAAAGTCATATAATACAAATACAAATAACCAGGAAAGCCTTGCTGGGTGTAACAATAATAATAATGAAATGTACTTAGATTTCCTTGAATGTTACATTGGTATAAGGCAAGGGGACAATGTATGCCTAATATATTTATGATCAGCTGTGTTTTGAAACCTTGCTTTTCGAAATAAGAGGGGAAACAATAGAATATAGTTCAAGATTAAAGAAAGATGATTACAAAAAAAGAAGCAATTAATTAAAGACATAAGCTTTCTGAAAAAGCAGCTCATCGCTAATAATACACTCTTAAACAAAAAACGTGCAGAATAGGAAAAAATACGAGAAGAAAATGGAAGGAGGGAAAAATAGATCACGTGCAAAATAGATAGAAAATAGCGAAAAAAGTAGGGTATTTTTCAATTTGGAAAATGGTATTTTTGTTTCAAAATCAATGTCCAAACTTATTAAAAATGATGGTGCAGTAATTGATAATCAAGAAGAAATAATTGAAAAAGTTAAATCTTTCTACAAAAACCTATATAGCTCTATAGAAACAAGTGACATTAACCTTGATGAAATAATAAAAAGACACAAGTTAGAGTTTTGTCAGAACAAGAACAATTCAGCTTAGAAGGATCTCTTAGTGAAAAAAGAATGCTTGGATAGTTTAAAAATATAAATAATAATAAAAGTCCTGTCTTTTTTTGGTTTTACTGTAGAATTTGTTAAAATGTTTTGGGTGGATATTGGTCCTTTTCTTGTTAAATCTTTAAACTATGGCTTACTGAAAGGTGTCAATTTCTCAAAAACAAGGTGCAATAACATGCATCCCTAAAGGCAATAAAGATAAAATGTTCTTAAAAATTGGAGACCTATATTCCTTTTAAATATTTCTTATAAAATAGCATCTTGTACTATAGCTAATAGATTAAAAAAAATGCATCTTATTATAAATGAAGATCAAACTGGTTTTATGTCAAAAATATATATTGGGGAAAATACAAGAATGATCTATGATATTATGTTCTATGCTGAAAAGTTTAAAATACTTTTACTTTGATCGACTTTGAAAATTCTTTCGACTCTATATCTTGGTCTTTTATCAACAAAACACTAGATTTCTTTAACTTTGGTCCAATTTTTAAGAAATGGGTAAACACCTTTTATAAAAATAGTGAATCGTGCTGTCTCATCAATGGGCACTGTTATGAGTGGTTCTATCTGTAAAGAAGGAGCCGCCAATGTGACCCTATATCCCGATATATTTTCTTCCTCTGTGCAAAGGTGTTAGCTATGTTGATTCAACAAACTAAGGATATATCATGAATAAAAATAAATAACTATGAATATGAATTTTCACAGTATGCTGATGACACATCCCCCATTCTTGATGGCACAGAAGTATCTCTCTTGTTTGCATTAAACGTTTTAAAATTCTATGCAACTTTCTCTGGCCTTCATATTAATATGGATAAAACAAAAGCGGTATGGATATGTAGTAATAAACCACTGCCTGATTCAAATTTGACATGGGACAAAGAATTTGTGTTACTTGGTATAAACTTTTCAACAGACCTTAGTAAGATAACAACCTTGAACTATTATAAAAAATAGAGGAAATTAGACAGTTACGTAATACATGGTATAAGATAATACTTACTCCATTATGTAATATAACAGTTATTAAAACTTTAGCACTTTCAAAATTCAATCACTTAATCCTAACTTTACCAAACCCTCTAAATGAAATAAACATATTCAAAATAATTCTTTGACTTTCTATGGGATGGAAAACCAGATAAAATTAAAAGAGACGTGATTTATAAAGATATTGCAGAGGGAGGGCTGAGAATGATCAATGTAGAAACCTTTAAAAGGCGCTAAAAATCTCTTGGATAAGGAAAATGATATTTAATAATAGGAAATTTATGCAAATAGAAGGTTGCCAAAACATTCACTTAAAAACATTCATGTGCTCGGTGCAGAGTACAGAATTAAACAATGGAAAGATGTTTACAACTCCTTTACACCTTTTTAAATACTATAACACCAAGTTATAGTAAAGAGGCAATGTGCGAACAAATATTTTATAACAAAAATATCAAAATTGGAGGAGACTTCATCTGTAGACGAAAATTTCTAGACAAAACATGTTTATACTATAAATGATATTTTAATTGAGGATGGCTCTTTCTTAAACTTTAGAGAATTTACTAATAAATATAGTAGCATAACAAATTATCTGGATTATGCGAGCATAATAGCGGCTGTAAAAATTACCTAAGAAATATTGGAATTCAAGGCGTAGGGGGAAATTATTAGAGCCTTTACTACCGTTTTTAGTTTCAATGTTAATAAAAATAAAACAGGACGCAGACTTATTTATGATTCTATGTTGAAAAATAACACACAGCCATCATCTGTAAATAAACGGGTAGAATAATTCAAAGAAAGACAATATATTTGGAAACAATTACTAAAAAAATGTTGTTAACTTTATTCTTCTGCAAGCAAAACATTACATATTTAGAGCAAAAGAAACAACTAAAACACTTAGTGTGTAAATATTCAAAAACAAATAATTGATCATTACAGAACTGACCAGCACAATGCAAATGCAAATATGTCCCAAAAACAAATAATGAATACTGGAAACCATTAACAAACTTAATAAATAATTTCATAACTTAAAGTGGTATTGAAAATTAGTTGTTAATTTTTATACCGATTACACCGATATTGATCTTGATTTTATAATAAACAATGTGACTATTGTTAAAAAATATTAGTCTTTTGTATATGTTGCACAGTTTTCAACATATAGGTACATATATCCTTTCAAGATTAACAATGGTTAGAAGGCATGTTAGACACAAATATAGTCTTAGAAAAGACATGCACACACATACAACAAATATGCAATAAATCATTGTTACCCTATATTACCAACATTCCGTTTTTTAAATTTTTAACTTTCCAAGGATACATACCTTCTCATTGCCTGTATATATTATTAAGCTTACAATTATTAACAAAGCATATTGTTCCTTATGAATTTTGGCTTTGCCTTCCTGTCTATTTTATTCTCTTTTCATATTATAAGCATAACCATAACATACATTCTAACATAATAATGTTACAAATTTTGTTAAAATTTTATGCATATTTCTGAAACTACAAATGTAACTTTAAAGACTTTGGAAGATGATCACACACGCTCAGTTGTAAATATCTATGATACTAAATGAGTCATAAAGTTTCAAATTCAGGCTTTAACAATAGCTCAAAAAAGAAAAGAAAGTAAATTACATTTAAAAATATAATCTGATAATTATGACAGTTTAAATAAAATGTTGGTTATGGGAAAAATGCCACATAAATATTATGTATATGGAAAAAAAATGTATCTGTTTTAGTACTATTGTTGCTCCAATCATAATGACTGTGCATGAACCTAATCATATCTGTATGTCAAACTATACATGTTTTTTCTTGTGCATATGTGTTAAAAGAAATGAAATAAAAGTTTAAAAAATGTATACCTAATATTGTTCTCACCTTTTCCTCAATGACCTTAAATTGTTTTTTAACAATAACAATAACTATGAAAGAGACCTTCATGAGTACTCTAATCGAAGTATACCACAGTTACAAATTATGCTATTCCTATATGCAGACATACAATTATTGTTGCTGCAAACCCAAATTCCCTCCAAAAATGCCCAGATGACTTTGTCTTTGTGTAATGGTTGTAAACTGAAAGTAAACAAAAATAAAACAAACATTATTTTGATTAAAGCAAGAATACAAATTTCACATTAAACAACTCTGGAAATAGTGGCTTCATTAAAATTTTTAGATATTTATTTCAATTAATCTTATACGAAAAGCAAAACAAAAACACATCTAATGCAACAAGCAGAGAAAGCACTACACTATTTATATACAAGAATAAGATAGACCTTACACTTACCTATAGATCTAATACTCAAACTTTTTGACCCCAGCATTGTGCCCATACTTACATGTAATTCTGAAATAGTAAAAAACACCAACTCAAAAGAAAATACACACAACAAATTCCTCAAAACAATAAACCAAATTAAGAAAACCCGACAGTGTATAAACTATTTGTCATTCAGTATATTACAACAACAATAAACGATAGATGTGTTTTATGTGTGTGTGTTTTAAAGTATTCATTACCGAATATGAAGTTACCATAAAAAACCTACTTTAGGTTTTTAATTACAGACACGTCGTTATTAGGCCGTAAAAATGCCGACATAGAATTATTGGGCAGTGCAAACTACTTGGAAGGAGTTATTATACTGTATAATCACAGACGTAAAGTTGTAAGACGTTTAAGTACCAGCCATGGCTTATTCGACTGTGTTTATTATTCTCGACATAAATTTGTTGTCGTAAAAATAAATAGAGCTATGACCATATAAAAAGCCGACCGATATTTTACTTAAAGGTATAAGGCATGGGCGGATCGGAGGGGGTGTCACATCTTTATGGCACTTGTGCTATATCTTTGTCGCCGAGAATACAAACTGTTAGATTTAAGGAACACAATTCTGGTAGCTTCTGAAATGTAGAAAATGGCTCAATTTGGCTGATACATTTCAAAAGTTTTCTCGGGGAGCATGCCCCAGAACTCACTTGCACGAATAGCACATCTTGAACTCGCTAGTTTCTACATATCTATAATTTATATATGAATTTATTTATAAATATGTTACCAATTAAAAATTGGGACACACATTTGCAGATTTTTACGAACAATTTGGGACTTTGATAATAGAAATAAGAACATTATTTTGTTTGTTCATACTGGGTTGTCATGGGGTGATAAGCCATTTCAGTTACAGACATGAATTATTCGTCTGTTTTCATTTTTGAAATTATCGAAAAAATAAATACAGATCTGACCATATAAACAGCCGACATACACTGAGGTTTACTTTAAGGTATAAGACCAAGTTTCTCAATGTCTGCAATTTACACGCCATAATAACTGTGTAAAAGTGAAAAGCTGCTGTTTTTTGTGTTGTTTCTTTAAATACATCACAGCGACCAATTATGATCATTATAGCGACGTCCATCTATTTTGGTGGAGGAAGACCCCACACAAATGTCTGGGTAGAAGCACCAGCGCACCGCAAGTCAGCTGGAAAACCTTCACACATTAAGACCGGGACCCGAACCCTTTGATTAGCACGTGAAATGTGTAAAATCATTTTAATGTACATGCATTGTATATGCATCTCACTTGTATGACGTAGCGGCAAAAATGCGGAACAACGAACCTAGTGAACCGAAACTGTTGAAGGTAACACAAGTTGAAGGTCAAGTTATTTATAACTCAGTACATTTCTACTTCACCAGAATGTAATTATAACGTTCACCTCACTCTTACGTTGAGTTAACTTTTATATCTAATTGAATTCTTTGCTTTAGTTATACTTCCGATAACAACTTTTGAATTTAGTAAGAAATGAGAAATTAAACTAATGTTAAGTTTTATTTGAATCTGCATGCAATAATAAATACAAGTATTCGTGTATTATGATATTTAAGAAAATATTTGTGTCTTCACTACGAGAGGAAGGGTGTCTATTGTCTCCAACCTCAACACATTGACTTCACACGACGCAAAGAAGCGACGTAGAAATATTTATTATTAATTATTATTTTTCATTATTCTTTTTTTGTGATACATCGTGATATCTCAAAAAGTAAATTATCACGTGGATTAGTTTAAAGCATCAAACTGTGCATCGTGGCTCAGATTGATAACACCAGTTTGTAATAAGGACTAATTTGTCATGCTCCAGTATTTACATATATATATATATGTAGAATATCTTTTCAGTAAACACCGTTTATATGGTTGTTTGAGAAAATAAATCATACTGTCGGTTACCACCTTTAAACTGCTTTACAGATAGGGTAAAATAATGTACCTGACAGAGTTATCGTGACATAAACTGGAATATGACATTTGACAATATGACTTAATAAATTGCTGTTCTGATTTAATAAAAAGCTTGACAGAAAGGAAAAATATGCTGTTGCATAAATCTAGTCGTTGGAAATAGTTATACATTAAACTATGATTAAATTCGTATAACATACGTTGTAATAGCAGAACACATATGACTTATTTTGTTATATTAAACTAGAAGATGTATGTTGATGTTTGATACATGTATTGTGACAATGAAACACTATATTAGTGAAACGTCTACGCATAATTCCATCATAGAAGTCCGACTTAGACGAAAGCAATTCATAAGCAAATTGCACTGAACTCTATCCAATTTACGCCCTTTTTATAACAGTAACCAGAAAATAAACCCGTTACCTCCTTCGTCATGCTGAATTTTAGAACAGCTTAGATTTGCATGTTAACCAATTAGAAACTCGATTATAGAACGTTACATTCTTTCGTTTCGAGGTTATTTATTGATTGGGAGAAAGTGTGTGAGCGCGTGTGTGAAAGAGAGTCAGGGAGACAAACTGATAGACAGGCAGACAGAGACAAGCACTGAGAGATATAGATACAGACAGAAAAGAGGAGAGAAAGTGAGAAAGAGTGAGACAGAGACAGAGACAGAGAGACAGAGACAGAGAGACAGAGACAGAGAGGGAAAAAAAGAAGGGATGGGGCGGAGACGACGACTACGACGGTGGGGTTGACACATAATTGAAAGGTTTGACTTGTGAGCATGTTACAAATAGTAACCTATTTCCCAATTTAACACGCATTTCAATTTAATACCCTAGCAATCAAAATTGCAAGCCACCAGTTACTATTGTATCATAAATACACTCAATGGCGATACTAATATCATGAAACAGCATTTACCATCATTTAAAATCAATAAAATGCAAAAAATAAATACAAATTCGGCTAACATTTTACTAGAGGTCGAATAGTCGAGGGGTCGAATTGCTGCCAAGGGTTTAATTGTCGCACCTTTTCACTAGTAATGGTCGAGTGGTCTAGGGGTTGAATAGTAGCTGGCTGGAATGCACTTTAGCGGGCACTATTTCGCCGGATTGTTTACTTTTTCGGGCATGCTCATTTGACGAGTAGCAGGTGCACGATCGTTGCTAGGGATGTGTTTACACTCGCCAGATCTATTTAATTGCTCGGTTCACTTGCTTTTGTTTTAAATTAGTAGGGGTGTGGGGGTCGGCCGCCCCCAACAAAATTGATTGAATGGAGTAAACAGTCGCTACTTACCTTATTATAGCACAACTTCATCCAGTCTGCCATAGAGAGATTGCGGACGACACTAGGCTTCTTTCGTTCGACTTACCTTCGTCCTATCAAAAGCCGCCAGGTATGCTTAAGCCAATAAATATTCCCGCTCTTGCAATCTTTCTAACAACTGAATTTCATTAATTCCTTTCGCTATTAAACAGTAAATTAAGTAGATCTTTTATTTTCTTATTAAAATCATTGGTATTTATACCATTGTATTAACCAAACTTTTCACTAGAAATCCGTTTTAATTTTTTTTTTTTTTTTTGCTTTTATGGCCTTATAACGAAAAAGAAAAGAAAAAGAATCTTTTGCACGCACTATATGCATTAACCAGAGCATCAAAATAGGTAATTGGGATGTAAGCACTTTAAATCAAGTAGGAAAAGTTGAATTTATTGAGAGAACAGGAGCGTATGAAGCTTTTCATCATGGGAATAAGTGAGACGCGTTGGAAAGGAGCTGGAAAAGCCATCCATGGAGATTACACTATCATTCATTCAAGAGGGACAAAAGTCATGTATGGTGTTGGTCTGGTGCTTGATAAAAACGTGGCGAAATACCTGAGGGGATATTGGGCAATATATGACAGAGTTCTACTAGTAACATTAAAAGCGAAACCATTCGATTTATCTGTTTTTCAGGTCTTTGCACCAACATCTAATGCTGATCAGAAAACGAAAGAACAAGTCTGTTGTAATTTAGATGAAGCTTAAAAAATGTAAAGGTCGTGAAGTCAATAATATCATGGGAGATTTGAATGCCAAAGTTGGGAAGGGTAAACAAGGAAAAGTGATTGGACCTTTTGGTCGTGGTGAGATGAATGAGAGCGGAGAAGTTGAAGTCCAAACGGAGAATTTTCACTCTGGGGGCTCTTTTTGCGCAAACTTGCCAGTCTCCAGGACCAGATGTGCCGGCATTTTCCCAAAGTAGCCAGACCAGACTACTGCGCCTCTGAGTGGTTTCAAGTCCGAGCCCGATTGGGAAGTGCCCGAAAAAGTAGCCCACAGAGGCACTTTTTTGCTTTTTTCGCATATGCTGTCCAGAGACTAAGTCCAAACGGAGAATGTTCACTTTTCGGGCTCTTTATGCGCACAATTGGAAGTCTCCAGGACCGGAAGTGCCGGCATTTTCCCCAAGTAGCCAGACTAGGCTGCGCCTCTTAGAGGTTTCAGGTCTGAGCCCGATTAAGAAGTGCCCGAAAAAAGTGGCCCAAAGAGGCACTTTTGGCTTTTTTCGCTTATGCTGTCCAGAGACTAAGTCCAAACGGAGAATTTCCCCTTTTCGGGCTCTTTAGATGCACACTTGCCAGTCTCCAGGACCGGAAGTGCCGGCATTGTCCTAAAAAAGCCACAGCCGACTGCGCCTCTGAGAGGTTTCAGGTCTGAGCCCGATTGGTAAGTGCCCGAAAAAAGTGGCCCAAACAGGCACCATCAGGCTATTTTCGCCTATGCTGTCCAGAGACTAAGTCCAAACGGAGAATTTCCCCTTTTCGGGCTTTTTTGGCGCACAATTGCCAGTCTCCAGGACCGGAAGTGCCGAAATTTACCCAAAATAGCCAAAGTCCACTGCGCCTCTGAGATTGCACACAGATTTGAAGATGCGGGCTGTGTACAAGTACGACACAATTGAGGACTTTGACAGATTCAAGATTGAATTGAGGAAACTGGAGTCAATTGAAAAGGATGAGAAAGAGAAGACAAAGCCGTGCAGACCTGTCGTAAAGGATCCAAAGGAGAAGTCGGAGAAGAACGAGCTGAGTGAGATGAAGGATCTGATCAAGCAGTTGGACAAAAGAATTGGAAAGTTAGAAGAGAAACAAGAGCAACATATTAGTAAGGATCTGAAACCATGGACTTCATATGAAAGTAGACGTGCAAGGCGTGGATTTGCGCAGAGGCCAGGTTCAAGTTTCAGAAGTCGAGGCCAAGGAGGATTGTATGGGAATAGAGGAAGAGGTGAGTATCACCCATCGAGGCCTACGGCAGGAAGTACATTTACCCCAACATGTTGGAAATGCAACTAGAAAGGACATGTGCAGGCGAGCTGCCCAAACTAATACGTGGCTCTAGTCACTTCATCAGAGAAAGGTCCCAAACTCATTGGCGAAGTTAATAAAGCTAGTGTAAGGATCAACAATATCTCAACTTCTGCCCTACTTGATACAGGCTCAGTTGTAAGCCTCATTTCAGAGTCATTTTACAAGGATAACTTACTGGACATAGAACTGGAATCAATTGATCAAGTTTTAAACATCGAATGCGCAGACGGACAACAGCTGCCATACAAAGGGTGTGTGGAATTGGAAGTATGCATTTAAAAAAGGTTAGAAAATGCACAACCTCACCCGTGCATTTTTTTAGTAGCACCGGATACCAGATACCCAGCTCAGACACCAGTGATCCTTGGAACCAATATGTTGCATACCCTTCTACAAGATTGTAAACAGCATTTTGGTGAGAGGTTCTTACAAAAAGCTAAGTTGTACACTCCATGGTACTTGACGTTCAGGACAATATCATTGTCAGAAAGAAAACTTAAGAAAAACTTTAATAGGATAGCCATTGTTAGGAGTACAGCTAGAGAACATGTGATTTTAGGATCAAATGAAACAAAGACTATAAGATGTTATACTGAAAAAAAGGATACCATATCATATGTGCAATGTTATGTTGCATGAATCAAAAGATGCCAATATTCCAGATGATATTGAAATTACACCGAGTTTAGTGGAGTACAGTCCAGAATCTCATGATGAATTTGATGTAACTTTATCAAATTTGACAACCAACACCGTATGCATTCCTCCTCGTAGTATTATATGTGAACTTCAACCGGTTACAGTCACTGAGGAAGTTCTACGAAAGACAGAAAACATAGATGAAAAAGTCTATAGTTGAGGAACTTAAAATTGACGAGAGTATTTTGACAGCACAGCAATTAAAAGAGTTGGAGCAGTTCTTAATGAAGCATCGATATATATTTTCAACTGGGGACACTGATATTGGAAGTTGTACTTATGTGAAACATCGGATTGAATTAACCGACGAAACACCATTCAAACTTCGTCATCGTCGTATGCCACAAGGCATGGTAGATGCAGTTCGTCTACATCTCGAACAATTACATTCTTGTGGGATTATCAGGCCTTCGAAGTCTCCATATGCTTCACCGATTGTCCTTTGTCGCAAGAAAAATGGCAAGTTAAGGATGTGTATCGATTATAGGATATTGAACAAAAAGACAATCAATGACTCTTATGCATTACCGCGCATCGAAGAGATATTTGATACATTGGATGGAGCGCGATATTTTTCAACAGTCGATATGAAGTTGGCTATCACCAAGTTGAGGTCGAGGACACACATAAGGAACGTACAGCCTTTACAGTTGGTCCATATGGCTTATGGGAATTCAACAAGTTACCTTTTGGATTGACTAATTCCCCCGCTACATACCAAAGGTTAATGCAAGAATGCCTAAGAGAGCTCAACCTACATATATGTGTTGTCTACATAGATGATCTTATAATCTTCAGTAAAACCTTCGAGGAGCATTTAGTAAACCTTGAAATAGTTTTCAACAGATTGAAAGAATTTGGCTTGAAGTTAGCGCCAGAAAAATGTCAGTTTTTCAGGAGAGAAGTACCTTTTCTAGGGCATGTAGTGAGTGAGGACGGAATCCATACAGACCCCGCTAAGATGGAAAAGGTAAAGAATTGGCCCACACCTACTGGGCCAGACGCACTTAGGAGTTTTTTAGCTTTCGCGGGATATTACCGACGTTTCATGCGGGATTTCAGTAAAATCACTAGACCCCTTGCAGATTTAATCCATCTAGTGAATGTTCACACAACCTACCCTTTGAAATTAGTTTGTTTTTACTTTTTGACATTAGAACCAACGAAAGGAGGCATCTCAAACATTTTGGTAATTATGGATCATTACACCAAATTTGCAGTAGCCATCCCAACAAGGAATCAAACAGCAAAAACTACGGCTGAAACCTTTTACAATGAATTCATTTTACATAACGGCATCCCAACTAAACTCCATTCAAATCAAGTAGCCAGCTTCGAGCCAGATATCATTAAGGAGGCATTTCAACAGACATGAAGAAGACCCACACATCAGTTTACCAACCACAAGGAAATGCTTGCCCGGAAGGCTTCAACAGAACATTACTGGGAATGCTTGGAACCTTGGAAAGTCATCAGAAAAGTAATTGGAAAAAAATATGTTAGCTCTTTGGTGTATGCTTATAACTGTACACCACACATCTCGACAGGAGTATCACCTTTTGAGCTCATGTTTGGCCGGAAACCCAGGCTACCAATTGATGCAATTTTTGAGAAGGCTCATGATGCACCAGTTATCAGATCAACAAAGGAGTACATTGATGATTTGAAAGACAGAATGACAAAGACTCGTGAGATAGTTGAAGAGCACTTGACAAAAGCCAAAGCCCGCCAAAAGAAATATTATGACATGAAAGCACGAGCAGCAAAGATTTTTTAAGCTGACAGAGTATTAGTGATGAGTTTACATTTTGACTCCAAACACAAGATCTCGGATAAGTTTGAGGGTGAGACATATACGGTTAAGGAGCAGTTCATAGAAGATATCCCTGTTTACAAACTAAAAGGAGACGAATCTTGGAAGGAGAAGACGTTGCACAGGAATCATTTGTTCCTGTTGGCACATCATAATGAACTAATTGTGAAGTAAGCAGTGGATGCGCCTGAGTCATGCACAGATACCGAAGTTTGTGGAAATAAAGATGTATCAGGAGAGAGTGGGAAGGAAGAGGAGCGTGATGCTGTAGGGGAGGACAGTGACCTCATTGGTTCAGAGGATGAGACAGTACTGCTAGTGGATGACATTAGCACAGGGGACGCCCATGAGCCTGAAACTATAATCCAACTGAAGATGTTGTTTCTGTATATTTACCAGAGGATTCGTTAGGATTATCCTCAGAGAAGCAATACACCATTAATAGCAATATTACCGATTCTGGCAGAAACCAGAGTAAAGAAGTATTGATGTATGACGGACACTCTGACAAAAAAAGGTTAAAGAAGCAGTAAAAAGGCAGGTGCAATGGTAAAGGATAGTGGTGAAGGACATAGTGCTGATTTGCCCACCATGATGGAGGAAAGTAGAGCATCAATTGATCCGGATAAGACTCAAACGAAAGACATTGCTGACAATGGAATTCAAAACACGCCAGAGAATAATCCACCCAGACCATTGCCAAGGAGGTCAACAAGAGAGAGACGTCCGCCGAAGAGATATGAAGACTATCAGATGAATGCCATGATCTCAAGGCCATTGGATGCAAGATTTCAAACTCTTTCTGAATTAATGGAGTCCGGTATATTTAACAACATAGACTCTGATATGGCGCGGAGACTAGTTGTTAGCATTTTTGTTAAATAATATTTAATATATATTTATATTCGTTTCCTTTTTTATTTTTACTATTATTATAAATTCAGTATGTTGTACAATTTTTTAATTTGTAGCTAGTATATTTTTTTTGAAAAATGAGTGTGATTAACTGTGCAAATTTTAATCCATACAGGTGAAAAAACGTCATGTTGTGACACCAATTAATATTAACTATCATTATTGTTGTTGTTGTTGTTGTAGTTGTATATATACAAAGAGTAAATGTGAGGACACATTTACAAAAAGTTGAGAGACAGATTGTGGAAGATAAGTAAATACACATTAGAGGATACCTGTAGCTCAGTGTTTAATAGTATGTATTAGTAGCATCTAGTCATGTTACTGTAGTTATTGTAGATATTATTTCTGTAGTTGCTTTAGCAATTTCGAGATAAAACGAGTATTGACTTACTGACGTGACAGTTTGCATTGACTGTACTTTTGGTGGTTTGAGTGTTTAGCAATTGCTTATTCGACATTTTTTTAAATTGTGTTGTTTCATGTGTTTTGTGTGTATTTATTTGGTAGTTTGTCATAGCTTATTTTATAAAGCAGGGGAGGTGTGTAATAGGGTGCTGATTTCGTATTTTTATTAAATTGGTGTAGCTTGACCATTGGTTATGAGTTATTTCCCTTTGAAGAGCTGTTTCACGGGAGTGATTTCCCTTGCGCTTTAGCCCGGGAAATTAACACAGGTTGCACGATTTTCTGGAGAGAGGACGCTTGATGCTCAGCTCGCCCTCAGGTTTTCGAGGTTTTATTTCGTCGTATCATTTTAGTAGTTGTCTTCCATTTATTTCTATAAACCGTAAAGCCTGTGAGTTGCAATAACCGCTGCGTTTTACTAGTATCTGGAATTTTAATTGCAAATTTTGACAGTGTTGTAGTTCGTAAATACCTTCGTATTTCGGAAAATTCAAATGACAGCATTGTTCTATACTAGCTGTAGAAAAGCATGCTGTTAAATTCCTATTAACCACTTGCAGAGTAACATACACCAGGCACCAGGACAGTTGGAAGTCAAAGGAGTGAGAGTGTGTAACACTTGACCCATAGTTTGTTAGGTTTATTTTGTGTATAACCTGTATCTGGTCATTGTTTTATTTAATTGCCTTTGGATGCTAAATCATTGGGAGATGTCATGTAGTAAATTATAATAATCATATGAACTAGTCAGAGTGAATGTATTAATATATGGCAAGTTATTTCATAATGTCATATTGTTTTTAAATAAGTTTTGTATTGAACCATTTTATTAGTATGGCCACTGGACATGCATTTTTGTACTAGCATAATTCTATGATGTTTGTAATGGACATCTCATATGTGATATGTAACTTTATGTTTATCCTATTTCAGAGTGTGTCTTCTCATGTGCCATTTATGATGTAATAAACATTTGGACCGCACCACTGTCTTATGAGTCAGAGATGATTGCAAGGACCCCCTTAAGATCCCTATGTTACAGATAGATAAATCGAGAGAGAGAGAGAGAGAGAGAGAGAGAGAGAGAAGAGAGAGAGAGAGAGAGAGAGAGAGAGAGAGAGAGAGAGAGAGAGAGAGAGAGAGAGAGAGAGAGAGTTTAACCCAGGACACTAAAACATTGTGGGAGTATGTTGATTTTGCTCTGTAGGTTAGTGTCTAGAATAAGCTTTTTTCAGATTCATGGAGACTTGGCCAACTTGTTGCCTTCTCTGCTGCCAAAATGATTGCCATGCAAATACATTTTACTAGGCTGCCAAACCAGTTTTAATAATACCAAGAAAATTCAGAGATATTTCAAAACATGAGATTTGTTGTTTTTACCAGGATTTGTTTGTTTATTGTTACAACTAAAGTGTTCACCCCAATTTGGACTCGTACTCAATGGTATGGAAAGTTACAGGTTAGTGACTCTAACCGCTCAGTCACAGGCGCCACAGTTTGTTCGAATTCTTCATTTAGAAATATGAGATCATTAATCTTACTTGCTAAATGGCTATAACCACTGAACTTAAATCAAACTTTACCAAATCGCCATGGACAGCAAATTCATCGGGCTACAATGCATGACCTACCTTACGTTGACATTTTGCTGAAAAGAGCGTTTTTTTCAGATGATCAGAATTACGAAAATATAACCAAGAAATTGCGTGATATTTAGGCCTGTAAATTTTCACGTAGTGTGAATAATTTCTCAAGACACGTACTTATGAATGTTATCAATCGATTTCTTCTTTCCAATGCCCTTTAGTTCACATATTGTTTGTCACCTTGCTTCTTAATGAAGGTACAGAGAAGATTTATAATGTACTTTAAAATATTATTTTCAGGTCATGACAAAATGGTTAAAAGGTGCTAACAAAAATTGTGTTGTGTTATAAAAAGGAGACTTTTGTGAAAATATATATTGAGGTCACAGCATTAGGACTGATTCTGACATAGTATAGAGCAAAAATGCATTTATATCCCCATAAATAAATAAATAAATAAAAACACAAACAGTTGAATATTTCTACCATTTGTAGGACAAAATACCTCCCAGACAAAATCCCTTCCTTTCACTTTAGCATATGCGGACAAAATCACTCCCGTAAATAAATAACTTTAAAATATATCTTGAAGTTTATCAGGAAAATATCGCTGCTGTTATCAATGCACTAACGAGATTTAACTGTGCCAATTCTAAGTTGGGGGTTATTTTATCATTAAGTGTAGGAGGCACCATGTGTAATAGTACTTAAAGGTGGTATCCGTAAGTTTGGGCCAAAATAGTTTCATTAAACATCATAATAAACCATTGTGTTACGACCGGTGTCGCTATATAAGTTCATTTATAAAATGGCACGTTTACTCAACGACGAAATGGTGTAACAGAAAGAACTAGCCAGCAACAAACTAGTACAATGTTTTATTTTAATAAACACTTAAATCTATGGCGTAATAAAACAATAACACATAAATCAGATGAAATTTCAGAAAGCAAAATAAATGTTAACTTACAGTGTGTCCCTTTAGGTAGTGTCCCTTTAACAGTCCAATTAATAATCCAACGTCGAATAATCCTGAAGATTTTTCGGTAGAATGTCCTCGTAGATAAGCAGAGTTGAAATAATCCAAAGGTAGAACAATACACGAATGTAAATGACATAATTCCAAATTCAACACTTTAAAATTTATATCACTGTAGAATATAGTAAGTCCACGTAATTTCCAACACAGAAAGATCTAATATAGAAGCTGCAAGTATTTCCAAACTATATGTCCAAACTCTAAAGCAAACATTTATCCAAACTTTTTATTAGGGGTGCAACGATACGCTACCCTCACGATAAGATACGTTTCGCGATACAAACCACACGATACGATATGTATCGCGATACATAATATTTTGGTACCAATGATACTTTTTTTCTTATCACTTAGTTTTAATATTACACCATGAATAATATTAAACAATATGTTAGCATAACTATTTACTTAAACTAAGAACTTGTAAGTCTATAAGTCAATAATCAGAATGTATGACATAAAAGGTTATCCACATATTAAATGATTTAACTGTAAGAATCACCTGAAACTTTAAAATGTTAGGTCTTAAACGATAAAAAGTAATACAATATTTCTTAAAATATTTTTTCTCTCATCTTTTGAATTCTGAATGTCCATCACAAATAAAAATACAACAGTTTGGTACACTTTAAAAAAAAACAAGATAAAAATTTAATAACAATATGAAATGTCAACACATTCAGCTAGTAAGTAGTTAGTGCTTTGTATGAAATATTAGAGAAATAATATTGGCAGGTTGTTACTAGGGCTCTGTATCGGTCAGAATCATCAATATGATATGTGTATCAATACAAAAATGATCGATATTCAATATATCATATATCAGAAAATATACATATAAGTGCTTATTATTGTTTTTTCTTGTGTTTACAAATTAATCAACTTTTGCCAGATGTATAATATATACAGTCCTTCTACTATAACATGGTGTTTAGTATGTGTCAAGTTTATACAAAGGAGGCTGTTTCCTTTAACATTAAAACAATCATGGTATCTATAGTTTATATATGGTTAAATACATACTTTTCAGTGGGAAATGTGTTCCCTGGTATAAAAACATCTTGTTGTCCTACTAATGAGGCCAGAGCATTCAGATATTGTTCTGCTTAAAAAAGGCAATCTGTATTGATGCCATCAATTGTGCTTGTGATTTCACATTGCTCATGCTTTCATTTTCATCATCACCTAGGAAATTTTCAGAAATTCTTTGTTTTATTATTTTATATCAAAAGATTAGCATATAAAGATAATGCTTGAAATGTCATTTCTTTTCAAAATGTATAATGTCATAACACCCCCTACCAAATGACAATGTCTTCCTTTATCCAGAATAAGACCAGCAACGCTTTAAACAGTTTCTTACTACAGTCACACTTGTATTAAGCAGCCAACAAACGGACAGCCTAAATTTCACTGCTTAAAACGAGTTGACTGCTTAAGACAAAGTATGATATAATTGATTGTTTGCCTATTACTGTGAGCATGTATGCTTATCACAATTACAACTGCTTTCGGAATGTCAACGTATGATTCAGAATAAGACAAGTTTCTCTCTAAATCAAAGAAATGCTGCTCCATTATTAGTAGTCTGGTCATGAAGGTACAAAGCATACCATTTTAAATTAGTCACATCAAATTTATACTGAGTGTACCAACATATTCGTCAAATTGTTATTCGACAAATTACCGAAAAATGTACATATATTCGGACGGACATGTTCCGGATGGTACGTGTGTTTATTTATTCTTGTCAGAGCAAAAATAAAAACAACAACAAACAACAAGCATTGTGTTATAAGTCGAAGATAATAATTTAAAACATCATTTAAACAAGATCTGTATCTACAAAAATCAAAAGTGCACCAATTTTATGTCCTTGTAGTCAGGTACATTTGGTGGAGTCAATCTATGCATAAATTAACTCGCTCATCAATTAACGCTTCTGCTACCAGTTTCATTCACTACAATATGCAGAGGCACTTACTTTGCTCTGATTATAAGGTGGGTGATCTAAACTATTTGACTAAACGCTAATTTTGGCGTTTTCTTGTCATCGTTTGACAGTTTCATCATGACGGCAATACAGCCGATTAGCCAAAGTCTCAAGAGCCAGAGATGTTATCAATAATGCCAAACTCTACAAAGGATTTTTCTTTTGCAATATAGATTGTCCGACTCCATCAGTGATTTCTTAAACAGAGATTACAAGTTTTTGACAACCGCCATTGAATACTAATTAGCTTTACGCAATGCGCTTTGCCGATACAAGATATACTATATAGCTTACTAATTTAACCTTCTTATGGTAGAATTAAGAATGACAAAATACTGTTCTGAATGATCAGCTACTCTTGAAAACAAGAATGCTTACATCTCGGCAAACAGTGTCATAACTGTGCTACACCTTGATCCACTTTGTCGTTTCCCTGTGTAAAAAAAAATAGTCCACAACTGACTCAACAACGATTCGACGTGAACTCAATAGCACAATGTAGGATTTTTACTTAACTGTATTGCACGGTTCGTACCGTAATTCTTGAGAAGTGAACCGTGAACCGAACCGTGAATATTGAACCGCGGTATACCGTCGTACGGTATATCGTTACACCCCTACTTTTTATCCAAACTTCCTCTAAATCGGCAAACACGCCCTTATATATACCCAAAGAATTTCTAGAACATTCACGAAACCCAGAGCATTCTCGAAACCCAGTTAAGAATAAACACATGAACTTTCTAGCATGATCCCTTTTCGTACAAGCAGTTACGCGAATGCTACGTCATCAAAACCACAACGGTAAACAACCCTTAACCTGACTAGCGTAACCCTAAACGCGGGTGTACTACTTTACATAACAATTAATTCCTGAACAGATCTCGAAAAATGTTGTTTATTGATGTCCTACACCTATCTGACAAGTGAGCCATAACGCCACAATCACAAACATGTTTTTTCTTATCTGAGCCATGTTGCACAGTTAGCTATTTAAAACTACGTGACAACTTATGTTTTAGCTCATCCACGTCATACGCTGTCACGTCGATGTCTATTATTAGCAGGAATCCCAACTGGTCTTATTTATAGATTTGAAAAGAATGAACATTTTAGTGTTGATTTACGAGTTTTACTGTCCTAAAATTAAAATACTCTTGAAAATCATCAAAGATTAGACTGAAAAAATGATTTTATTTTTCCTGAAGAAATCCTGAACGAAAACCCCAAACACAGATAAAATATTGTTACATAAATTAGATATAGGCAACTACTAAATACAACCTTTAATAATTTGTGCAGTTTTCGTTGGCTAAAAATGTTGCTATTTTAAACATTTAAACACAATATGCTTTGGCAATTGGAATAATGGTTTCTTATTCTTTTTCTGAAATCCAAATGAGCAGTGAACGGGAATACGACGGTAGACAATGTGTGCACAATCTATTATAATTTGGTCCAAGTTTTAATAAACACTTTTCTTGTTTGATGTGTCGAAAGTACAAACTTCTTTGTTATTTGTTTGTTGTACAATAATTACTGATAGTTGTATTTTAGTTGTATTTTATCGGGTACAACATCTAATAAAGACTTCGCGGCAAATAAGTACTGTTTTGTTTGTAATACCATTTAATGAAGGCTCCCCCCTCCCACCCCCCTCCAGCTGAAAACTTCCGGGCCTGTAGTCTAAAATCTTTGTCGAGTTTATATATATATATATATATATATATATATTTATAAATTATTATTAAATTTCAGCAATGTAAGTTGCCAGAAGAACAAAATATACTTTTCATGGGCGTATCGGTGCGTCGTGTGGAATGCATTTTATGGAATCGATAGTGTAGCAGCCAATAGTTAGAAATTCGCAACTGTTTGACGAGATCTTGTTTACACAATGAACCGATAATGCCGATCCTGACAATGCAGTTGTAGTAAACAACATGGAAGACTGTAAATTTGCTCAATTCCCATCAGAGCTACGGTTCGTTAAACTTAAATATTAATGAAATGAATCGACAGTGTAAGAGAGTGATTAGTTCTCAGAAAAGTCGTCTTCTTGTTAAACGGGCATGCTCTATGCGGTGGTTGGATGTATCACATCCGTGCTCTTTCTTGTTTGCTTTATACGAATAAAAACGAATTCAGTGCCTTCGGCGCTTTGATTAATGTTGCGGAAAAAAAATGGCCGAGGTGTTCCAATCAACTGAGAATAGGACAGATTCCACTAATATAGGATAAATCTTAAATGCATTTTAAAGACCAGAACTCAAATTAATTTATTATCAACTTTCTTTTTAGCTCAAACGTCTCAAAATACTACATGACAAAGATTTTTTCGATATTTTAACTTTGGAAACACAACCCTCACAAATTGTGGTGCATGCCCCATTGTTTACATCCGCTTGAAGGCGACATCTAGTGGACATTGTTGCGTCTGACTTGAGTTTTGTGGATGAGTCAGTTTATGATGGAATATTAGTGATAAAGCAATGTTTGATGCACAGTAACACTACAAAAATGAATCGATCGCAGAAAACACTCTGTTTACGTATACTTGTCATCGTTTTCACCATTTTGATTTGGGTAAGTCTGCACAATTTGTCATCGGTATTTATGATAAAATATGTTAATATTAAACAGGGATTTGTTGACATCTTAAAAAATGATCTTTTGTTGACGGTGTAGCCACCTGATTTACGAATCCCTGTACTTCTTGTCTTGATTGATTAGTAGATTTTTTATCATTTAATTTATTGACAAATCGAACGGAATTAAATGACCAACATAAGGACTACAGTTATTCCACTAACTTTTGTCTGCTTATTTATTTGTCTCGGAAAATAAAGAAATATTGACTTGTCAGTATTACCTAAAATTGACATTTAAAATTGATTTGTCTTGATTTATATTTAAAATAAAGCTTACCTGTTATCATTATCTACTTTAGTATGTACCTTTAACTTTTAACAATTGAGATTGAACAGGTACCGGTAATTTCCGTAAATGACCACTTCGGTAAATTGATCTTATAAGGGATTAGTCCAGACGTTTCGGTAAATAGGTAAACATATAGTGTAACACATGATTGAGACGAAGAATTGGGTATGTCCGCGTGTGAAAAAGATTTTCACACCTCAGCCCGAGACAGGTAATTTAATCATTTAATCATTTATTTATTGAAAATGTCAGAAATTTAAAGTTATATTATAACTATTTGGAAAAGTTAATCTTTGCTGATACCAGTAACTAAATTGTAACAAACATATCATAAAAGTACCGGGAAGAAGGCCTCCACACAGCATGCATATAGAAAGGCGAAAAGTATGAATTCATTTGGAAGGTCATGTCCCTGACATGCGAACAAATTGAAGCCGCCTTCTACAGACTTATATTATAAAGTAAAAATATAAACAGCTAGGATGAGGAAAAATTTCAGTTCAACAAACGCGGGAAATAACAACAATATTTCATAAATATACACCACCTAATTTTAAGCATTACCGATACTATTGATCATAATACATACAAAAATAAATGATTAAATTATCTGTCACAGGCTGAGGTGTGAAAATCTTTTCACATGTGGACATAAAGAATTCGTCTCAATCAGGTATTATACCATATGTTTACCTATTTACCGAAACGACCGGACTGATCCCTATATAAGATTAATTTACCAAAGTGGTCATTTACCAAAGTGATTTAAAACTGCCTGAAACATCTTAAAATTTACAAAATATCTTGTTAAAAGTTTTAAAATGCACCACAGAATTAAGGAGACTGTAGAAGTTTGGTAACATGATGATAATTAAACAATTCTCAGGAATGGAGAAGTTTCTCCAACTCCCTTATTCATCAACATTATCAGTATGTGGCAATAAGTGCTTGACAATGTTGCTGTTAAGTGATGTGCAGACTGACTTGTGTTCTGTCATGATAACAATGAGTTGCTGCAGTTTTTAAATTCCCATCTCTAATATTAAGGATGTAGTGTGCCACGTGGTCGGTTGACACATACCACCTATATTTTATAATGTGGTTATTTCATCTGTGTTATCTTATAGCATAGACCATTACCTATCTAATTATACATTAATACAATACTTTATCAACAAACAAATCGGTCACCATACTGGCTATAACCACCATTTTTAGTCACACGAAAGGTCAACAGGGCATTAAACCTCATAAATAATACCATTTAAACACCTTGTGATACAGCTCAAAAGGTGGTATGCTTGTTCTCAAATTAACATGACTACAAATACCAGAATGCTCCGCCCACTCAATCACATGACTAAGTACTTTGCTGACCTCTGACATATAACACAAACAAACTTGGTGGTATCACGTTTTTTGACAGTTCTACCAGGCGACTTTAGAGAAGGATTCCTATTATATAGAGATCACTTACACCATACAGTTCAAGGGAAGAAGTATGCAAATAAAGGATATTTTTCTTCTGTAAAAGTTTGAAGAAAATGACAGAATAATCTGTACATTTAAGTGACTGTGATCTGTTTATAACAGGTATATGAAACACCACACATTATCCACGAATCATTTGAAATCAATGTTGATTTGGACACTTATGTGGTTTCTTTCATCCAGCAGAGCAATCACTCTGAATCCATTAAACCACTTTAAAAAACTCTGCAGACCTTGTCACATATGTCAGTGACGTCTTACTCAATCATTTTTAAGGTGCAAAATATTTACTTGTACCCCTCGATAAACCACCAAATTTGTGTGTTTGTTGGGTAAGGAGAGGAGCATGCTTGCCACTTGCTCTGATCATGTGCTGATTTGACCTAGTTACACTACTGATTTCAGAGATGTTTAAATGCACCATTCTTTATGCCTTATAAAATAGTCAGAGGTTTCCAGATATCAGAAGGAGCATCATCAGTTTTGGTCTCAGACAACAATAAAGCACAGGTAGCACAGTATAATTATAGTAGTAGGTGGAGGTTGCTGTGTATTGATCTTAAATTGTAATTATTATATATTGACTAAAGTTATTTATTTTGACACTTGTCTACATTTTTTGGCATGAAGTTTTCATGTCTGCCAAAGATTTGGATAAAAGAAACAACAGATCAGAATTATTTCCACATGACAATGAATAATTTTGAGTTATTATAGTTACTGCAATACCCTTCAGTAGTCTACACTCTCTGGTAACCAATAAATAATTTTGAGTTATTATAGTTACTGCAATACCCTTCAGTAGTCTACACTCTCTGGTAACCAATAAATAATTTTGAGTTATTATAGTTACTGCAATACCCTTCAGTAGTCTCAGTCTCTGGTAACCAATAAATAATTTTGAGTTATTATCGTTACTGCAATACCCTTCAGTAGTCTACACTCTCTGGTAACCAATAAATAATTTTGAGTTATTATAGTTACTGCAATACCCTTCAGTAGTCTACACTCTCTGGTAACCAATAAATAATTTTGAGTTATTATCATTACTGCGATACCCTTCAGTAGTCTACACTCTCTGGTAACCAAGATTGCAATTAAGTTTGCTTTTTTTTATTCAGTATTCATTATTCATATTATTATTTTTTGCAAGTTACATTACATTGATAATTTCTTTAAGTTGTAACATTAGTTAGAGAGAATGCGGGATTTAATTAGCTCACCTAGGAAGCATTTTCAAATATATGAATTCATAAGTGTACTCGACATTAATCTTTGAACTTCATGATTGGTGAATTTTTATTCTTCATTATTCTATAATGAATCTTATAAATTTCACAAGCTTTAATACCTGACCATAAAAATTTATGTATAGACTATGAACTAAAATATGTTTTAAAGATATATTTTAAAAAGGCATTTAAAAAAATAATAAGTTATATTTCAACGAGATCAAGTAGCATTTGTTACTATAATATTTGATATAATGACAACAAATAGTGTTCTATTATGTCCAGCTAATTATTGGTGGAGGAAGACCCCAATCTCATATCTGAGTAAAAACACTGGCATACTGCAGGTAAGCTTTAAAGCTACCTCGTATGACAGTTCTTGCCCCAACAATGACTCAAACCCACATGGTGAGGGCTGAGAAATTACTAGTCAGCTACTCTAACCACTAGGCAATGACAGGTAATGAGGATCTTCAATTAATCCTATTAGATAAAACTGACTGATCTGGTTCTAGTTCTACAATATTTCAGAATCTTTGTGTATCAGTATGTCAAGTTTACATTGAATATAATTGTTTGTATTAGCTACGATGTATAAATCATTAACAAAAGTTCTTGTAACAGAAATTAACTTGGAGCGATATATTCACCCAAAGCATGTTATGAGTAAGTGAAACTAGAGTATAAAGTCAGCAGGAAATCGCCAGACTGTGCGTGTCTGTATTCAAAACGACATAGCCATGATTACCATCACAGACAAGCCAGCATTCCATGGCTGCAATTAGCCCTTTAAACTCTAACCATGATATATTGTGTTCAAAGCTCATACTTAAGTCTATGTTCTTTTTTATGCTTCTATATTTAACATTTTTACCTATAAAGTTTCATATACCAAGAATTGATATAAAGAGCGCAGATCAAGATCAGACAGCTCCAAGAAGGAAGCTTCAGGGATCTACACTATTTGCACCTTATGAATAAGCAGGCTAAGAGTCTTAGACATAATGCTACAGTTTTCTCAGTAACCAAAAGTTAAAAACTTAGTCCTTTCCTTTCTACATCATGCAGAGGTAGCAAGACCTAGAGACTCAAGAGCAACCAGTGCAGATCCTGATCAGACAGGGGGACTACACAATTTGCCTAAGCCTGATCTGTCCCTGCTAAGCAGACTTTGAGTAACTAAGACTTTTATTGCCAGTCGAGATTTTCAAACTAAAGCTGTGCTTTAACTTGCAGACTTTGCTCAAGATCTAGAAGTCTGGCCTTCCTCCTTGCAAGATCTTAAGTGCGGAGATAGAGTTTGAGTCCCGGTTGGGACGAGAACTGTTAAATAGGGAAGTTTTCCAGCTTAGCTGCATGTGCCGGTGGTTCTACCCAAACTTAAGCAGACATAAATCTGGGGTCTTCCTCCACCAATAATTAGCTGGATGTTGCCACTATGACCATATTTGTGTTTGTACATTGTAACAAAACCACACACACAAACCAACCACCAGCAACTGCACCCACATGACCTAACTTTGTAAGCATGAAGAATAACTCTACTGTAGCAGGAATGATTCTTTTTTTTTTTATTTACTGATGAGAATTCAAACACATGGCCAAAATTTAATTTATAAGTAACTCCATGACCATTAACAGCAGGTAAAGTGCTAGATTCACTGTGAAGATACCGTGCTGCCCCATCTACAAATATCTTGTCCTGTCTCTACATGCTGTGGTACTACACTTAGAACTTTCTTGAATAATAATTATAACTCTGCAAAATATATGAAAAAAAGTAGTTTTTATAAAGACAGATTGTGTATGGGTTTGGAGTCAGTAATATGGAGCACAGTCTACACACAGTACATGCTGCACTGCAGAAAATGTTGTGTCTTAGGAATTCTGTCTGACGCTACTGTGTATGGAAGGTGTCGGTAAATGAAGAGTCCTTTTCATAACCTAGGAACAGTTTGAGATGTGGGTCTATGCTTGGCATTAATGTTTGCCACAAAACTGGTGGTGCCATAATATGATTGCCACAACAATGGTGGTACCATATTCACCCAAGTGTTCAAGGGTTGTCTTTCAAGCTGAAGTGCATTTATTTATAAGTGGTACCAGCCACATCACGCCTTCTCTGTTTTATGTGGCTATCCTACAGTTAGTACCAGTGTTTTCTTGAAAAGCACGCGATCATGTTTGTGTTAAATGTTATTGTCGATATGAAAATGTGCCACATTATTTAAGTCTTAGATATATAAACAATCAAAACAGCGTGTTTTTTTTATTTTATTTTTTTAAGGTATAACTTTATTGTTAAGTAATTTAGAAAAATATCACAATATTATCTCATTCAAATCTTCATCAAAGACTCTGTCCTTTTTTCATTGAGGTGGCAAAAGTTTCTGCATTAGAAAAGGCATGTGACCTCTTGACATGGAGACAGAGTTTGACCATTCACTAAGACATGCTATGCTTAGACAGTGATGTCTCATTTTTTGTCACCCCAATACTATGAGTGACTATCATACTATGACACCTCACAGCTGGCACTTTTTAGGATTTGTGCTTCTGTAAAATAGTTCCACATATAAATGAAAAGATATTATTATATTTTATTTTTACAAATAAACACATAATTATAAATGACATGTAAAGTGCACTAATGTACACACAGGCATTACTGTATTTGCATAGAATGTTGCATTATCAGCAATGTTTGAAATGATTACATGCCCATAATCCTTTGTTCGCTTTCACACGGTCTTTCAGTCTGGTGTTGACAAGAAGAAAGTAGTCCCGTTTACCCTTCAAAGAATGAGTATTTTTATGAAGTGCTGTGGGTTTGGGTAAAGTTAAAAACATTTTTTTTTCAAAATGTGCGAGTTATTATCTAATAATATTATGTGTAAGGCCAGCTTTTATGCATTAAGTATTTCAATATGCACATATATAACCTAAAATTATTGTGTATTCAGTGATGGGGAAAATGTTGCCTCAACCTGGTTAGCTAGTAAGCTAGAGAATTTTTCATGTTAGTGAAGGTACTTGGTTTGAGACCCTCCAGATTGACTACAAAAAAGTTTGAAGGGCTGTTTTATGGAATGGCATGTTTTGTCAATCTGTCTGGCTGCCATTTAGCAGTTTCTTACACTACAAACTCCTTTTTTTACAGTTATTTCTTCTTTCCAATTCCCAGAATTCTTCATTTTGACATGAATGAGTGAACTGATCTTTAGTGGTGCATGAAGTTAAAATCACTCAGATGGCATTATTTTTTTCAGGAGTTACTGCTCTTTGTTATTAAATAGCTCATATTGCATTGTTTGTTTAGGAGTTATTGATCTCTGTAATAAAATGACTCAGATTGCAATGTTTGTTCAGGAGTTATTGGTCTCTGTAATAAGAAGACTCAGATTTCAATGTTTGTTCAGGAGTTAATGATCTTTGTAATAAGAAGACTCAGATTGCAATGTTTGTTCAGGAGTTATTGATCTGTAATAAAAAAGACTCAGATTGCAATGTTTGTTCAGGAGTTATTGATCTCTGTAATAAGATGACTCAGATTGCAATGTTTGTTCAGGAGTTATTGATCTGTAATAAGATGACTCAGATTGCAATGTTTGTTCAGGAGTTATTGATCTCTAATAAAATGACTCAGATTGCAATGTTTGTTTAGGAGTTATTGATCTCTGTAATAAGATGACTCAGATTGCAATGTTTGTTCAGGAGTTATTGATCTTTGTAATAAGATGACTCAGATTGCAATGTTTGTTCAGGAGTTATTGATCTCTGTAATAAGATGACTCAGATTGCAATGTTTGTTCAGGAGTTATTGATCTCTGTAATAAGATGACTCAGATTGCAATGTTTGTTCAGGAGTTATTGATCTCTGTAATAAGATGACTCAGATTGCAATGTTTGTTCAGGAGTTATTGATCTCTGTAATAAGATGACTCAGATTGCAATGTTTGTTCAGGAGTTATTGATCTCTGTAATAAGATGACTCAGATTGCAATGTTTGTTCAGGAGTTATTGATCTTTGTAATAAGATGACTCAGATTGCAATGTTTGTTCAGGAGTTATTGATCTCTGTAATAAGATGACTCAGATTGCAATGTTTGTTCAGGAGTTATTGATCTGTAATAAAAAGACTCAGATTGCAATGTTTGTTCAGGAGTTATTGATCTCTGTAATAAGATGACTCAGATTGCAATGTTTGTTCAGGAGTTATTGATCTCTGTAATAAGATGACTCAGATTGCAATGTTTGTTCAGGAGTTATTGATCTCAAATAAGATGACTCAGATTGCAATGTTTGATCAGGAATTATTGATCTTTGTTATCAGATAACTCAGATTGTAATGTTTGTTGAGGAGTTATTGATCTTTGTTATTCGGGGCTTTTTCAGCCTGTCTCACAGGGCCGATATTCGGCCCCGTTGCCAATGCCAAATAGCGACCCTTTTTCCCAATTTCAAGAAAAAAATTCCCAATCTCATAAATTAATTCCCATTTGAACCAAAATGCATTTGACCTTTAAAAAATAAATAACCAAGAAACCATAAAATCTAGAGACTTTTCCAATTAAGCGAATCGTTTGTTTACTTTTGATCGGTGATCTGTGAAAACTACTTTCCGTGAATTTATGTATGAATGTAACCGGTGAAAACATAGACTCTTACCCAGCGTATACCGTAACGCAAGTTGAAGATGCGTCACAGAGCCATTCAAGATAAAATTGTAATCAATATATGGTTTGAAAATTAACAGGAATTATTTTCTATTTCATAAACAAAAGTATTTTCGCCATAACTGTTTGACTGCTTATAAAACTGAAAGGAGTAATGAAGCAAAAACGGTACATGCAGTACTGGCTTTTATACTGACCCGCGAAATATAGTGACGAAAAATTCGTACAATATTAAATACTACGCGATTTAGAATCTACCAACTTCTTTAGATGATGACCATAATACCATCCAGCACAGACGCTGTGGAGAGAGGGTTCAGCATCTTGAACCTACTATGCACTTCTTTGAGAAGCTCCCTTGGCCAGGAAGAACTCTCCAATTTAAGAGAATCTGTATTGAAGGCCCTGCAGAGCTTTCTGAACAAACTCTGGAAGAGCTCTGTAACACTTTCAGAGACACAAAAGCAAGGCAGATTAATGTTGAAATTTCCCAATTGGTTTGACTTGTTGATACTTTTTTTCCCAAATTTGACTATTTACCGCGTCAAAAATTCCCAATTTCGGCTGGGGCCTTTTTCCCCAAAACCCTGAAAAAGCCCTGTTATTAGATAGCCCAGATTACTATGTCTGTTTATGTGTTATTGCTCTTTGTTTTTTTAGCATACCATATTATTGTTAACATATAAATTTCAGGCATATATTGCTCTTTTTACTCCTTGTAATACGCTTTTATGTATTATATGATGTTTTAAAAAATTGATTGCTGTTACCAACATTTGATCTTGTTTTTATAAATGTATATTTTAATTATTTCAGTTAATTGGTGCCGCCATATTTGGTTTCTCCATCTACCTGCGTGTTGATTACTGGATTAACCAGTACATTCTTGCCAGCGAAGAGCTGACTGCCTACCAGACTTACGTGTACATCTTCATAGGCACCGGTGCTGCCATCATAGTGTTTGGTATCATTGGTCTTGTTGGTGCCGCAAAACCAGACAAGTTATGTCTTATTGTGGTAAGTCACATTACACACACAGACTAAATTTTGCTGTGACATAAAAAGCATGTGACCGTAGTGGAGATCATGCTTGTGCTCATGGATAGCAGTGTCAATTTAAAAATGTTCCATATGATTTAAATGTAATACAATCAAAACAATTGATTTTTAAGATGTAAAAATTCCTTAGACTTTATCAATAGAATGAAATTATTTAAGAAAATATATTAAAATATTTTAATCTCATTTGTTATGCTCTGTGGGACCATCTTTTAATGCAAAACACAATTAATTCCACAAACCTGTAAAGAAGATAAACAATATTTACAATTTTAATTGCAGAAGTCCCAAAAGGTAGTCAGAAACAAGGAAATGATAATTTGTTTATTTTTTAAATTTTCTTTTTTAAATCAATTAAACTTGAAAGGTATGCATAGTCAATCTCAGGGAAAAGTTCTCATTAAAAAAATTAAATTTGCACAGAGCTCCAAATAAGAGGAGTAAATCTGATAGTACGTTGCCGTATATCCCATAATAACAAATCCCTAAAGTGTGGGTACGCAGTAGAATTGTGACATTGAGATTATTCTATCAAGTACCAGGTATATAAGGTTTGGAGGAGAAATAAAAGAGTTAGTTGGCACTGTACTCCTCTTACAAGGGGCTCTGGTGCAATAATTTTAAGTTCATATTTAAAGTCATAAATGTTAGTCAGACATAAGGTGTTTTGTTTCTTCTTGGAAGGCTTACCTTGATGTATATACTTTATTTTAAGACAGAAAGGCAGTTACACTCATGGAGTACCGTAAAGTTTTATAGATAAGACGCATTATTTTTGCCCCAAATTATGATAAAACAGTTGCATCTTATCCCTGCGAAGTAAAGTTTTCCCCCTTTTTTTCCCAGACAAAAACTGACCCTTATACTAAATAGACTGCAGAGACTATAGCCGATAGTATCGACCATAGACAACTGTATTGTGCTATTTTCAGGGAAAAATAATGTTGTTTTTACCTAAAATTTGATGTTTATCGTAAATAGAGACATTTAAATTCATTTCTTTAGAAAAAAACCCAACAATTTGCAATACATTTTTGCATGAATATCACTTTATTCTAGCACAATCGGCAAAGTTTCAAAATCCGGAAACGGTTTTGATTTTTAGTGAAACGGGCATATTCATTGACAACGCTGTTATTATCATCGTCAAAGTTATATTGTATCATTCAGTTGATCAATTTTGATTTAATTTTTTTTTTTATTTTGAATATTAACTATGAATAAGTTTTAAGTTGAAATTAAAAACCCACTTAACAACAACAATAAAATGTGCGTTGGCTATTTGTGCAGACGAGCTTTCTCATTCTTTTGATGATAATAGATCGTCGATACAGGTGCATAGAACTAATTGTTTGTAAGTGGTCACTTCAATACCCTGGTGTGAAAATAAAATAACTACATTATAAATCCTTTAGTTGTTATTTTAATTGTCATTTGTGTGTTTGTCACGTGTGTCGAGAACTTTTAGGCTGAGAACTTACGTGTTGTTTATTTTTTTGACATGCTGCCTCATGAAACGGGATGTTCTCGCATCTCTTAATTGTGTGGGGCTGGGATAGCCGCGAGAACATCCTGTCTGGCATGTAAACGATATACTGGGGCAGAGTGTCATAATGTAACACAATACACGTGGTCTTATTAGGCAAAAAGTCACGACGTAATATTTAAGGCACTTAGAGAATAATAAGCACTCAGCGCACTCAGTGCCAAAACTAATTTCCGGAACAAATGGAACATGGACCTTCGAGTAAAATCAAGCAATTCGGCGACATGGAAATTGCTTCAATGGTGGCTTGCTGGATTAGTGAATAGGGGATGCGTCTTGTCTTTGGGAATTTGCTTTTTTCCTTGACTCTAGACCTCGAAGAGGGGGTGCGTCTTATCATTGTGTGCGTCTTTTCAAGAAGACTCTTGGAAAATGTAAAATTGCAGTATTTTCAGGTTCTTGCAAGTTGTAAATATTTCATCATGGCTCAGCATTGTGTGGCAGCTTTTGAGTACCAACAATCAATATTTTCACTCTTAGCCAGCTTAGCATTGATAGATTAGGTTGAGGCAGATAGGGTTTTTTTCATAAATAGATTTGTGAAAGACAAGGAAAAATGCAGAATTGTTACCTATTTCCAGAGCGTTGTTTACTTAAATGTTTGGTGTGCAAATACAATTATGTTGAATCACAAAATATCTTTTAATAAGACTTTAATGAATTAGTTTGACATCTTCTTTACTAAATTGGAAAGACTGAGAATAACCTACAATTGTGCAGCAGCTGCAACTCCTAGAGGTTAAGTTGATCGTTTTGCCGTTTTGAACAAGTAGTGGTCTAAGTTTGTTTTTTAATCTTTAAATCTTTCATTTAGACATTTCACATTCCTTACACTAAATAGTGATCTTAAAAGATGCTCCATTCAAAAATAATGAAGGGACTACCTTGAAATTTGGGCATCATTGCTGGAGTAACAGCAGGGTACTCCTAACTGTTAGCTTGCTAGGTGCAAATTGATTAGACTTAAGACAAATTATGTAGTTCCAGATCTGTAAGTATCTACTGGGAGATGTCTGATCAGGATCTGAACTTTTGGCTGCAGAGTCTCAAGCAATATGTCCAATTATCCTCGCATATAGATGTTAGACTATGGGTGATGTTTTTTTAAAGATAAATGAGAAGTTTATTTCAGTTGTAAATAAGTGTAATGTGCTTAGGTTTAATCATTCTAGCCTCTCCTATGTTGTACAGAAATCACTGGTTTATTATTCTCACAATCATGTTAGCCATATGCCATGGCACTCATGTTGGGTCTTTTGTTATAAAATACAATATTATTGGAAAAAATGCCTTGAGCAGCAAGTCAGAATTCACCCTATTACCTCAGAGCTCTTTGAGTCTTGCAGTGACTGTTATTAAGTATTTACTTGCTGGAAACATTTAGAGGGTGGGATGTGTTTTGTTCTGATAGTGTGAATGTAATGGTTAAACTAGGGGCAATCTAATATAATTAAATCCCCTAGTCTGCTGCCTATTTATATCGTTTAAATTGGATTATAGAAACCCAAAGAATGTTGGTAAATTTGAATTAATACTTTATCGGGCATTTTTTAGCTTTAATTTTCAAAGAAAAAAGTGAAGCTACAGTCATGACACTCTTGTTGGTGCAATAGTTGGGTAACCTCTTTAGGTTTTTTAGATAAGGACTATTTTTTGAAATATGTCAAAGATGTACTCTTCAACTTTGGAACACTTGTTCACTTTCAAGAGCAGAAGCCAAATTTAAAATTTCAGATATTCCTAAAATTAATTTTTGACAACTATTCCCCTTTCACCAACTTAGAATTTTCACTGAACTATCCAGCTATTTGAAAAAGGGAAATGCAAAGTCTGCATGCAGCGCTTGTTTGTTATATTTTCTCTCATGGCACTCTTTTCAAAGTCACTTCATACAGATAATATAACTGTATCAGTATAAGTAACTATAGCCATGGAAAGGGTGTTGATGCCTTCTTGTACTTTCTGCACCATTGACCACATAGTAGCAGAACTAGTAATAGCCCCATTCATATGGTCAGTAAATGGGGAAACCATCATAATGGATGTACTTACCCATTGCTAGAGTATGCATGTTTTAAGTCATTTTGTGAAATTAAAGCATACATTATGCATATTAATATTACTTTCTACCTTGTCCAGGCTTTTGAACATTGTGACTCAGTATACCATTATTATGGCATTCATTGGTAATGCAAACATTTTATCAATATTCTTTCAAAAGCAGCCAATTGTAATAACGATTTGGTGAGACAATAGGGCCCTCTTCTGAAAGAGCTGCAGAAAAACAACATATTTTAACACAATAATAACCTTTAAATTAATCTATAACTTTTGGAAACTCTAAATAAAAGCTAGTGTTCTTGACATTTTATAATAATGAAGCAGTACTATACTTGCTTCAAATAAAAACTCTTGGGACCACTGTTTTTTTTTAAAGATTTTTTTCACATATGCATTTTATTACATCTTTATATTAACATGACAATAAATTACACTGAATTTTTTTTGTTTAAATTAGATATACACACAAAATATAACTGAGATACAAATCTATCTCTACCGGTAACAAACATAGGAAAATCTAATTTAGCAAAAGATTTCTGATCACATAAACACACCACATCCTTTTCTATAAAATTCAATTTACAGACATTCAGTCTCAGACTTCTTACTTATCTGCCTGTTATTTTTTTTAAATAGACTGGTTTTGTAGCCCCCAAGTTCTGTATTGGCAGTCTGGTTTGCAGAACTTCAGAATCACCAGGTTTGCCCAGCTGCAAATAATGTGAAGTTTTAGAAACATTATACTCTGACTCATTAGTGACTGGCAACAGAGCCTTATTCTGCTCAACATCTGTTAAAGTTGCCTTGACAAACAATGTAGATCCAGATCAGCCCACTCCAGCTGTGGACTGCCTTATCTGCACTATTTGCTGCATGGTCTAGCTGGATATATCTAGTTACCCTTGCCCAAAGTTGTAAGAAATTAGTTAAAAATGTAGTATGGATTATTATCAAATGTATTGTGATACACAGGCTTATTAAAGAGTGGGAGATTAAGTCTTTCTGACTCCCCACATAGTGTCAGGAGATGGATTCACTGAGTACTTGGTAGCAGCAATAAAATACCAGTAATCCTTGCTAATAAGATGAAGTGAGCAGAGAAAACACTGATCTTAGTCAGAAAATATTAGGTGCAGATAGAAAAAAATAAGCACAATACAACTCAGTATGGTGTTTTTTTGGGGGCAGGTGGTGCTGGGAGCGAATTCTGAAAAAAAGGTCATTTCCAATGCTTTCACATTGCTTCCCCCAACCCCAACTCCTGCCCCCAATATTAAGTTTTTTAATGCAACATTTCTATTTTTCATCAATCAAGACATGATCACACAGGTTTCTATTTATTAGCATGTCCAGGTTTGACAGAAACATTGCTATCATGGTTGAGGGTGATTCCTGTCTGCTTTGGAAAATTCACATTCTGGAGAATCTGTCCACCTATGTCAAAGTGACTGGAAAAGGTGGGTTTTTTGTCCTACACTTGTTTCCATTGTCCACTTAGAAAAAAAAAAGCAGAGGGTATTTCATCCAGATGGGAGGGGATGTGTGTTTTGTCCTACACTCTGCCAGAGCTATATGCTCTGTGGCTGTGGTGGGGTGTCAGAAAAATAAGTATATCATGGCACTTGTCAATGTTAAGGTAACATTGTCTGAGTAATGCGATTGTACCAGTCCTTGTATCAGTCCATTAGTCAACATTATTGAGAAAGTTTTTTCTTATCAATGAGGAAATGCAGACTTTAATTTTTCCACAATAATGTTGTTCAAAGAAAAAATGGCTGAGCCTGTTTAGTATCTGTTTTTTTTTTTATTTTTAATTTGAAGAAAGAGGAACTAATGTCATTCCATTAGCTGCTGTTATTGCAGGGGAGGGAGACCCATGCGAATGCACCATATCTTGGTGAAGACAGTTTTGATGAGCCAAAATTTTACTTTGTGTTTTAGCCTTTTAAGCCAGGTTAGTCAATTATTATAAGTAAAAGCTTCAAAGAAGGCTATGAAATAAGAAGATAAAATGTTAATGAGGAATTTCAAGTTTAACAATGTGTTTTAGGGAGTTGCACACTGCTTGATGTGTTTCACCACCATTTGTTACGCTTAGATTTATCAGATATCTGACATTTGTCAATTGTTTCTGTTTGATGTCAGTCTGCCAATACCCCACATTTCTTAGTACCATAATTATACACATCTTGTACTTGTAAGGTCAAGGGTACAAGAGCATTTGGTAACTGGTATTGCAGTTATATCAAAGGTCTTCTGGTTGTCCTTGACTTTATCCTTTCAAACACTTGATATTGATCATCAAAACTTAACTTTTTCTAGTAATTTGCACCCTGTGATACCAGATCCTAGCTGTAGACTTGTTCCAGTATGTGAACTTTTACCACAAAGTGCAGTGGCACAATACTGGCAGCTTTTGAGCTGTTGAAAACTCTTTAATAACGACTGATAATACTCTCATTTCTGTAGTTATTTTGGACATTATCACAATGGGCAACATTATTATACAACAAATTTGCAGGAAGATGGGTAATGGAATTAGGTTGTTCATTTAAATGTTCATAGGTCCTTTAGCCTGTCTATCTGCCCATTATTTGTTTAGGTTTCTAATACAGTTTTGGATAAATGTTTCTGAAACTTCACAGTTACATTAAGTTCCATGGGAGCCTTTGAACTATTTTTTGTGTCGCCTGACTAGGCGACATGTAGGGATTACTTTGTTGGCGTTGGCGGTGTCTGGATTTCCTTGTCTGGAGCTTAACTTTGTCACTGTTGGTCCAAATGACTCCAAACTTGGTATGCATGTTTCTTGCAATGGCTAGAAGTGCAGCGCACAAGAACCCTAACTCTACCTTGTTCTGTTTTGAATTATTCCCCTTTGATTTTTATAGAGCATTTCTTGTCCGGAGTGTAACTTTGTCACCGTAGGTCCAAACGACTCCAAACTTGGTATGCATGTTTCTGGCAATGATTCAAAGTGCAATGCACAAGAATGGTAACTCTACCGTCTTCTGTTTTTTAGTTATTCCCCTTTGATTGATTTTATAGAGCATTTCTTGTCCGGAGCCTAACTTTGTCACCGTTGGTCCAAATGACTCCAAACTTAGTATGCATGTTCCTGGCAATGACTCGAAGTGCAGCGCACGAGAACCGTAAATCTGCCTTGTTCCGTTTTTGAATTATTCCCCTTTGATTGATTTTTATAGAGCATTTCTTGTCCAGAGTGTAACTTTGTTACCGTAGGTCCAAATGACTCCAAACTTGGTATGCATATTTCTGGCAATGACTCAAAGTGCAGTGCACAAGAATGGTAACTCTACCTTCTTCTGTTTTTTAGTTATTCCCCTTTGATTGATTTTATAGAGCATTTCTTGTCCGGAGCCTAACTTTGTCACCGTAGGTCCAAATGACTCCAAACTGGGTGTGCATGTTCCTGGCAATGACTCGAAGTGCATCGCACAAGAACCGTAACTCTACCTTGTTCCGTTTTTGAATTATTCCCCTTTGATTTATTTTTAAAGAGCATTTCTTGTCCGGAGTGTAACTTTGTCACCGTAGGTCAAAATGACTCCAAACTTGGTATGCATGTTTCTGGCAATGCCTCAAATTGCAGTGCACAAGAATGGTAACTCTACCTTCTTCCGTTTTTTAGTTATTCCCCTTTGATTGATTTTTAGTGCATTTCTTGCGAAGGGCATAACTTGTTGTGCATGTTTTTTGCAATAAGACAATTAAAAGGTTATTTTATATGTGAATTTTGTGCAAATACATTGCTAATATCTGTACAACAAAAAACTAATTAACATTTTTTATGTCGACTAACACAATTTTTCGTCAGACGACACATCCGACTCACAGAGTTCTAGTGTTATGATGAAATGACAATTGTAGGGTTATTGCTTCTTGCTTCTTCTAAGGATGTTTCAGTATTTCTGATGTTGATGTAAGTAAGAGGTTTATGAACAGAGGTGGGTGGCAGGTATTTGTTAGCCATAGGATTATAGTTCAAGTTGTGTACATGCTTCAGTAGGTAAAAAATCCATAGATGTCATCATCATCATTGTTGTCATCATCATCATCACAATCATCATCATTGTGTTTTTGAGGTCATGCGTTTTCCTTCTTTTTGCTTTGATCATTTGCTTTTGCTTGGGAAGCCTTGGAGGATCTCTCCTTATGTCCTTGAATTGTTTCTCCAGCCTAACAGTAATATTGGTAGCCTTCTGTACATTATCAGTATGAAGAATCTGCAACAAATCTGGATTACTGCTGCTCACATCCAAAACCACACATTTTAACGCAAGTTATTATAACATTTAAACTAGACATACAGTGTAGATCAGGCTTTTATACAGAAAATGTTCTAACCTAGACATATAGTGTAGACCCTGATCAGCCTGTCAGTAGTATCAATATTAAGATAAAGATTGGTGACTGGACCTGGAAGTGCATTTGGTTGAATGTAGGCTCCAGGTATAGGAGGCCCCTAGCTGGATCCCTGGCCAGAATATACCAGTCTTGGAACGCTCAAGCAGTTATGAGGGTAGTTCCAGGACTGGTTGACCGAGTGTCAGTATAATGTGACTTGGTGTGGTATCATGCCAGGTGGTTATGGCAAGCTATAAACAGTGAGTGCAGCACTACATCTGCTTCAAGTGGACATGTCACCAAATAACTGAGATAATGTTGATAGGATGATAAACCTAATAAGCAAATAAGGATAAGTAGCAGCACAAGTTGTCCTCAATGACAAGGATGTGGCTGGCACTAACAAGATAGGAAACATGTTTTGTTTCATTGTTGTAAATCTAAGTATTGAAATGTCATTTGTTTGAATTTATGAGTTTGAATTTATGACTGTTTGAAGAATCTTGAGAGAACAGATGTCTTTATGTTGGTTGGTATCTTTTTTGTTTTCCTTTACTTTTGAAGAGGTTTTCATTTTTATTTCAAAGGTAATCTATAACTTTGAGTCTCATGAAATGATCTGAAAGTACACTGGGTTTAATGTGATAGGGTAAATAGATGGATGTACCTAATTGAAAATTCTTGATAAAGTAGATAAATGCATATTCCTTATTAAACTTGTGAATGCATGAACATCTTATAGATGGTGCATGTAAAAGGACAAGGAGTTCTTATAGCAAATAACACATATATTTGTTTTTACCTTGACCTTTCTGTGAATTAGGAGAGCTTTTCCTTCTCTCTTTCATGTCTGCATCACCATCACTGTACTCAGGTTAAACTTCTATGTACACCTTCTGTTAATATTATCAAGCTTGTATCTCAAAAACAGTGCATATAGATAAAAATGAAGATTCACATAATTATATTCTCCTTCAGATACAGTTTAAGTTTAGATAGTTCCATAGTTAATTTTGTGAGATATTTTACCTCGGTTAGATTAAGAAAATTTCGGGGCTTGGATAAGGAGGTATAAAGGAAACTGCAATGTTGACATATTTGTCAGTTAAGTCAATTGTATTTATTATTTAAAACAATGTGTCATGAATAAGAGCTAAAAGAGAGCAAGCAATGATATAAATGGGAAAGTTAGCGAATAGTTTAACCTGTGTCTTTATCAAGAAATGTTCTATAAATGATTATATAAAGATCTTTCATTTCATAATTAGTTTTTAATTATTAGGCTATATAGGGAATAAACATTTTCAACATACATAAACCAACCTCTATTAGGATACCAAAATGTCTACAGACAACAGTTTCAAGTACATTTTGAAACAGTTGTGGCTCGATAAAATTGCTTAGTGAGATGTCCGACATTATTGATGACAGGAAAGTCATGTGACATCCTTTTTTGGCTCCCCTGTTTAAGGTTTGTTTAGATGTGCATATCATGGTTACAGTGATACACATTAAGAATCAAACATGTTCTATTTTACGCAGTATTTATTATTAGGTGACTGCTGGTTTATGCTAGGGTGACATTCCCTTTAAGTTTGGCATACTAGTACCATCATGCTTCCACCATGTGATATTAATATTCACTGAAATTTGTTTTTTTCTGTTTTGCCCCTCACCATGTAAGTTTGAGTTTTACTCAGTAGGGACAAAAAAGCATCTTTCAGCACACTTCAGCAATGTCTGGTGGTCTTTACCCACAAGAAAAAGGCTAGCAGTTGCCATATTGACCATAATTGGATCCATTATGGAGGAAGAGAAATTATTAATTACAATTGATGCAATGTGTGTGAACCTAGAGTTTGTGGCATGAAGGGGAGTATGTTAGAAAGGGTGGGTGGTGAGAGTAAACTGTTGTTGGGTATCAATATCACCAGTGTTATCTGGGATATCTGATAAATCTAAGCTGAAGCTGTGAGGTTCCTCACTCTGAAGGTCTAAGGAGAGAGTAATTGATCTCTTCACTGATATGCCAGTAGAGGAGGCTCTTACACTGCTTTTTAGGAATTGACCCAGCTTTAGCAGATACTGCAGATCCAGATCTTCCTGCTCCTGCTGGGAAGTCTCTGATCAGAGTCTGCACTATTGGTTGCTGAAACTTCAGCTATATCACTTATAATCTTTGCTTGGAGTTGTTTGACAACAAGTTAGAATTGATATGAGTTACAGTTGCAGCCAGTTATGGGTCAGGTTTGTTAAGAGGCCACAGGTTGGATTTGTTTGGGTTACAGGGGGTGAGAAACTGACACCAGACCTAGGGCCAGTTTGTAACAGAAATTCAGCTAGTCTTGAGACCAAATGCACCACAATGACCCAGGTTTATCATGTTTAGCCTGAGTCTGAAACCAATTTCAAGGAGGACATTGGTTGGGTTAGAATGATGTTAATTATAGAGAATGGTTAACAAAGGAGGGGGTAGGGCAGCACATTTATCTGTAGGTGTTTATTGGTGTACATTGGTGGATTCTAAGGCATTTATTAACAGAAAATCATGCTCTCATATTTCGTTTAACAATCAATTTATGTGTAAACTAATAACAAGGAAAGATAATAAATCATCCATTTAAACACCTCCGTTACAGACAAAATAAAAATACTAAAGTAAATTGACAAGTAACTCAGTAATAATTCTCTATTTTCTTGGGCATTTGTTTGTAAATTTACAGTGTTCAATTAAATAATTTTTTTCTCATGTGTCCACACGATGCACATTTTCTGAAATAATGGGTCCAGATAAGGTATACTGTTTATTATTGTAATTACCTCATTTACAAAATTCTGTCTACCCTTACAACAATGCAACCACATGTAAGTTTTTAGCCAGTGTTGTTGAAACATACATGATTTCTTGGTGTGCGACAGTGAATCATCAGTATCATTATTGTTTACATTGGGTTCCTTGTCACAAACTTTGCAGAAAAGTGCTGTCAGCATTTGCTGTCTGTCATTTAAATGCGGGCAATTCTTTTTGGGATACATCACAAAAATATCATACTGATATTTTGTTTATGAACAGACGACAACACGTGTTTAATGTGACACGTTTAATAGGCCTGTTTCCATTGGGTAAGCCAGCGAAATCAAAACAATTGGTGGATAATTTACAAATCTGTCCAGTGCACATACAGATTTTACCCAGTGCATATGTAATTTCTACCAAGTTGGATTTTTTGTATTATTATATGCAAGTTTATAATGCAGATTTCAGACTGATTTCATGAGGAATCTTAAATCACGTGCATCCTTGCAGATGCACATATTTATTTTTCTTGCTTCTGCGATAAAAAGTGTGCATCAGGGATGTGGAGGTAAAGGATGAAGAGGTAAACAATCACTGATTTTTTTTTCCTCTTTGAGAAGTTTGTAGGTACATCCTTATAATGCCTGTAGAAAGCTAGGCAGGTGAATACCTGATTGTTTTATTTAGGAACAGAATTTTTTTTCTTTTACTTGTTTAGGATTTACAGGGGTGTGAGTCTGACATCACAGGAGGGGCTGGGGCCTGGGATAGTCTAAGCAATTCTTAAGCTAAGCAACTCATTGGTCAGATTTTGAATTTCTTTCCAAATCTGTCCAATCAGAGACCTCAAAGGTGTGAAAACATTTGGCTTGAAGCGGGATCTAGTTGGATCTAGAATGGCAAATCCCCCCCAGCAACCCCTCCCCCCACACCACCAACACCGAACCAATATTCTTAATGAATAACGAATATGAAATCAGGATGGATGAAGACCATTCTTTTCAATACCATTGGTCAGATGGTAAACTTTAAATTCAATACAATTATGCATGGGAATAGCCATTTTAAAGCACCTTTTTGGCCAACTGAAAACTTAAGCTATTTTTTTTAAATGTATTGATGCACAGGAGTATAGTTTGAAGAACACAGAATTTTGTTGATAAATAGAGTACTTTGTGAATACATGTAAGATTGATTTGCTTGTTGAGTATCATTCATTTTGTGTAGCAAAATTCCTAAGACTTAATATGCATAACTGAGCTTATCTGTTCTCCCATACACTAACAACTTTATCATGGTAACTTGCAGGAAGCCTTCTCATTCTTGATACATTTTGTGATTCATGAGACTTTTTTCAATCAATTCATTTTTTCTGTGAGAAATTTTGAACAAAAGGCAAGGTAAGTTTAATATTTTCATAATATGTTGGTGAGTAATTGGTTCTTTTTCTGAAAAACTGAAATAAAAATTAGTTGAGCCCAATCCACACAGGAGAATACAAAGTCAGTCATTAATTAGAATAGCAGACTGATGTAATATTGTGAATTTGGATTAGTTCACATTTTACTTTTTGACTCGTAACCTTAAAGCATGAATTATTCAAGTTAAAGTAGTGCTTATCAGGACCAGCCAGCAGAAGCTTGTCTTGTAACACATTAGCTCCTTTTTGTGTAGGTTTAAATCTCATTTGAACTATGTTGGAGCGATATAACCAAAAAACAACAACATTAACATCTAATACATTTCTCTTGTTATTTTACTAAAAAACAGGATAATTATTGGATCTATTAGTGCTGTTCTGTTGTGAATACAGCAAGGTTGGTGGGGGAGTGGGGTGTGTTTACACCCTTAACCGTCCAAATCTCCCTCTGGTTTTCTGAGGGAATTGACAAATTAGAAAGGGTGAACTATAATGTTTCTGGGGGACTACATTCTATTAGGCATTTGATAGAGTATTTGCATCAGTAGCTGCATGCATTTTGTTGCAGAAAAACAGTCACACAACTGTCAAGGGTATTTATTAATTTAGGGCTATAATTACAAGCTAGGGTGAGATCGGCACATAACTCTCAAGTATAGTGCATTTAAAAGATCAGAATGTCAGAGGACTCACTGTCCTGAAACCTGGAGAATTCAGAAGACCTTATTCCATCTTACCAGAAATTAATGGTGGTGACAATCCAAGACACATTATGGAAGATATTAATAAACTGATAATTTAATACATGTACAACTTTTATCTTTTTATGTCCCTTCTAAAATTAATAACAGTTTTACTATTTAATGTTATACAGAGTCTTCTCTGTAGGATTACTTTTCAAATGTTACTACGGGTTGAGGATCGGGCATTAAGAGATATTATTCCTTTAAAGGTGGTATCCAACAGTTTGAACCAAGAAGTTTTTCTCAAATAACCAAGTAAGTTATTGGTTATATATATAGGCAAACTGTTGGATACCACCTTTAAAACTACAGTGAAATATTCACCATGGTTCCTTTTTGCCAGACAGAAAATCATGTAATGTTGAATAGATTTCAGGAAAAATCTGAGGTCCTGTATTTTTTGCATGCTCTGAAGTACCAATCATCTGTTTTCATTATGGCATATCTACAGGGACTAGATTTCATAACCTGGCAAACATGTTTTGAATAACTACTGAATTAAATATAAAAATTGACAATTGTGATAAATGATTAATAGAAGTCATGTTAATTTGTAAAAGAAATGAATGAAATATGAAAGGGATTTAGAATATTAAATGAGAGTTTCTCAAAGTCAGAATATATTCAAATGGCATGCAGCATTGCATGTGATGTAGTAAAGCACACACACACACACACACATCACCAACAAGGATTTTTCTTACTCAAAATATAAATTTTTGATTACAGCAAAATTAATTTTGTTTTGTTTTGTTTTTGAATCACCAATAATAGTCATTATAGCAACAACAGTTGTTTTGTAGGAGGCAGTCCCCAGACAAATGCCTGAGTAGAACTCAGGCACACTACTCAGGTACACTGTAGGTCAGCCAGAAGACCCTCCAACATTAACCTTTTTGCCCCCAAAGGAATTTGAACCATATGCAGTGCCTGACTAAGCAGTCAGATGAATTGCATGTTGGCGACTGTTCACTTTACCACTACATTCCCACAGCAGATTTAATATTGCTATATTGGTTTATTCAGAATAGACGAACAAAGGCAGATTTTCTGTTTACCATGTCGCATATATGGATTTATCATGAATGAGATAATGCATATAATTTTGCTTCTGCTGTTCTGCTACAGCACATACAGATTCAAACGTAAATGTGTCCCCATGGGATGCAATCTGTTGTGATATTTACATTACATTATAGTCAAGTGCCTTCAGAGATTTATTGGAGATAACTTTACAGGCAGCATGAACATTTATGCAAAATATTGAAAGCACCATGATAATTTGGATAAAAGGATATATGCTGTTATCAGCACAAATGAGCAAGCAAAGAACTTATTTTCTGTTCTGTTACATATTCTGAATATGTTGAGTATTTTCATCTTGAGTATTTTCATCCTTTTAGGTGGCTGGTGGCCGACATGTGTCCTTGGTCTTTCTTAACCAGTAATTAGCTTGACAATGCCAGTGTGACTATAATAGTTTGGGATGAAACAAAAAAAAATGTCCTTTTACATTTAAATGATAACAAAAATTAAAAGGACTTATTATCTAGTTTGACAAGGACCTTGCCAGGAATTTATGGAAAGTCCAGCAGTTATTTGTTTGATATACTTCACTATGAACAAATATACAGTATACTCTCCTATCTTCTATGGTTAATGACAATTATACTGTGCATCCAGTGATATTTTCATTGGGGAAATGTAACACACTGAGCAAATGCAGCAGACACTTTGAAAGTTTCAATATGTCTGGCAATTTCTGCAATTTACATCTGGTATGGTTTTCTACAGCTTGAATCATAGTGTATCTCACAGTGTAAAAACCTACTTTCACCAGTAACTGCTACATTTGCTAACAATTTAAACTCAATTCATTCTTACTTACAAACAACTGGATGCAAAAGTATAATGAAATAAATAGAAACATAGCAGCAATTAGTGTAGATACTAATCAGATACCTCCCAAGGCGTATATGTCTGATCTGGATCTACACTGTCTGCTTTAGCCTTATCAATAATTTGGCAGGCTAAGAGTTAAGTAAGGTTTTTGTCCCATTTGTCAGCCGGTTTCAGGAGTTAGAGGGATTTGTGTTTTTTTCTCCTAGACAGAGCTGCTTGTCAAGTTATTTTCCACCATTAAACACCATTACACATGGTAATGTATGCCACATGAGGGTCTTCAGATAATGGTTCACAGATAGCAGCAACAGCAGCAGCAGCAAATCAGCAGCAAATAAATGAATTGTAATTAGATTATTAAATCTTGATGATAATTATCATGATGATGTTGATGATGATGATAGTGATGTTGATGATGGTGATGTTGAATAGGATGATGATGATGATGAAAAAACCCAACATGCAAGGTACAAATGTCGAGGATGTTAGATTGAAATTATCCATTATTAGGGAATTAGGCTTTTCAATGATATAAGCAATCATTTATTAGTTATTATCCAATAAGCTATGGTAATTTACTGTGGTTTTGGAACAAATTTTCCTACAATACACTGTGACAGTTTGGTGATCAGATATAATATTTATTTACTGGTAATCATTCTTACAAGTAGTAACAGTTTAATCATTCTTATAAAAGCATTCTTGCATAGGATTTCAACTATAAAGCTCTTGATCAAGGTTATCCAACCAGTTGTCATGGCTTTTTTATTTGATTTTTTTAGCATGCTCTACATTGTTAAAAAACATAACATTACCGTAAAGGGCTATAGAAAGTGCGTGCCCATGCATTGTGCACACCCAAACTTTGGGCTTTAGATCTTGAGTCATAATCAATAGCTTATAGAATGTGCACATCCCCCAAAATGGCAGCCGCTGATGTGCAATGGCCATGAGTGAAAGCTGTATCAATTGATCCTACCTGACAATCACCCTTCTGGTACTTCAACTAACATGATTATTCACACCTCTACTACAATTGGCTTGCTAATAAACTGACTCATCTCGGTCAAGTGATGTCTGCAGTGTAGTGTGTAGTTATAGTGTAAAGCCAAATGATCAATAATTTCAGGGAGAATCTAGTACGGCACTCCCCTCAAAAAATCTAGGACACTTCCATTGGAGGTCAAAGTCTGTAAAATGTTTGAGATACACTGATTGATGTTGTATACTATTTCGAACAATATGTTATTGTTTGCAATTTTATGTAACTGATAAAATGAATAAGTGAAGCATGGATATGTTTGTATTATGTAACCGGTAGACAATTGCAGGTAGGTACTTTCGGGTATTTTTGGCCAAGAAAAGGACCTCTACTTTTGGCTGTTTTGGCCCTGAAAAGGGTCGTTTGTGATGTTGTAATGTTTGGCTGATGATATTTGATTAGGACCTAAGAGCCGTTGAATCCTTCTTCCTCATCACTTTCAAAGAACTTAGCAAATTCGATGTCTGTCATCTTGACTGGTGTTTCCTTGTAAAAATCATCTTCTTTTCCTTCATCTTCGGGATACTCAACTTATTTAATGAAGTTCTCAGCAATAACACTTTCATTCAAGCAAACACAATTAAAATGATTAATCAAAAGATAACTGGGTCTGAAAATATCTATTTGATTATCACACTTATTTTTTGCCATTTACCGATCAGTCACACTGATCGTAATCATATAACTTATGTTGTACTGACTACACTGATCGTAATCATATAATAACTTATGTTGTACTGACTGGTCTCATAGAATAAAGAGGATGTGTGAAAGCCACATAAATGCTGTTTAGTTATGCAAAATAAGCAATTCATTTTGAAACTTTTACACTGTTTTACTGTTTGCTGGTAATAACATCTAAAAACTACATTCACTAATACAAATGAAGACACTAATATGGTCATGTAGTGAATGCACGGTGAATGGTTTAAAACACTTTGCTATAAAGAGTTCACTTCCTGAATTATGATGTCAATATTTAAGACTCTGAAAATGTGGTTCATGGTGAAACATTGTCAGTATAGCATTGTCTTTTAACTTAAAATAATCAATGCACTTATTGTAATCATGTTCATAGAATAAACTTAATTATTATAAGGAAACTAGGTTAAGATGACCATAAATGGTGGTTTCGCTCGCCCATATAAATTTTCAGCGGTCTTTTGCATTTAAGGTAGGCTTGGGGGAAAAATGATTTTTTGAATAGCTTTTAGATTGTGTGCACCCCCTACTTTTTAATTTAAATCGAGACTAAAAAGTGTGCACTTTCTGTAGCCCTTTACGGTATTTATATAATAACACATCTGTCAAGAACCAAATAATGTAAACTCTAGATCAGAGATTATGAAATTTCAAAACACTTTTAATACCTTATTACTTTGTTCTAAGCAGTCTAAGAGTTTAAATCAAGTTCGGGTGTTAACCTTAATGGTTAATGATTCAAGATCAACTTGGGTGTAAACCTAAATGGTTAATGATTCAAGATCAAGATAGGGTGTTAACCTTAATGGCCAATGATTCAAGATCAACATGGGTGTTAACCTAAATGGTTAATGATTCAAGATCAAGATAGGGTGTTAACCTAATGGCCAATGATTCAAGATCAACTTGGGTGGAAACCTAAATGGTTAATGATTCGAGATCAAGATAGGGTGTTAACCTTAATGGCCAATGATTCAAGATCAACATGGGTGTTAACCTAAATGGTTAATGATTCAAGATCAAGATAGGGTGTTAACCTAATGGCCAATGATTCAAGATCAACTTGGGTGGAAACCTAAATGGTTAATGATTCGAGATCAAGATAGGGTGTTAACCTAATGGCCAATGATTCAATATCAACTTGGGTGGAAACTAGTGATGCAGAATCGGACCGAAAACATAATCGATAATCAAATTGAATTGAACATAATTAATCGATTAAAATCGGTAAAAAATCGAAACTTTTTGATCAGGAAGTACTCATTTCGTTAAAAACTATTCTTATTTACTTTAATCAGGAAGTACTAATTTATTTTAAAACTACTCTTATTTACTTAGACAAACAGTACACTTTATTTGCATATTAACAGTCTATAAAACATTTTCAACAAGCAAGTTATGTGAAACAATTTTTCACAACTAAAACTCTTGAACAGTAACAAGTTAACTCAAATTTTATTCAAAGTTTCGAACCCTTTACATTTGAAAATTTACTACATGACGTACAAGTAACGCTACTTTTAACTCACTGACTCACTGTGTTCAGTCTTTAAACAACACTTTAGACTAGATTTCAGTAAAGAACACTTAAACTCTATAAAAATAACAATCCAGCGGGGATAGACATTTATTTAAACATTACTAATATTTTTAGTTTTTGTTACATTCCTTTGAAAACAACGATACAAAAAGTTAATAACAATATGTCCGGTGGTAAGGTTATGTCCGAAAAAGATGAAAGTTCATTGAAAAAACATCTTTGATTGCATAGGATTTCATGCATAATTTACAGATGGCAGTCGTCATGTCCAAGTTTTTCTTAATTGGGGGTCCATCTATACGCTTCCGAAAGCCAAAGAACCGCCAAACAGACGAGCGAACCTTCCCCGGAAAGTTGAAAATTTCGTTTTCATCGCCCGACATGACGCTATGTATGAATTACATCCCTTTGAAATTTTTACTAACTAACGGAAAGAAATTTAACTACCGGAATCGATTTTGCGATAGGGAAATCGATTGTCGCGGACATTAGTGACCAGCGACGATTATTCAATTTAACTCGATCATCGTGACATCACTAGTGGAAACCTAAATGGTTAATGATTCGAGATCAAGATAGGGTGTTAACCTTAATGGTCAATGATTCAAGATCAAGATAGGGTGTTAACCTTAATGGTCAATGATTCAAGATCAAGATAGGGTGTTAACCTTAATGGTCAATGATTCAAGATCAAGATAGGGTGTTAACCTTAATGGTCAATGATTCAAGATCAAGATAGGGTATTAACCTTAATGGTCAATGATTCAAGATCAACATGGGTGTTAACATTGATGGTTAATGATTCAAGATCAACATAGGGTGTAAATTTTCAAGATGGAAGATCTTTGTAGCAGTCTTTTTCTTTTTCTTGCTGCATTTTCAGTAATCAGTCCAAAATCTTATTTGTTAAGTACTACACATGAAACTAGTTACCTGTTAAATACTACACAAGAACTTGACAATTTAATAGAGCATTTGAAGCAAATAGGGCAGCTCTGACGCTTTACAACTAACCCAAGATTGGTCAGTATATACATAGCTTCTTTATCTAAGAAAGTATCAGTTAACAAAGAAAACAGATCACTGGTGCTGATTTAGACAGGGGGAGTGGGTTTTTTTTTGGTGTCATTTTCAGATCTCACAGGGCAGGCTGGAACATTGTGAAGTGACAGATGTCCACATTATCTTAAAGAAAATCAACATAGTTACAGTTATGACAGCATATATAAGCCTTGATCATGTCCTGATGTCTTGGATAGCAATATAAAGTAAAGTCCTGTTTGCTTAAGGCTGAATCCAGATGTTCATCATATGTAAAAATAAACAGTTATTACGATTTAAACTTGCTGATTGATAGCATATGGCAACAGTAAATAATCTGTTTAATTAAATCTGTTAAATTACCATATACATGGTGTAATCATTTTAAGACTATGTAGCCTTTTAATACTATTTTAATATAGGGTTAAAGTGTATTGGGATCGTCACCTTACAAGGACTGTTACTAGTGTCAGCCATTTTGTTGTTTATCTTTAAAGTGAAAGACACATGACCTTTAGATGCGCAGTAAAAATTCCCTTGGAGATTTTGTAAACAATTTAAAGACACAGTTTTAACTAGTGAAGGATGTACAGACTTGTGCTTTATGGTCAGGGATTATATTAGTAGCAACGTATGCATGCATATCCACTACTATTTTCACGTATTGAATTGTCCACAGAACTCAAATTTGATACTTGACCTTTAACAGCTTAGTCATATTGCTTAACTCTGCAGTAACTAGTGCAGATCATAATCAGCCAGCTCCCAGTTAAAGGTGGTATTTGACAGTAAGGACCATATGTATCCCTCATGCAACCCGGTAGATTATTATTAAAAAGATCCCGGAAAATGTTGTTTGTTGGTGCCCTATATCCATGTGGGAAGTAAAGCATATCACCCCATTCCTCCTTACTGAAATGTACTTCCTATCCGAGCCACACTGCACAGTTAGCAATTTCTACACTAGGAAAATGATTTGATCGCTTTCTGTTTTGTTCACATTACATAGTCACCTGGGTAATTGACTCCGACATTGATATCTGTTTTTAGCTAAAATCCACGTCATGCTTATTTATATATTTGGAAATATTGGACATTTAAAGTGAAATATTTCATGATTTGTACTTCTTGAAATAATGTCATAAACAGCATTTACTTGAGTTGAAATGTAAGTTTATACAGCAGTTATGCAAAAATTCCCTAGAACAGGGGTAGCATGTTGTTACATGAATCAAATATCGGCAAACTATAAGATACTACTCCTATTTTGAAGTTTGTAAATACTGTATAAAAGGCACTTTTATGTGTTTTATAATATATGCATGAAATAGTTTTATGGAAACAAAAATTAGTCCTTGAGCGATCAATATTACATGTATATTCAGTCTTTTAAAGTTATTTATCCTATGTATTGTGTTGTCTGTTTCAGTATGCCGTATTCTTGCCCCCTAGTATTGAAGTTATTTATCGTATATGTTTTTGTTGTCTGTTTCAGTATGCAGTATTCCTGCCCCTGGTACTGATTGCGCTTGTCTTCGGTGGAGCGTATGCCTACATTTACAGGGAAAGTGTAAGTCAATATCTTTGATGGTTTTATCGTCCCACCAGCAGCATTTCAGATCTATGGAGACAGTGTACACTTAATGCAGATATAGTTCTGCCTTTACTGTGTATAGCATGCTGTCAACATCTGGCATGATACCACACCCAGTCACATGATTCTGTCGTGGATCTATCATTATATTTACTTGAACATAAGCAAGGAAACCATACCATTACCATTTTAAACAATTTGGTAGAGCCAATGCTCTACCAATTGCACTATCAGGTGCAGTAATTTAGACTGGTATTGAATAATATTATACCTCATTAGCATCTGCCCTTCTATATTTAATATGACGTCATCCAGTCCATAAATCGCATACAGACCGGCTACCCGGTCCATAATTCTTATACAGACTGTTTATGACGTCATCCAGTTTGTTTGACTGTTTAAACGCGATTTTCACAACGTGCGAATTTTACGACAAAACAAACAGATGATATTGTCAAACTGTCAAAATGGCTAAGTGATTCGCCTCTTTATCGTAGACATATTTAGTTAAACTCAGCGAATCTAAGGATTCAAAAAACACCAAAACCGCGACAAAACTAAAGCTCTTCCAACATATTTAGCAGGAAAAAAAAGCCACAATTTTTCCTTTGAAACCTACACAAACGAAAATCTTAAAGTCCGGGTCTTTTGTCTAGTAACATTTACTATTTAATTTGATCAACAAAAATGGAATATTAAAAGAGCATGATTTTTTTTGCTGCATCTCTTGAAGTAATAATAAAACGACTAGATATTTTAGATAAATAGAGATGTTTCACACACTGAACAAATGCAATTATTATTTAAAAGCAAATTATACTAAAGACCTCGGAGGGTATATGGCCCTCAGCTGCGCTTCGGGCCATATTCCTTCCTCGGTCTGACCAACCAGTCCGTAAACTTGCATATTGCCCTCAAGGCCATGTATTATTTGTTAAATATGCTCACTTTCTTAACCACCTATAACATGTAGCAGAAGAGAAGTTGGATTGAAATTGAGGTATACTTTGTAAATATAATATGTACACAAGTGTATAAAAGAACTTGAAGCAATACATTAAATCATATTTTAACCTGATAGATATTTATATTTCTATGCATGTAATGTAATTTTAACCTGATTATACTCTTTTCTAGTTAAACTTCATTGTATTGGGCACTGTATGACCTATCAAGTGTCATGTACCGTAAACCCCAAAATACTAATACATTAAATTAAACAAACTATTAATTTGATGTAACGTTGCTTGCTAAATGTTTTGTTCAGAAAAACTAAATTAAAGTTTTAAAGCACCAATATTTTTAAACATAAATGTGTTTTTTTCTGGAGTTAGGCCAGTTAACAGCATAGAATGTTTCCTGAACAAATTTATCTGTTTCTAATAAGCTTAATTTTAAGTTACTAAATACAGGTGACCTGAAACATAATAATGTGCCCTTGGGACAAAGCTGGTTCTATCAAAAATTTTCACAAAATACAATTTTCACTGTAGGGATTTTTTGGGCTCTTTTGATATTGAAAATGAGTAATCATTTGTTAATTTTTTTTGTTTAAATTTGTATTGCTTTTACATTGACATAAAATGATACTTTTGTTTTGCTAGACTGAAGTTAACACTTTCCAAATTTAGCTGCGCTAACCCAACCAAGGCATAATTACAAATAAGCATTACTTCCTATTCGGTACCTAGCATTTTTCATTTTCAAAACACCTTTAAAATTAGACCTGTACAGCAACTACCATAACCATTTGTTTAAAGCACGCACTTGTGCATAGTTTAAACCTCCGTTTTGGGGGAAAAAATGGAGGGAAAAAATCAATTTTTCATCTGCTTGTCCTCAACCAATAATAGCTAGGCTGAAAATGACTTCTTTGTGTTGCTGTGATTTGTTTTGAAAAGAAACATATCAAACAAATTATGGAAACAGTTAATACACCAACCATTTGCCAATGTAGATCCAGTCACATTCCACATGTAGCTTTAAAGAAACAGATCATGGAAAATTTTGAGTCCATGTATGGTATTGAGCTCACATCATTAAAATACTGGAGGTTACTATCTAACCAGTTAACCACAATGACTCTTCCAAGGCTTCAAGGAGGTTCAAAACACTGAAAACAATTTTCATGGTTCTTCCTGTAGCAGTATTTCATGTATTTCATTTTGTTGTATTAGAATATCATTACTATTTATTTGTAAGGGAACTTCCCATTTTCTGAATATGAGACTCAACCCATTTCAAGTTTAATGTTAAATTGCAAATATTAAAAATGTTCTTTGCAGTATCTGGGGAAATTCATGCATCCTCTTAATTATGTTTGAAATCAATTCTCTATATAATTTTAATTCTAATTGTCATTAGGTAGTTCTCTCATGTGTGACTGGCAGAGGGAAGGAAAATCCATTTCTTGTATAAACTAAGTTAATGTGCCTCATTATTAAGTGATTTAAATAAATTACAGATTAACAACATTGATTTTTTTTGTTCAGTTGATATGTTAGTTCCCTAAAGCAATATCTGTGTTTGTCTCTTTGTTCAGACCTGGAGAGAGTTCTGTTTTTCCAGATAATTTACATCGATAATGGCAAATTAAAGCTACTACAACATAGAGTATTGGAAATACTGGGACCGAATCTCTCTTTTAGTACAGCAACATTAATGAGCAAAAGCTTTATTGAAGCAATGTTCATTTTAACCTATTTACTTATAGTCGATTGGGAATTAGATTTTTTCAACTTATATCAGTATTTCTCAACTGCACACTTCCTGGGTAGAACCAGTACTCAGGTACTGAATACCTGGGGCAATGTGTAAATAGTCTTTTTTCAAGAACTAACATCACATGCTTTGTTTTGGGGTTTGAACCCAGGACCCTCAGATCCAGTCCACAGTCTTAACCACTTGACCACAAGATGTCCACAAATTGAAGCAATATGAAGTGTTAGATAAAGTATAAAGTGAAGGAGTTGTCTGTTTAGGATCTACACTTTTAACATATAGCAGGTGAATAATTAAGCATATATCCACCTATATCATGCTAAGATTTAACATGCTTTTGGCTGAAGATATTGGCCAAAAATGTGTTTCATTTGATTGAGTTGTACCTTATTTTGTAAATTATTATTTATCACTGTGAAAACTCTAGTATTTACCTCATAGTAATTGTGAGAAACAATGTATTTGATGAATTTCTGCAATGACCTTTAGCATGGGGTTACTTGCATTATAATTGTTATATCCATATTACATGGCCTGTCTGCTAAACTCACAACAGTTCTGTCCCTTGAAACTACTGGGTTTTCTGAGGGCCAAATACAAGACAAAAAACTCAAAATATTCACAAACCTCTGTGACCTTGTTCTGTGAAAGGTTAAGTCAAAATTAAATGTTACATAATAGGTTTAAGTATGCAGCAATTTGTATTATGTTTGGGTTATATATTGGCATGACAAGCATGGGTCAGCTATGTATGACATTTAAGATATTTAGGTTTTGAACAGCTTAATTATATTTAATGGCAAATTAAACTTTAATGGATTTACTTCATCAAGTCAAAATATTATGTGCAAGAAGGTATTATTTCTTCATGAAAAAAAAACATCTGCAAGGAGAGAAAACAGATACAGTAAAACCTCTCCACAGCAACATCTGGCGGAGCACGAAAAAGTGTTGCTGCTGAGAGGTGTTGCTGCTCAGAGGTTTCAATGAGACGAGAAAAAATGTGTGTGTTTTTTTAAATAGTTTTGTACTTTAGCCAATCAGTATTTGCTTGTCTATTAAAAAAAACAATATCGTCAGTAACGGACCTGTATCTGAGTTCTGCCGCAGCCCAACTCAGTAGCAATAGACTGTGCTGACCTTCCTTGCTCTAACAACTTAATTGCAGTAACACTCTGCTTTTGAGACAAAATGACCAGTATTCCAGTATTGAGTCATGCAAAGACGGATTTACCATTAAAAAATTGAATTTATAGTCAGACATCCTAAAACAATGACTTTTTAAGTAAGCAATCAATACAGTGATATCTTTTAATCTTTCGATCAGTTAAAGAAAACAAACCAACTCGTTAACGTCATCAATAGTTGACACTTCTTTCACACGTTCCCGCAACACCCTAGATCTACAACGGCATGTTTGTAGCATGCAGTTGGTTTCCCGTCCAACTGCAACTTGATTCCAATTAACACCTTCTCAACAGGGTACAAGCAGTGATCAGCCGACCGCGTGACATTTCTGGTGTACGCGACAGACTGTTCTAAAAATAGCTGCACTGGTGTTGCTACGCAGAGGTTAAACTAGCCTCAGGGAAGAGATTTACATGGCCGCTTACCGCTTCGCAGAGGAGTTGCTGCTTAGAGGTTTAAATGCGCTGAAAACTACTGGGGGGAAATTTAACTGCCGCTGCTAAGAGGTAGCTGCTGCTTAGAGGTGCCGCTTCGAGAGGTTTTACTGTAGTATATAAATAAATTTATTTATATAGTAAATCTTTAAATGGTTGTATTGTTCTGTGTGTTTGCAGATTGAGGGGACCATCAAAAACTCTAAAATGCTACAAGAGCTTGTCAAGAGAGACTATGGTGGACCTAAATTGCAAGTGACTAGGGCCCTAGACTTCATGCAAGTTGAGGTAAGTACACATTGTTCAATTGTAATTTCCTTCAGAGATGTGGTCACCCTGATATGTCAGGGATATAGTTATATCTGTATAAAATGGTGTTTCTAAAAAAGAGCTCTGTTGGTGAAAGACAAGAATCCTCCAGCTAATTACAGTCCCAAAGAAATTTATGCCACCAGCTGGAATATGCATTAAACCAAAAATCTATAATTATGGTGGTACCATTGCAATTAGCATATTTTGTTTTCAGTTGCCGCAAATTTGATTTAATAATATTAACTTTCAGCCACTGTGTTTCTTTAGAAAACCATCAGTCATATATCTTATTATAATAATAGTTAATTACTGGGCTCGTAATTATTTACCTCCAAACCCAGTTAAACAGCTAGTTCTTTTTCTACCGTTTTGTTTTTGTGACAACAAAAAAGCCATCTTTTTTATATGTAGTATTACAAAGTGCCTTTATTAGATGTTACTTTTTAATGAATCAGCAGGGAAATATATCTTCATTTACCCTGATGTAAATGTTTTTCCGGGCTTTTTGATGTCATTAACAAATCCACTTATGTTTAAAAATTATGCCTTGATGATGCACTATTTTGCCAAGAGAAGGTAATGCTCAGTAAAACTACACAAGTCATCGGTGATGTCATTCACTGTTGACTCTTGCTAACCTTTACAAAAAGCTGTGAAATTCGTGTTGATCATGCAGTTGACACAGATTACTGACCTTGTTTGCTAATCCCCTGGAAAATCGCCCCAGAGATAAACTAATTAGTGAGCTTTAGCAGGTAGGTGAGTAGCGTTGGATTAGGCTTATAATCGAAATTGGGCTGACAAATTAAGCATATAATTATTAATTTATTACAAAGGTTAATAAGAAAAGGTTTAGTGTTTCAATAATTTATTTCGATAAAATGTAATATAAACTGTTATTTGATTAACCCTGGTTGTACACATACATGATATACATTAGCCCTGCATATACATGTTTATGATTTCATCATGTACATGATATATGATAATACATCAACCCTGGTTGTACATGCACATGATTATATAAAAATCCATCATACAATTTGGTACACAATTATCGTGATAGTACATGATTTAACTACAAACCTGGTTGTACATGTACATGTTTACTAACCAGCTCTGGTAGTGCATAATAGTACATAATTACTTATCTGCCTTGGATGTTCATATACATTGCTACTCATCAGCCCTAGATGTAAATGTATATGATGACACAACAACCTTGGTTACATATATATATATATATATGTGTGTACATTATTACTCAAAAAGCCTAGTTGTACATGTAGATGATAACTTAACAGTCTTGGATGTATATGTACATGATTAATCAACAATGCTTTTTGTACTTGAACATAATTATACATTAGCCATAACAAGTTTGAATTCTCCATGCTTTTTGCAACACCAAATTGCTTGAACATAATAGTGCATGCAATTACATTTTTTAAACAAATAAAATTGTATTTTATAACCTTTGCTAGCACAATTTTATATTTAAACAGAGGTTTTTCTGTTTTCTTTCCACTATTCTCTGTGATATGTTTTCCAGACCATAAGCTTATTTTAGGTATGTATGGGCAAGATTCTCTTTAACATTGCCATGTGCCCTGGACCTTGTAGCATTTTCAGTAGAGTGCCACATCCAGGTATGGAAGGCCCCTGGTTCGATCCTGGGCAATGGGATACCAAAGTTATTAAAAATTGGAGTGGTACAGCTCCCTTGCTAATGTTCAAGCAAATATAAGGGTAGATTCACAAATGCTCGGCCTTAGTGTCAAGATAATGTGCCTTGGTTTGGTATCATGTCAGAATTTTATGGCCTGCTTTACACAGTTCAAGCAACACTAAAACTGCTTCAAGTGGACACTATCCAAGTAACTGAAATAAAGTTTGGAGAATAAACCCAATAAACAAGCAGTTTAGTGCCATTTCTTTCGATGGTAAACCACATGAATGTGACCAAATACAGGTCATTAATTCCAGATATTCCTAAGGTGGTTCTTAATGACATAAACCATGTTTAGCATTACACACAAGTTGCATTAAAAGCATTCTTCGAGATTTCGTACTCTCTTATATATGCTTTCATTAATAGTTGTGTGTACGGTTAATTAGTTTATAGGCATTAGAAAACTGGGTAAATCCTATAATATCTACAATGATTCCCATGTTCCAGTTACAATGCTGTGGTGGGCAGGGATTCCAGGACTATTTAGAGTCCCAGTGGAGCCAGGATGCTCCTCTCCTTGTGGAGCATCGGAAGGACAAAGCCCCGATCACATGCTGTGCAGATGTCAAGCGGTACGAGGACATTCAGGCCCCAGAATACCAGTACTGCTCCATGTACATAGAGGATCAGTCCAACTCAGGCCAAGAATTGCGTGACAAGAACCCAAACATATGGAAAACAGTAAGTACTCCAGGTCTATCCTTAATATTAGGAATGGCAGTTGTTAACCAGTTAACCGCATCTGAGGTATGGTAAACCAGTTACAAATTCTGGTTATTCAGTTTTATATATATTATATGTGGTATAAATTTGTTGAAATAAATAAAGTAAAAAGTATCGAATGCAAATAGTCTCATCTACTAATCCAAAAATCTTGACTGATGTGTTTGCCTAAGTAAACAAGTGTCACCTGGTCAGATAAGAATGTGCAATACAGTCAAACTTTTTTTAAGCAGCCATCCAAGGGACAGCCTAAATTGGCTGCTTAAGACAAGTTAGCTTCTTAACACAAAATATGACATTATTGATTGTTTGCCTAATATGAGCATGTATGTTTATGAAAAGTATTACTTAAATAGTAGATCTACTGGAAGGTACTGTTTGAATTGATATTTAATGCTACAACATAACTGCTGTTGGAATGTCAGTGTATGACCCAGAACATCAGAAGTGCTGCACAAAATCAAAGAAAATATTGCTTCATTATTAGGTCACTTACAGTACAAAGCATACCATTTTAAAATGTTCACATCAAATTTAACTAAGTGTCCTAAAATCTTCGTCAGATTGTAGTTCCACAAATCGCCGAAAAGTGTAGAGCATCTGAACAGTCTCCATATATGAGGAATACCAAAATTTGAACCCGTCAAAATGATTTTTAATGTTGACAACAGCATGTGACAGTTACAGAACATTGTGTAACTACTGATTGTACAATAGAAGCCAGCATACTTCTGACCTGCATGCCACATTGACATATACTGAGATCAATTTATCATTACGGTTAAAAGAGTGTGTATCTGACTTTGTGCTCACAGGCATGTGGTGGTATAGCTTTACAACAATACAAGCAGGTGGCCTGTGTGAAGAATGGACAGACATTGGATGTTTCGGCCACGCATTTCAACAATTGAAGAATGACATAGTTTGCTTATTTATGCATTTATTTTGCTCTTACTTCACTTGATCATTTTGATACTGCAGTTTGAGTATGGCACTTACTCATGAAAAAAATTCAAAGGGACACACTACAGTAGCCTCTTTCTAAAATTTTTTTATGTATTTCCTGAATTGTGTTGCACCATTGGGTCCATCCATCTGTGGACATTTTGTTTCGCCATTTACATTTTTTAAGTGCCAGTGGTGTAAAACGTGTCCTTGGCAGACCTTTGGTTACTGTTGATGGTTTAAGATGAGCAGGATAATATCTCTGTAGAAGGAGCAAACACTCTTGCCCACATTTCTCTTGGTACTTATTCTTTAAACCATAATTTTGTGTGCTGCCCATGGCATAGTGGTAGAGTCAAAGCCTCTCACTGCATGGGTTAAAGTTCTGTTTTGGGTAAAAAACTGAATGTGGGAACATCTTCCAGCTGTTACAAACTTTGAGCTTATTGTTCTAAACAAAAAGAGTGTTGTCGGTACAAAACAAATTATACAGCTTTCCCATTTTCTGTCTTTGATCTTTATTCTGTCCATCTTTGTTATTCCAGGGGTGTGGTGAAGCATTTGTCAGGTTTATACAGAAACACATTGCCACTGTAGCAGCAATAGCCTTCAGTATAGCGGCCCTGCTGGTACGTATGAAGTAATCTGTAATCGTTTATTTTAATTTTATTAGTAGTGGTAATAGTAGTAGTTATAGTAGAAGTAGTAGTAGGTTTAGAAGTAGTAGTACACGTAGCAATAGTAGCATTTCTAGTAATAGTTTTAGAAGTAGTAGTAGTAGCAGAGTAGTGGTAGCAATAGTAGAATTTTTAGTAATAATAGTAGAAGTTGTATTGAGAGTATTAGTAGTAGAAGTAGAATTCCTTCTGAATAGTTGTTATATCCAACATCCAATAAGTGGTGTTGAGTAACAAATCTGATATAAACCCTGGTACCATTACTGCAATTTATACTTGTATAAGCCTTTCATTAATTAAAAAAAAGCAAGCTTTGATTTTTAGCAAATTTGACTTTTAAGTTCAGAACATTAGAGTTGCAATAAGATTTCAAAGGTTTTGATCTTCAAACAGTCACTTTATTATTTCTGGGTGACTGACATATTTTTTGTGATAGCTTCAAACCTAGGTTAGCTATCAGCAAGTTACTACTTCACCTGTTTCCCATTTACAGCTGATTGCCATCGTGTGTGTTATCATGCTGCTGGTGATGTTACGACGACGACCAATGCCCCGTGAAGACGATGTTGTTTATGAGATGGCTAGAACTCAGGAGAAGTCTCCGTATCCCGCCCGTGGGGGGCCGTATGCCAATCTCTACCAGAGCTGAATTTCCAGCAATCCAAAGATGTGAACCACAACCATGGTGGCCAGCACCCATGGTGGGTAACATTCAGTGCAAACTAGCCACTATGGTGGCAAATGGGCGCCTCAACCATCAGCATTGGTCTCGCTATCTCAGTTATCATCTACATAGTCTAGACTGTGTACAAATCTGCATAAATCAGACTATTTTTTGTTTGGCTATACAAGTTTCTATATCATCATTGTCTGTATAAGTCTGGCCCCTGTAATTATTTTAAACACGTTGATCAATTTTAACTTTTTATTATACCCCTGGATACAAATTTCGTGGATCTATATTTGAGTCATGTCATCTGTCAATTTGTATGTAGTCAGGATTTGTCTGCCATTTTTCATCTACTAGTTAGATTTTGATGAAACGTTACAGGACTGGTAACTTTGGCACATCATGATCCATTTAGATTCATGGGAGTTGTGACCCTTTGCTTAATTTATTGTTGTAGTAACTGGCAAAGCAGTTGCTATTAGAATTTTAATTAAATGTTTTGATTAAAGTTAATTTACAGTAAAATATGGTGTAGAATAATTTGAGAAAAGGTTGTGAATGTTTCATTTCATTTGTTTTTTATAGTTATGAAAGGGCTGAGAAGATAATATGAGATACCTCATTATTAATTAAATTAGTTGCCAGTGTTTTTTTCAGTTTAAGGCAAGATGGCAAAAAGAATATATATATATATTTTTAATCATAAATGGTAACTTGTTTTATCTATGGTTGTTTTTTGGTTTTTAAATGAAAATAATTATTTTTATTTAAATCAGAACATTTAATTGCATGTCAAATCAAATTCATTGAGTCATAATTACTTATACAGAAGTGTTGTGATTTACCTTTATTACTAGAAGCTTCCTTTACAGATGTATATAAATAGTTTGACAGCTTAAGACACTTTTTTATGTCATCTCTTGATGACATTTAATTATTGACATAAAAAATGGCATGACCAATTCTTTAACGTCACTTTTGGGTATTATGTTATTTCAAGAAAAGCACTCATGCATTTCCTTACTTTTATAGTCATAAATGATGAACAGTTTACAAGTTTATGATGTTCTATGTAAATTTTTTTTGTTAGGTCAGTTTGTAATTGTCCGAACAATTCTAGCTTAAAAATACCCATCATTATGATTTTCAGATCTGTCAAATTTTCTTTAATGGCACAAAACAGATTATGTTTTAAATGTTTATAATTATTCTGTGTTGTAGCATATGTCAAGAATAACTTTATGCTTCAATGTAACAGCCTGCAGTAGATGTTATTTAATGCGTAATAATACACATGCAATCATTGCCTAACCGTAATCTACAAAACGCTTGTCAAAAAAGTAGAATGTTTAGAACAAGAGACACATTGTTTACCCAGGCTTTGAATGTCCTTGACAAATTTAAAAACTGAAATGCTAGTTATTTTATTTTTGACCTCAGACTAGATTTATAATATTCACCAGTATACAGTGTCATAACATAAAGAAGTAAAGTTTTTCAATGATATCAGGGGGCACGCATGACCAGGGGACACACATGGTCAGGGGCATGCATAGCCAGGGGACACACATGGTCGGGGGACACAAATGGCCAGGGAGCACACGACCAGGGCACACACATGGCCAGGGGGCATGCATAGCCAGGGGACACACATGGTCAGGGGACACACATGGCCAGGGGACACACATGGTCAGGGGGACACACATGGTCAGGGGGCACACATGGTCAGGGAGCACGCATGGCCAAGTGTTTATACGAAACTCCTCAGGCCCTCAGTGCACTGGTGGTTCTACCCAGGCATTAGTCTGGGGTCTTCCTCCACCACTAATAATTAGCTGGACATCGCCAATATGACCATAATTGTGTCGGTGCGATGTAACAAAAAACAAAAACATAAGACCATATCTCCCTCCACCAAAAATTAGCTGGACATCACCATTATGACTATATTTGTGTGGGATGTAACAAAAAAGTAAACAAAAATTAAGCAGTAGGGCATGACGTTATTTATTATTACCATGGATATTATTATACTAAGTGTGAATATATTTATGGATATTTTTTGAAAGTAGTTTTCATGCTGTTTGGATTCTGTTTTTTTCTGTGTCCACCATTGAAAGCCTATCATAATGTTAAAGACCCTAAAGAAACATTTTTTTATCAAACTTCATTTTCCTGTGATATCATCCAAACGTTAAAGAAACACAAAGAAGTATAAAAGGTCTAGATTTGTCATTAATGGATAGTTTTCATCCGAAGACACAACTAACAGTACCAGGTTTTTTACTAAAAGCTGGTTATTTTTATTTTAGATATGCTTTTGATGTACAGTGAAATATGTATGTATATATTGGTATGATATTGTATATATATAAAGATTATGTTGATTGCCATTTTTAGTCACATTGAAAAGCTTAGAGCAACACGTATTCATCTAATCTTCATTTATATTTACATTTCTTTCATTGTGAGCAACACATATTCATCTAGTTTTTGTTTATGTTTATGTATTTTCATTCATTGTGAGCAACACATATTCATCTAATTTTTTGTTTATTTTTATAATGATTTTTATTGTTCTGATATGAGCCCATAAAGATGAAGCAATTACTTAGATACTTCATTGTGAAGAAACAATGAACACCATTTTAAATTTAAGAAATGTTTTTCTAATCTATTTTTATTTTCAGCCTTTTAAGTATACATATTTTAGCTATGCTTGTTAATATATTAAAAAGCCGGTCAGTTTAAGAACCAAACTATCCGAATGATTAAAGATTATAGTTTTTTATTATTAATTTCAGTGTTGTGATTTTTTTTACACATTGATTTTGTTGTGATTTCTTTTTTATATTTATACATTTCTTGTACACATTTTCAAATAACAATTTCTTTGAACAGACAAGTATACTATAAATAATTGCTATAAATTGTCAAAATAGTACTAAATGCAGACAAATGTTCCTAAAGTATTAGTGGATCTCTGGCATTTCTACAATCAGATTTATTATCATGATCTATATTTATACTCACTCAAATACGGCCAACATTCATTGTGGTTCTTTTCAATTAAAAAATTCTTAACATTGAAATGGGACCTGTTTAATTTTTTTTTTTACTGTTAGAATTAATTAAGTGTAAATATGAGGTGAAAGTATACAGTTCTGCATAAAATATTAGGAACAAATGGGATACCATTTGCCTAATAAAGAGCTTAAACAGAGCAAAACAAAACTCTGTAATAAATTCCATGTTTCTTTTGTATTACACATATTTTGTAAAAAAATTATTGTTATTAGTTTTCTATATTGAATAAACCTTTTTATATACTTTATTTTTCCCCCATCTTTTACCCTGATCTTGTAGATATCTATTTTATATAATTTTAGTCATATTGTATATGGCCATGTTGGTATTTTCCTTGTGTATAGAAACTTTTTGAGGTGGTAGTGCAATATACCATGCTGTAAGGACTTGCTGTGCTCAAGTAGCCCAAATGTTGTAACATGTTCCTGTTGTGGAATTATTCTGCATTTGTTTTGACATTATTACATTTTCCTTTCTCTAAGTTACCTGTATTTACCGGTCAAAAGAATTAGCTTGTCCGACAATTTTACCTGTCTTAAGTTACCTGTATTCACACATGGCATATTGAACCTGTATTTACCTGTCAAAGAATTAACCTATTCAAAAGTTTTACTGGTTTTGATAATGATGATAATAAATAAAAACCTGCATCACAAAGGGATCATTTCATGTCAATTGATTGTTAGCTAATTAATCAAATGAAAAATGTTTCTTCTTCATACAAATATGTTAGTTCTACTTCTTGCTGTCTGTTAAACTATTGCTTTTAACAGGTCAAATAAAATTACAACACACTTCTTAATATAAAAATTGCTCAACCAAAACAAACGCCATAAAACTTGAGTTCAAGCAAATTCATTAGCATATAATTATAAATTTTCAATGTAAAAGTTGTTGAGAATGGCATCTGACAGAAGACATCTTGGTTTGTTGATATATTTGAACTTCATGGGAGTGATCAGTTGAGAATAGACTGTACTGCATAATACTGAATGTTTGTGGTGACTGGTGTGAAAATGGTGAGTGTTCCCCCAAAACACCTTATAGAACTGATTGAGTTTCGAAGGTATCACAAGAAATGGGAAATAATCAATTATTTCCACTGTGGTAAAATAGCCCACCCAACTGGCAGAATTCATATGTGGTTAGAGACATATGTGGTGGTAGAGTGGTTGGAGACGCAGACTTGTCATTCTTCAGCCCCTCTATGTGTGCTTTATTAGTCCAGGTCGGGAGAGAATTTTCATGTGGGAAGGTCTTTCAGCTGATCTGCGATGCACCAATGGTTCGATCCAAACAAATCTGGGGTCTTCCTTCCCCATCATTAATTAGCTGGATATTGCCAATTTGACCGATACTGTGTTGGTTTGATTTATTGACAAACAAAACAAACCAGTACTCATGTAATAACTCTGGAGTAATGTGGAGATGTTCTCGCCAAGGGACAAACATCTTGTGTCAGTTCTGGAGTTCAAACCCCAGACACTGCAATTTCAAGTCCTTGGCTTTACCACTAGACCATGGACAATTTTCCTGTCTGGATAGCCATAGACGAGGGGCCATACAGACTGAGGTGTGTCTAGTGTGAACTGTGATCACACATCTTATGTATGGGACTTAAATTAGCTGTGTTTTGTTCAATCTAGATATTTATTTCCAAATGTTCAAATTAATAGATCTTTCATGTTTAGTCTTTTTCTTTTTTTTAATTAATAGTGGGATGTATATTAGTGTAAAGTACTTTAAATATAGATGCTTATCTAGATATTATTATTTAATGTTATAACACAGTAATGTTATGAAATTAGAAGTGGTTAAATATAACTCATTTTTGTTTGTTTTCATAGACAATTAAAATGGGACTGAAAATGATTGTTGCAGTTTGATATGAGTAAGATGTAAGGCTAAAAGAAACTTTGAACAGTTTTGCTTGTATTTTATTGTTGTTTGCAATGGTCATCTCGTTGGAAGTTTGGTTTAAGATGGAAATTTACCCACTTAAAGTATTTCTTACTTTGTACATTTTCCATCAAATCTCCGGATAAAATTGACATCAAAGTAATTGTGTGTTTTTTTGTTTTGTTTTTTAAATGTCAACTTTTAAAGAGCATAATTTCAGTACATGTTTAAACAAACACTATTTGCTACATTATGTGCTTATTGCCTAATGTTAATTGTAGTATGATGCTGGCTGTTGCTTGACTATGGAATAAATATTTTACTTCATATATCACTAGGAAATAACAAAAGGAAAAACAATTTGAAATAAGAAACTTATCTATAGTATGTATACATGTATTGTATGTTCACATCCATTTAGCATTGTTTTAACATTGATAAAGCAGAAAGTGACCTATTTTGCAATCTACAGAATGGATGTTTTCAACCTCACCATATCGTTACCTAGTGCAAGACCAATTGTGCCGATAGCAATGACTGCAGGATGCATACATCATGTATGTTTCCATTCATTTGATATTGTTATATGATGGGGGATTATTGAGCAGATATGGACCTATTGTACATTTCTACAGAATGCATTTGTGTGTATTTATCCATTTGGTAGTGTAATCAAAGAAATTCTACAGATTGTATTATTGTATTTGTGTGTTTTCATTTATTTAGTAGTGTTCTCTCATAAGGGATCAGTTGATCAGATATTGACCTATTTTGCATTTTAACCGAATAGATGTGTGTGTTTTCCATCGATTTGGCATTGTCAGACATGAGTTGTGTTTCATGTTTCTGTGAAACATGTCATCTCAGAAGTATTGATGATGTAGTGAGGAGCCATTGTTTTAGACATTCTCAGTACAAAACACAGGAAGTTGACTAAACTGTTCCAATTGGTGCTTTATATCAAAACACGGTGTCCGCATTGTCATTCGGCATAATTAAGGTTCATGACAGCTACTTCCATAATAATGAATAGAAAACAATCTCTGTGAAAGGAAACTCGATACCTTAGCACACAGTAAAATCTTTACAGCTTAACCTTCAAACCATATTTCTTTGTACTTAGTTGCTAACCTTAAAAGTCACTGAGATACACTCAGTTAAACAATCAGTTATTTTTGCTTACTAAAACTAGGAATTTTTCAAAATTTGGACAAATTCTAAGAAAGTATTATGAATAAAATTTTTAAAAAATTCTTATATCTAAGAAAATATTTCAAGATTTAAGAAAATGTCTTAGTCAAGGTCATAAAAATAGCCAAGATTCATTACAACTATGACCCTGATCCAACAGCTTCCATCTGAAGCTAGTTGGTCAGGATCTTTTCTTTTGCCTTGGGGGATCTTTTTGAGCCGAGCAGCATTAATGGTGAATATGTGGACAAGGTATTCTCTGACAGACATTGCTCAAATGGTATGTTGTGGCAGTAATGTCACATGTGAGAGTTCGACAAGATACAATGTTGTGAGCACCACAAACCATAGTTGTCAATTAGAGCAAGAGGCTAGTTAAATTATGCTTAATTTTTATGTTATACTTTTGAGCTTGACTCAGAATGAACTTCTTGGCATCTGATTGGTTGGTTCTCAACATTTGACTAATTAAGGAACTTGAGAAAGGGCTTTTACTTGACTTTAATAACCATGGGCTCTGATAAGTCAGATTGTGAAAGATCTAAACCAATCATGTGCTTGGAAACAGTACGAAACTCTGGCTTAAATCTTTGGGCTTTAAGTCATAAAACATCAACATTTGAGATTTTTCTGTATCATTAACAATTGTCTTAATTGTTAGCTGTATGTATGTGTGTAAATTGTCGTCTTGTCAGTATTTGTATATTTTGTATACAATCAGCTAATAAATCGGTGAAAATTTTACATGATTTTGTTTCATCTAGACAATACCGCTTTTTATAGGTATACATGTATAGGTTTGAATATTTTTCTTGGTCAATAGTTTTTTGGTCTAAAAAAGAATATGTACAACACATCATGTGACATGTAATATTATTGAGGGGACACAGAAACAAAAGATATGAAGTATTCATTATAAATATTTATTTATACAAACTCAATATAATAAACAAAAACTCAAATACATATTTGATGTATAATGATGAATACTACATGTCAATATGACAAGGCTGGGTGGCAGTAAGGATAAGTTGCAAACATGAGAAAAAACTCAACATGAGAAACAACTATTATAAAAAATTGTTCATGGAAAAAGGTTTACCTTACAATAATGGTCCAATGCATGGGCATACAAATACCAACAGGGATTAATATCATCAACAAACAAAAAAATCATTTAATTTCAAAAACATTAGTAATCAAGTCTTTTAAGAAATTAGATATTAAACCTCAGGATATTGCATTAAGAAAAGAAAATTGAAATTGGGTGTATTCACGATAATTATTTACCATCACATTTCATAGACTTGGTCTAGTACATTTTAGCAAGCTTAAACATCAACTTCATCAGTTATAATTACAAGATTTTAGTAATATATTTTATTACATGCACACTTAACAGCCTAGATAAGATTGGAAAGAGGCAACACTTTATTTTGTTGGCAAAATGGGAACAAAGTCTATACTTACAGATTTAGTACTTTTAACATCATTAAAACAGTTGCAGAGAAAAAACAACAACACAGCAGTTCATAAAGTTAAGATCATGCACACAGATCTAGGGAGAAAACAGCACATAAAATTATATTTTTACAAGAATTTAAAAAAAAATATATATATAATTTTGTAACCCAATCAATTCAAAAATAGCAATCAATTTTTTTTCTTTTGTTTCTTTGTGTATAATCCCCCAAACAGTATTTCAGTTATTTAGAGATGGTGTCCACTTGAAGAGGATATAGTACTGCCTTCACTATGTATAGCATGCCTTGAACGCCTGACATTATACCACACCCAGTCATATTATCTTGACAATGGGCCTACCAGTCTTAGACCTATTCTTATATATGCTTGAGTGTTAGAAACGGAGCTATACCACTATCAATTTTAAGAGCTAGTGTAAGTTGTGGCCAAGGATTGAACCTGGGGCCTCTCGCACTCTGGAGACGATGCTCTGCTGACCGCCCCACCAAGTCCATTCGGACATACTGTACATGTATTAGTAACATAAAATTACTAACAAAACCAGTGTAGTGACAAGTTTGGCAAATCATTTAACTAGGTAATTTACCTGCAAATCGTGCTGTAATGGGTATTATATTAGGTTATTTCATGTAATTTTCTCAGGCCATATTTTCTTCCTGTGATGTATGTATTCACAATGCATAAACAAAGCATTCTCTGACAAACAATTTCTAGTTCATTTATAGTTACACTTAATCTTACATTGTATTAATACAAATGTGAAAAACTCAAGAAAATAACACTGGCATTAGAAAATACTTGAGCAAAACCATAATGGCTAACTCAACTAATAGGGAAATAGCAGTGAAACTAGTTTTTGAGACTGTTGTTCAAACACTGATGGAACTACAGCAGTTGGAAGCCATAATATCTAGGTTATCTTATCAGGATAATTATAAAAGGTTTGGTAGATAAAATAAAAGTAAATTCTTTTTTTATTTAAGTCCGGCTGAACAAGAGATCAATCCTCATTGTTTTGGTCAGTCTGTTGTACCATATACCATTTGTTTTGAAATAATTTTATGCAAATTATGTAGATTTTAAGATATTATGGCTTTTCTTGAAACCATTGACAACACATTGTTTTTGTTTGTTTCTTGGAGTTTATCGTCCCGCGAACAGTATTTCCAACAGTATTTCCAACAATAATGCAATTATCTGGAGACAGTGTCCACTTGAAGCAGATATAGTGCTGCCATCACTGTGTATAGCGTATCGTCAACACCTGGCATGATACAAAATACCACACCCAGTCACATTATCCTGACACCGGGCCAACCAGTCATGGAACTACCCTTATAGTTGCTTTAATGTTAGCAAGGGAGTTATACAACTACCATTTTTATCGACTTTGGTATGTCGCTGCCGGGGTTTGGTGCAATGTTGTTTTTACTTATACAATAAACTCTAACCTTTTTTAACACAAATTGATAAGGCATATAAAAAAAGTGCACATCCAGATCAGGATATACACAATTTGCTACTTAGTCCCTAGAAACATCAATAATTACCTTTGCATTTACTTGTAAACATATACAAAGTTTTTGGCATGGGTTATTAACAAATGTAGCAAGCTTTACGTTAAATAGAACGTCAGTGAGGGAGTCATTAGCATGCTTTATAGGAACAAAAGCTATGCATAGTATGGGTCAAATCTATAAATAGAAATGAATAGTCAGTTTGTTTTGTTTCTGAAAGACATTGCAGTGACCATTTATGATCATTACTGCAATGTTTAGCTTTTTGGTGGAGGAAGACATAAGACAAATGTTTTGGTAAAGCTACTGGCGCACTGCAAGTCAGCTGGAAGACCTTCCCACATTAAGTCCTTCGCCCTGATCGGGACTTGAACACAAGCAGTGAAAGGCTAAGCAGTCAGAGGAGATACAAATCGTCGACTAGCACTATGCAACAGGTGCCTCAGAATATTCAGTTTATGGAACCATTCCTGAATTGAAGTTCTGTAAAAAGGGAGGTTTATATCAATCTTGAAGACTACATGAGCATTTTTCTTATCTTAATCATGAAAGGGCAGTTTTTGGGGTCTTTTTTTTTTAAATTTTTATAATGATTAATACCTTGAGTTCAAATCACTTAAACAGCCCTGAAAAATAATGGTAATGCTTCTGAACAGACCATGTTGTTATACAATGTAACCTTTAAGAGTATTCATAGCATCAATATGAATACACCATACATTTAGAACTTACTGTATCAAGTTACAAAAATATTGTGTAAAGTCTGATCACAGAACATACAATAGTCAGGGACCTTAATTAGCTGACTGTCATCTAATCAAGGTGTTATTAGCTGAAAGTTCAATTTATTGACCTTCCAAGTTGAGCCATTTGTTTTGTATGCGTGACTGTGACTTATCTCTAAGTAAGTTACTTGTAATTTAGATGCTTATCAACATATTATTATTAAATGTAATAACTCAACGTAGTTTTATGTTATGTCAGTCAAGTGGTTAAATGTAACTCCTTTTTTTCACAGAAAATGGAAAGGGATCCTAAATAATTGCTGTTGTTTGATATGAGATAGATAAGATTTATTTTGAGTTGGCAAGATAGCAAGAAATAACATAAGCTCTAAATGAGCTTTTACAACCTACTAAAATGCAAAATATAATGCTAAATAACTTGGAACAGTTCCGCTTGTATTATATTTTTGTTTGCAATGTTATCCTATTGAAATATGATTTATAATGGAAATTTACCCATTAAACAATTTCTTACATAGTACATTATGGTAGTTTCCAGTACACAGTCCTCCTACAAACAAAGGTATGAATATTGAAGCAAATACAGGTATCTCTTAAATGGGCAAGACTGCTGGCCAACTTATAATGCTTACAACTGATCATTTCAACCAAGTTACATACAGTTTTAACATTAATGTCAGACAATTATTACTAACATGCACACAAACAAAATGTCAGATTCATATCCAACTCAAAACCTGATAAAACAAAAAATACATAAGGCCTAGACAAACCGTGAGGTAAGTCAGCTTCCACAGAGTTACGAATCAGGATCTGTACAATTTGCTGCTGTGCATCTTGCAATATGGCAGTTTCTAAGTAATAAATCATTCAGTAACAGGTAGTATGTTCACAATTTTTTATTGTATTCCTTGTGAAATTCTTTATATATGAGTTTCAAAATCAATGTAATTTTTTGTTCTCAAAGGTCAAATAGGAAGAACTTTTTCTTTTGTAACTCATTTTTTTTATATAGAAATTAAAGCAGAAAAACTTATAGTGTACTAACGATGACATTACTGACTCAACATAAAGCAATGACTTTGTTCGCTGATGATGATGTTACAGATGATCCACTGACTATGTGGCTAGAAGTGTGTCACAGGTGAGACAGGAGAGGTACCATCACTGGTAACATTTACACAGTGAGAAGATCCATTGGCAACTCAGCCAACTTTTATTGCTATACCATATGTAGTGGGAACATTTTCACACCATACCCAATGTGTGATCATAAGAGATGTGACGGAAAAATGTGCTGTTCATTTGAGCATAAAATTAAACACATGCTGGTAATTAAAACCCAATTATTAGATTTGTTAACTTTGATTGAATTTAGCAAGTTTCATGTTTGAAATTTAATGTATTTTAAGTGTTATCATAACTGGCTAAATAAAGCTGGACTGAAGATAGGTTTACCTCTTCAATATTTCTTTTCAATTCAGGACACTGGGTGTAAAACGGAACATATTTCTTTTCTTCTGGAAACTATCTGACCAGAAGCTAAACAATTTGATGCTTAGTCCCAAGAAATGTCTTCTTACTTAAGCATGCAGATTTAAAAATGGAAAAAATAGTTGTTGTTTACAAATTTAGAAGCAATAATTAAAAACAATAATTCTGCCACTTGCTTAACTTTTGTGGCTTTCAAATAATCAAGATACTAACACTGAAGTAACAGTGAACAGAAAAGGCCAAACAAAACAATGTAACAGTAAGTAAAATCTGAAAATAATAATACTAGGGACATTTGTACACTATAATGCATTATGATAACCATACATTGATATATATTTACAAATGTGAATGTATTGTGTGGTTTGTATGTCCAGTCAGAATTTAAATAAATAACTTCCCAGTATATTCAGTTTGATTTTATAAAGCTTTATATAGCTTAAAACTAAGATTGATCATTTTTGTTCTTTTTCATACTAGCCTATGCATATAGTGAGTGTTCTTATTATCTAAAGTTATATTCTTGTAACTAGCTTAAACTGACAGCTGTTCTTAAAATTGTGGAACAGTCTCAGAGGTGGTATGCAACAGGTTGGACCAAAGCTTTGTTTCTCAAAAATAAAATAGTGAAAATGTTTCATGGAATGCTTTTCAGGACATCTTTGTGCAATGTGAAACATAATGACCTATTCATTTTCACAAAGACGTACTTCCTATCTGAACCATGCCGCAGAGATAGCTGTTTTTAAATTAAGAAAACCATGTGCCACTTATTTTTGTGATACATTGTTTCACCATCACTTTGTCATCGACATTTTGTTTCTAAGCAGAAATTCCCATTGTGCTCATTTATAGATTTGAAAAGAATGAAAAATTACCTGATTTTATGTATCGATTTGTACTGGCTAATAACGGACATAGTAGTATAAGTTTATGAAAAATATATGCCGTAAGATATTGTCACATGTTTGATATTGGCAAACTGTCAGATATCCCCTTTAAGTTGAAAACATTCTCTTACAGTTTATAGTGTTGGGTAAATGGATCACTTCATGTAATGGTCATTATAGCATAAAAAGCAAGACCATATGAACAATAAATGAAACTTATCAACTCACTGTTATGACTAATTATCTTAAAATCAACAATCTCTAAATAAGAAAAGATATCCAATGAGGCAAACATTAACCTTTGCGAAGCAAACTTTACAGCATCCAGAATTACTAATAGTCTTTTAAAGGTTTTGTCTGACAAACTATACTAAATACAATTATCAGAACTTTTCCTCTGTTTTGATGAAATTCGGGTATAATTTCTGCATAAACTCCGGTTTTTGTATAAATAAAGATAATTTTGAAAATTGTTACAGTACAAATCGTTAAAAAAATCATTTAAATGTCTGTTCTTATAAAATCTATAAATATGCGAGATGGGAATTTCTGCTAAAAATAGATATCGACGCAAAAGCAGATAACCTGGATCACAGAAGAAAGTAATCACATGACTTCTTATTGAAAAAATAACTGACTGTGCAGTACGAGTCAGATGGGAAATAAATATTGCAAACTGACTTCTGGTTCAATGTATTCTGAGAAATTCTTAACACATATATGCATGTTTGTTCCATGTATAAAAGGAAAAACAACAATATTATTGTGCATTCCTTTGAACATCTAGCTCACTTAAGCATACACCATAGAAAATAAGACTATAAACAGGCTGGATAAAAATAATGTAGTTGTTTGAGAAACAAAATCTGCTCCAAACTGTTGGGTACCACTTTTAAAACACACAGAACATTTAGACTATATAGTACTATGAAATTGCAAAAACTAGTCTTGAATACCTTTAAAAACATTTCAATAAAAACATACATTACAGTTAGGAACTGTTAGACCAGAATTCAATATTAGGAACACATGAAAAGACTTTTTTACAAAATGGTAGAACAAGAGTGAGCAAAAGCCAGTAATGACCAACTTAACTTGACACTTCTAAATTGTCTTTTAAATTGCATAAACAAAAAGATACAATAAATCATACAGATGTAACAAAGAACCTATATCACAATAAAGCTTACATTTATTAATGCCCCTTATTCACTCAGTTTAAACCAATTAACTAGTGTATTAATGAAATTACAGAACATGTAAATCAACTAGGCAAACATGTTTTAAATCCTGTCTTTATGTAAGCAATCAAGACTTAGTACAAACATTTACCTGTAATATATAAATGTATAAAAAGTTAAAGATTCTTAAGATGAATCATTAAAAATACTGGCTTTTAGGAATCATAACAACATAATCACAATTTCTTTTATGGAATCTTTAGATTGAATTTATCAAGTATTACCTGATCAGGGTTGTCATTAGGAAGCGGCTGGCGGCAGATTTGACCGCCTCAAATGAAAATCGGGTCGCCTCAAATTTGAAGAAAAAAATAAAAATCGGTCAAGAGCATGCCCCCAGACCCCCCTAGCAGCGCTTTGTGCCTTTGGCGCTCGCATAGCCTAGCCTCCTCAAAATTTAATTGAGCCTGTCCAAAATATTTCTAGTGACAACCCTGCCTGATAGCAAATAATTTCATTATTTAACCAGGTTTATTTTTGACAGTAAGGAATTATTCCACCATTTCATTTGCAATTTCAATTTAAGAAGCATTAAATAAAGTTCATAAGATGACCATGTTTAACAAAATGTGACCATCAGGAGGCCTTGAACATAATCTGACCATCTGTAACCTCCAGCTGGCCAGGGGTGGAGCTAGTTGACTGCCCAGCTCCACCCACTTCTGCCGGCCCACAATTCTCAGCAGCTAACACTATTTGACCACCATGCACCTGTATCTGACAAGGCTTGCCAGCTGGCTGTCCTGTCAGCCGAATGCCTGGACTGTTAGTCTGGGGACTCCTGCCTCCATCAGGACTTGAACCAGGGTTAGCACTTAGACCCTCCAGCACAATCTGACCTCCCCGCACCTGCAACTGTTTGGGTCTGTGCTGCTGGGAGCCAGCTAGTCTCACATTACGGTTCATATTGGTGGAATAACAGCTCTGTCTACCAAGAGAGTTTGTACATGTCACAGCAGGGGAGGTAATTGCTGCATTGCTTACTGAATTACTGATTACTGGATGTGTGTTATCTCCTGTGGTCATATAAACACTGGAGCTATCCGTAGGGGAGGTATGCTCGGATCTGGACACCAAACAGGTGTCTGGATTACTACTTGTCTGCTGGTTTATTTCAAAACAAGTGTCAGCAGTATTAGATCTATTTGGGTTTCTATCAATGGTGCTATATTCAGGTGGAGGAGAGTGCCTACAAGTCCCTTGTCGAGTCTCAGCAATCACATCTGAGTATGATGGCGGGGCTGGCAGGAGTGCTGTAACATCTGTGTTTGGCACATACTGAATACTGTTGTTTAAACTGACAATAATATTGCCAAAGTGTGCAGGTGTTGGTGGAGAAATAAAGGGCTCTTGTTCCAGAGGGTGGTGGCCCATCTGAGAACTGTGAGCCTCTTGCTGGTGCCGCCTACGTCTCTCAGCCTGCAAGTACGCTCGCCTCATAGCAGCTCGCTTCATTTTGATACGGAAGATGGCAATGACAATGATGGAGATAAGAATGACGACGCCCACCGTGCACGCAATTACTGTATAGACAGTGGTCTTGAGCCAAGCCATCTGGGAGTCTGACGCGTCACTGTCAGTAATCACTGAAATAAGGAAATGTTGTATCTAAAACATATTTTATTTAATGTCAATACATGTAATACCAAAGGTTTATCTTCATATGGGAGTAAAAGATTACATTTTTATGGATTGCTTTATAATAAAATACCTTACCTGATTAAACAACCTATGAAAATATTGTAAATGTTCAATCATAAAATATAAAAATAAAAAATAAATGCTGGGTAATCATAAATCAGTGGCTATTAAAAGTTCAGTATTTAAGCATTTGAGATTTAATTGTTTATTTTTATATGTAAGGCCATCAAATGTTTTCTTTTGATTTTTAATACAGAAGTCTTGGAGTTGAGCTGAGCTTTAAAATATCACAGCTATTTAACTCCTTACCCCAACTTGAATCCTAGGTGTGGGAACTTTTATGTGAGGAGTTCTTTTAGCTGACCTTTGGAATAGTGGTTCTACCCAGACATTTATCTAGGGTCTTCAAATACCAACAATTAGCTGAACATTGCCAATACAACAATAACTGTGTTGTGAAATGTAAAAACAATAAAACATAAATTTCCCTGGATTTGATCATGACCAATGTTAAAAATAGAAAATCCAGCACTTTAAATACTATATTTTGCTACCTATGTTTTTCAGTTCAGCATTTTTCATCATACAGTGGTTATGGTCCCACATTTTGTTAGCGGAGAGACGTTTTATGAGGATCTGTTAACACCGTGACTCTCTCACCTGATCCCATGCCACACCGATCCTCATCGGACCAGTCCCAACAGTTGTTCTCATGATTGTCATCGCACACATGGATATAGTCAATACAACGACTGTTATTACACCGGAACTTCCCCACACAGATTGTGTCTGTAATCACAACAGCAAGGAGACAATAAGTGAAGGACGCTTTATCCACATATTTGCTTTTCATGCACATTGGACATATCTTGTATTTTTATATCATATAAAAATTGTCAAGCCTACAAGTACTGTTTCCCACATTAAATTTTTTTTAACAAAAACAAAATTCCTTTGAAACAAATTTTTACAAGTATATTAAAACACTATGAACAATGAAACCATTTAGTGCTGAGTAGTTCCACTAGCCAAGGTCTTGTTTAAAGACATTTATAACCTGACTAAAATACATTCATTTAAGGGGGGCCCATGGCCTAGTAGTCAGTGTCACTGACTTGTTACTCCTCAGTCAATCACCATGTTGATTCCAGTCTTCCTGAGGTCTATTTGGTCCTATTCAGACTGTAATGTTCCTGCACCAATAAGCTGGATCGGCTTGCGGATCGGGAGGTCGTGGGTTCGAACCCCGGCCGGGTCTAACCAAAGACTTTAAAGTTGGTAGTAGTGGCTTCCTTCCTAACGCTCGGGGCTAAGGTGAAAGCATTACGCCTGACTCGTCGGTGTAAGTTTAATGGACCGGCCGGGTTCAGTCCCTGAGCACCTCATAAGTGCCCCTGTGCTATAATGATAGAAATGTCGCTGCACAGTATCGGCAAAAATGCCGGCTAATCCCCTCCTCCCCAATAAGCTGGATGTCAGATACATATATGTGAAGTAATGCAGGCTGTGTACAGATCACATGAGCACACAATAGCAACCAACTTACTAGGACATCCCTTTTCATCAGCCCCATTAGGACAGTCAACCTGGCCATTACATCGGTATCGACAGAAGATCTTGATACGTGCGTCACACTCAAACATGTTATCTGGACAGTAAGTCACGTCTATCAAAGATGATGCTGTCATCTCATTCTCACCTGTCTTGTCTGGGCAAAAATAGAAAGTTACTATAATTTCTAGAATGCAATATACAGGATTGTATTCTGCATTTAACCGTTTACCGGAAAAACATAGACAAGGCTGGCCTAAGACAACTTGGAGGGATGAAGTAATTGTAGACCTGGCTAACATTGGATTACGGGGGGGAGGACGCTCTCCAGAAATCTCTTTGGGAAAAGCTGCCATTACAACAAGTCTAACTCAATGATCGATGCGACAATAGACTCAAAGTGCACACACACAAAAAAAAGTATTTTCTGATAAACAGTAAAGCTGATGAAATATTTTGAAACATTTGTATTTATTCTAGCCTTCTTAAGTCAACATATTAACTGTGATCAAGTTTTTGTATTAATGCCATTTAGATTGGGGGTTTTTTGCAATCTTTTATACAATAACTAATTAAAACAACCAGAGTTCTTTTTCATAATTTGTATGATGCAGTGGCTACGGAGAGGCATTTCAAGAGGAGTGAGCTTTTTGACATTTTTTCTGAAGAATGTCTGAAATGCTCTTTTTTTTAATGTGGATTACACAACATAAATAAATATATTTAAAATAAACATGTACAAAGCCAAATTTAAAAAATTAATAAAATATAACAGTGAAATAATTACAAAAGAAGGAAAAAGAATAAAAATACACTGTTCATACGTATTTTTCTATTCTTTTTGTTGTTTTAACAACATTTAAATTGTTGTTTTGCAATCTTTAAGTTTCAATATTATTGTTATCATCTTTACCAGCCATATTTATACTGCCATAGTACAATAAATCCACAAATTGTGTCTTGTCCAGTGACCTCTGTGTAGTACGAAGTATACTAACAAAACTAAAGAGTAGAAAAAAAAATCCACTTATACACTTAAAAGCTTTAGGCTGAATTGTTAGTTAGGGTGAAATCTAGATTAAAGTGGAAAACTTTAGTCTAAATGCCCATAGACAGTGTGATCCAATTTTCTCAATGCTGGATAGTATAAGGAACATTCTAAATAAAAAAAAAGAGGCATTAATCTGCCAATATAATTTTAAAGTTACTTGCACCTTGAAATGGGTGTCCTTTTGAAAGTGACAAAGTTTTTCAAGTTTAAGTTGAACATGTTTCAAGTTTTTCTAGAAACAGACCTTAATTAAAAGGTTAAGTAAAGCAATATTGATGCTGACTGACCAGAGGGTCACTTCATTCTTTTTTTTTCAAAAAGGGGAGCTAAAAAAAATAAACTTAACTCATTATGCCCTACAGCTAATTGTCCAGTCGTACCCTAGAGGCATTTCTCCAGTTATACCCTACACCAGGTGGGGGTCTTATCTGCCCCTCATGCCGAGACACATCTGGTGTGGATTACCGGTCAGTGGAAGATATCGGGGATCGTTGTATACACAACACAATAAACATGTCATTTTGGAAGTACTCTAAAGGGATATTTTCACATACTTGAAGCACAGAGAGTGCTTTACACAACCATGTAATTTTTAACACGGTATGAGAAGAAATACTTCAGAAAAGAGTGAAATCTGAAGAACACGTAAGATTGACAATATCAAAATTAACACAGTTCTTATATAATGAGTAACTTTAAAAAAGTCGGCCATCTTTGATTTAAAGTTGCGATTTACCGGTAGTTTGAGAAAATAACCCTCTTAAACTTCATATTTGATAGAAAACTTCGGCGATTTCCAAGAGTTAGATTGTGTCTTTTATCTATTGATATCTGCAATTATCATATAATTTTTGGATCTGACGTAGGTAATTCCACATATCCTCCGATACATATGCGTATAAGTAGGAATCTTAAAGCTAACAGTAAGGCACATCGCCGTTTTTCTTTGTCTCGACATAATTAATTCATTGTGTTTACATCCGAGTTACATGAAATTCCAATATATTATATAACAAGGTTTCTAATTGGCTGAGATCGAAGTATAAATTAATCATTTGAAAACTGCTTTAACGATCATATTTCAGGCGAGAAATGTTTCAAATTAGATGTGAATCACTTCAATCAGAGAAAATGTCGCCGATTTTTCAATTGCTAGCTACAATAATTAAAATAACAAAAAATGATTTAAGCCGGTAGATTTAGATTAAGATGACATTAGCATTTACGATACTGTGATGTACTTGATTGGCCGAGACTCGAAAGTGATTGAAACATGAGTTTTAACCAGCAAATATGATGGACGCATTAACGCGGCGTTGACAGTAGCCGAGACATTTACAGGGCCGCCTTAATGAGGCGCTCGGCGCCAGACACAGGTAAAATGCGAGGCGATAAGTCGTCTCCCGGCACGAGGAGGCTGTTTTTCGTGCCGCTTTAATGCGTCATTAGGGTACAATGTGTTAAGGGCACCTACGGTAAATGTTTTATTTAAAAGCATATTACTTGTACTTACTTGTGACGAGGATGTTGAGATACTTGGAGAACACCTGTCCCCGGGCATCAGTGAGCACACACATATAAAGCCCAGAGTCTGTCAGACGGGCATTGTTGATCACCAGGGCTTTGGTACTGTTACTGACCCCTTCAGAATACAAAGACTTCTGGTGGATGCTGGAGTTACCTGAATCTATACAAACATACATACAATTGCTGGCATTTTGAGTTATGTGGAATATACACTAGCAACCCCTGCTGATAATTAATTAACTGGTGTGTTATTCCAGGGAATTCAGTTGAACATATAAGGCCTCTTGGCTTCTTCATACGTAAATTTCATATTTTTCAAAGTACACATTTAAGTTTTGCATATATGAAAACCACATAAAATCATCTTTCCATTGATGTAATTTTGAAAGGTCATGGTTGTTTAATAAAAATGCTAAGGTTAGACACAAATTATCCACTGGTTTATGACCCTAAGTCTAAGTGTATGCGTGTCACGTTGCTAGATATGCTGCATCAATGAATATTCATGTTTGGTACTTGTGAAAGCTGATTGGAACACCTGTCTGAAACTGTCCTAAATTAAGATCTTCTTATTCTAAATAACAAAACTGTGATGTGATTATAAATATGGTCTACGATGCGAGTTGATGTTTGTATATAAACTAAATAACACATTAAATCACAAAATGAAACTGTAAGAACTTCAAATCTAAATAACTTTTTAAATTAGAAACATTTAGACAATTAAAAAAAAAAGTATAACTTTTTGACATAGCTCTTTTAATTGTACTTTTTAAGAATCCTAAACTTATGTTCTAAATAAATCAGCTAGGGTTGCTATATACACACGAATATGCCCTTAATATATATATGTAGGGTTACCTTGAAAATGAACATGACTAGAAAGATTTTTTCTTAAATGTGACTGTATATATTGTTTAAAGTTTTACTGGTAAATGCATGTATTAACAAAAAAATATTTAGTTATTTGAAGAGGGTGTCCACTTGAAGCTGCAAGCAAATATAGTATTGCCTTCACTGTGTAAAGCATGCAATGAACACCTGGCATGATATCCCATCCAGTCACATTATCCTGACACCAGTACAACTTGCAACAACCATTATATTGGCTTGTGGGTTAGCAAGGGTGCTACATATGTACCATTTCTAATTACTTTGTGATGATGCGCTCTGGGATCGAACCCCTGGTTTCCAGTACCTGGATGTGTATGTTTTACTGACAGACTTAACATGCTAAGAAATATGTGGTTATTAGAGATTTCTGTATTACTGTAGAGCTGCCAGCGGATTGAGAAGGGTTGAGGGATCCCGTTAGAACTACAGTTGGCGTAGATTCTCTCCCCTGTCATCACCATGATACTCTCAGGTTGGATCTGTAACGTGCCCTTCATATTGTCTGAAATAAAGTGGTGATACAGTACAAGTTGGAATAAAAAACAAATAAGACAATGTTTCCCATTTTCGAAATGAAAGAAATGTATTAGTTATATTCCTTGTGGGAAAGTATTGTTGTACACTTAATATAAAAATTATGTCTGTTTTATTTTGGTTGTTGGATTTATCTTTCCACTAACAGTATTTCAGTTATTTCGAGACAGTGTCCACTTGAAGCAGATATAGTGCTGCCTTCACTGTGTATTGCATGCTGTGAAAACCTGGCATGATACCACACCGTCACATTATCCTGACATTGGGCCAACCACTTATATATGCTTGTGTTAGCAAAATTTAACGACTTAGGTATGTTGCAGCCCAGGATCAAACCTGGACTCCCTGTACCTTAAGCTTAACCTCTACTAACTGCACTAAAAGGTCTGGCAAATTTACTTTTAAATTTGCTTATTTTCATTGTATTGTTCAAGCACCTTCACTCACTCTGACAATTCAGCAATTTTAGGTGCATGATGCAGTCTAAGTCATTCTCAATCTTTAAACAAGTGGAACAAACATATTTTGGTGGGGGCCGCCAGTGACCGGGCGGTTAGAGATGTTGACTTGTAACTCCTCAGCTCCTCACCGTGTGGGTTTAAGTCATGGTCAGGGCGAGAATTTTCATGTGGGGAGGTCTTCTAGCAAGGCACTGGTGATTCAAACAAGAATGGTATCTTCTTAAATCTTTCACCAATAACTTGCTGGACATCGCCAATATGACCATAATTATGATGGTTGATGTAACAAAACTAAAATATTATTCTGTACTGAATAATCAACCTTAGTTCAATTATTCCTAGTGAGTCGAGAAATAGTTCCACATACTTCAATTATAAAATATATATTTATGTATAATGTGAAGCAGTTAAAATCCCAAAGCAATACAATATCATCAAATGTTCACAACAGTCTGCTTACACTAGACTTAACTGTGACTATAAAACGAAAGACAAAATGAACTACTTTAGGTGAATATGAAAAACCACCATCTGGAGTAAATGAAAGTACAGATCCCTGTGAAACTCAATTCATGTTACATAACCATCAAAGGCAGATAGAGATCACCTCTCCAGATTTTGATCATTAAGGCTTAAAGGTGGTATCTGACAGTTTATCTATATCAAATGCAAGTAACAATATTTTTCCAGGGTTTTGAGGAAATTTATGCATAATTTCTGCATAACCTCTTTCTTAAGTATAACCTATGCTGTAAGACACTAAACATTGTAGAAAAAAAATCACTCTAAATGATCAATCTTTCCAAATCTATAAATAAGCAAAAGCAATCCCTGCTAAAAATAGATACCAACATCTGTGCAGACTGCCTGGATGACGATATAACTCAATCCCTAAAGTAAGTTGTCATGTAGTTTTCTTAGTTTAAAAAAAGTTATATCCGCAGCATGGCTCAGATAGGAAATACCCATTTGCAATGATAAGTGGGGATTTATGCTTCACCGTTCACAAAAATCTAGGGCATCAGTCATAAATTTGGTTTTTGGTTATATGCAGGCTGGGCCTATTGTACTTTTAATTAAGAAGTTAAAGTGACTTTTATTGATGCATGGTTGTAAATCTAAAATGCACGCTTCACCTACTGTCATCAATTCCTACAAAAATTTGGGACAAAAAATTGTAGTAAATAGTACTTCTAGTGCAGTGTCACCAGGGCTTAAGTGGTAACACTGCATGTTTCCTGTCAAAGATTTCCTGTCTTTACAATCTCTGGATACACTGGAAATTTATGGACGTTTGTATGCATGTTTATTTCAACAGGGATACTCCCAAAAATCAATTACTGATTATAACTGGGAATGGCTGTTTTATTTAATTATGAATAATGTATTGTTATATTTTTTATTTATATGTCACCACTCCAACCAGCGATCACCTGCCAATGTTGCTCAAGAACTAATTTGTATCAGGAAAGTCAGTAGTCTACTCTATATCTGTAGAATGTCTCATAAGAAAGGTAACATGTGATGAAACAAGTCCTTCTTGATTTTCTTGGCAAATACATTCTCCTACTTCTTTACTTGAAATTGCATTCTCAATTCACAGGTACTAGAGACATTGACGGATAGAGCCACATTAAATATCTATAATAAAATGCAAGGTAAACAATGGAGGTCCGTCACGGTCAGTAATAATGAACAGTCTAATACAATTCTGTAAAGAAATATCAAATTACCAAAAATTCAACATGATTCTTACAGAGAATGATTTATCAACAAGGCCGTATTTTAACGCTCATTTCATCCTAATCATCCAAGCTGAAAAATCCAAATATAACGATTTCTGCCATGTCGACTATAACATCCACAGTAGACTTACAGATCTGAATTCTGTCTAAAAACACACACACCATGAAAACTATAAGTAATACATTGTCTTTGTGCATTTTGGTAGATAATTGATCTGATATAGATCAGATGATTTGTCTGCTATGGATGTTGTGATCCAAAACAGCCTTGCTGTTGGGCTAACCTTTTAGCGACGTGGTTGAGTGTCAGCCTACTGGTCTGAAGGTTCCGGGTTTGAATTCCCGTAAGGGACATGATTATTTTCTCCTCTCAGATTACTTTATTTCTTTTTATTTTTAAGAAACCTTTGAATCTGTTCCACTCCTTAAAAAGGCGTTACGTTCTAGACATTATTATCACCTGGAACCATGATGAAACATTGATGTTGTAGTTGTCTTGAACCGAAATGTGTCAGAATGATCTCCATGATTGTCGGACACTGACCACAGTTGAATTTTGAAAAAAAACAAGATAATGCTGCATTTCTTTTAATCCAAATAAATTATTCTCGTACTACTCGTGACAAAACACAACTTGTATCACAACCAGATCTTCACTGTAACATATTAAGAAAAAAATATCGTCAATGAAGTGGTAGACAATGTATTCAACTCCGTATCTGACATTAATGTCACAATGTGTTCAACTGCGGTAGAACCGTTAGACCAGTTAAATCACATCTGTACAAGTCATTCACTAAATAAGTATTACATATGAAACATTAGATATACTTACAAGATAATGCACTAACTGCATCCTTGCTGCACCAAGCTAATGATGCAACCAGTAGAAGAAAATTCCCCCTAATAGCCATTAGAAAATATTTTTATCTATATTCGGCGGCCATAACTGTGAGAGATCTATTTCTCACACATTGTAGGTCGCTTAGATCTTACGCTAGATGGACTTTCATGACACCGCCCACAATGCAAAAGATTTGCAAGGTACATTTAGAAGCATAATAACTTTTTGAATGTCTAATAATAAGAGCATATGAATCTTCAGGAGAACTTATGAGCTCGGTAAATACACTCACGTTTATATTGTTACTCAAAGTAGGTGATTCTATTATATTTGTAAATCAGCTAACCGGTAGGTAGTTCCCGCCCACTCCCGAATCTCCGCCTACCTGATGAATTATGCATGTATGAAGTAGTTTGTACATGCAGCGGTATCAATCGTAAAACTTCGGGTATTTCCGTATGGTTAGTAAAATACACCTCGTACATAGCTCTAGAATACACCAAAGTGCGTCGCCTGAGTTATGAAACAGTGTCCGTTCGCGAGAAAGTAACAAATTATATATATATCATTTAGTTGAGTATATCTTGCAATAACAACGATTTTTTTTTATCAATACAATCTATATGATTTACGGAAAATTGAAAAGTCAACATTAAATACCCAGTATTAAAACTAAGACACACAAAGTAGATCCAAGATGGCGCCTTATTATGTCAGAGGTCTCTTGCATAGCATAAAGGCCGAGGTGATCAGATTGTGGGGCACCTTACTGCAGAGCTGGCTCATGTGAGCGCTTAGTAACACTGATCAGAATGCGATCATGCCACAGTAATGTCCGTGATTTGTGACCAGCAGCACTTTAGTTATAACGTAATAATGACACCAGACAGGCATTTGTCTAGGGGATCACAGTGGAACCCCCCCCCCCCCCCCCCCCCCCTCGTTTAAAGATCCGGTGAATGCGTGCCTGATACCGCTGCCAATCTGATCACCTCGGCCTTTATGCTATGCAAGAGACCTCTGACATAATAAGGCGCCATCTTGGATCTAGTTTGTGTGTCTTAGTTTTAATACTGGGTATTTAATGTTGACTTTTCAATTTTCCGTAAATCATATAGATTGTATTGATAAAAAAAATCGTTGTTATTGCAAGATATACTCAACTAAATGATATATATATAATTTGTTACTTTCTCGCGAACGGACACTGTTTCATAACTCAGGCGACGCACTTTGGTGTATTCTAGAGCTATGTACGAGGTGTATTTTACGAACCATACGGAAATACCCGAAGTTTTACGATTGGGTGCCCCAGTGTCCCATCCCGACGACTACACAATGTATTTATCTCTGTTGTTGATCATCGTGATAATTTGAACGCTGATGTAAGCACCTGGTGTCCATGAAGCAGTCACCATGAATTGTAAGGGAATGTTAATTAATTCCTACTTTTCACCAGCTTCTAAGAATTAAAAAAATCAAACGACTAGGAACCCCAGTCACTCAAGTAAATTATTATTCATACTGTTGTGCTGATTTAATATTTGGTTCGTGATCTTTAGTCTCCAGTTATTGATTCTGACAAAAGATTTCTGAACGCTAAATCAGGGCACAGATGATTGTTTGTTATCGATTCCAAATGGCCGACATTTTCGGAATATTTACGCATATAATTATTATTACTATATATGTATTTTTTGTGCCCGGATAAACCAGCAACCATTTACTTTTGAGCGCAGTAATATCGCCCAGTGGCAGGGAAAACGTCAAGGTTTGCAACAAAACAGCATGTAAAGTTACAAGCATCTGAAACTGTGACATCTTCTAGTCAGGCAATGACATGAAATGACATCTAAATGCAGTTATAACCAAATGATACCAAATCAACGCATCTGTAGTCCGTCCAGAATTCGCTGAGTATGTTTAAACCTGTGTTTGTATGGATATTTCTACAGAAACTGTCCGAATTGAACTTGTTAAAACTTCATATTATGGCATCTTTCAGTTTGAAAATATTTTCTCCTGCTGAAGATAATAAATACTTTAGAGTCTATACAAGACACACACAACACTAACAGGACGACCTATAGCCGCAGTGTATCCATTAAAACTGTACTGGGGTATACATTTTTTCACTACCGTAACAAATAATCATAATAAAAAAAAACAAAAAAAAAACAACACGTATTGTTTGTTAAATCACACAGAAACTTTGCATGAGTCTTGATATTTTATTATTGATTCAATTTTCAACGAGCTTATAGTGTTCGGTATGACTATTAACAAAATAAATGCAAAAATTATATGACAAAAATATAGTAAACCTATTTTGAAATCTTTAACATAGCGCCGATTTTTAAATCGTTTAAAAATGGGCAATACTTCTGCATAGGCTAATTAGGTATTACATAAGTTATTCGCTCAGTTGTTTCTTAGCAATATCTAAATTCTACTTTTAGCTTTAACTAGACAAAATGCAGTCGTTACGGAATTGAGTTTAGTCTTACGGTAGTGATCGAAGAGTTACGGAAGTGAAAACAATTGTTAACTGATATTTTTCAAACATTTATTATTTATCAGCATTGTATTTAACAGGAATACAACATAATATACCACTCAGTTGATAAATTTACAAACTGTGGAATAAAATTCAAAGGTCAAGTTGTTCTTGAATGGCCACCCAAAGCTGTGGTTGAATTTGGTGATGGCGCGACCCAATCTTAGTAGGCGGAGGGATCAGCGTGACGAACTTGTCAAATGAGTACCGCAGAAGATCCTGTACTCTTGGCCAGAAGAACCGGTTTGGTCCAATGTTGTGCATGACATTCACTTCAATTTCTGTATCATCGATATCCTGCACTATTCATGGGAACGGTTTCTATGTGACTATGCAAAACTCGCCTTTCAGTGTCTCGTCCAATTGTTCAGGGTCTATTGGAAACGAAGTTTCAAAATCAACCAGAACAAAATCATGTCGCTGCCATGTATTTCAAAGATCAAAACCAAACCATACTGATTTCGATATTTCAGTCTTCCAAACATGAGTAGAATGACTTTAAGTTTTACTTGATTAATTAGATACACATTGGTGATTGACATGTATTGTTAGAATAAATCAAATATTTTAAAACTCACAAAGTGACTTAATTATAAAAGTTGGATTTAATATTATTTCAAGTATACAAGAGCTGTATTACTCTGGATTGCCAATGTAGCTTACTGATGGTCCTCGTCTAGTGCAACGGGAGAAGCAGCCGGAGGATCTTGTGTACGGTTCTTTGGAATACACACATGATGCTTAGGATGGTAACAGTCGTATCTATCCGGGTAGTGACAAAAGCAGCTTACATCTCTGTATGAAAACTCTCCCGGAGTTGTGGTAAATATCTGAAAATATATGATGCATTTTGTTGTTTGAGTAAAAATGTCAATAGTAGTACATGCCATTGTAGAAGTAGTAGTTGTTGTAGTAATTGTAGTAGTAGTAGTTGTTGTTGTTGTTGTTGTTGTAGAAGTAGTAGTAGTAGTAGTAGTAGTAGAAGTAGTAGTAGTAGTTGTTGTTCTTCTTGTTGTTTTTGTAATATGATAGCCGAGAACAAGCAATATAAGTAATAGTAGGAGAAAAAGAGACTTTAAAATGCAGAATTGTGTAGTAGTAGTATTGACTGCATAACAAAACAAATACATGTACGCGTACTCGTACAATGCAGCGTTCGGTAGTGAACAACTATAACACAAATATTTCTAACATATTCAATGAATTAATCTACAAGTAAAAGTGTTTTCAACATGCATTTCTTTTTGGAGGTATATGCCGTATCAATTAAAGAGATATTAAATAATTAAACTGAAAAAATGCCGAATGTTTCGAGATGAAGGCTGTTTAGGACATGACAAATTACGCTAATTAGCAAACTTGCAGGATAATAAAGAACAATGTAATGAAAATCAAATAGCACTACTCTTGTATAAACGAATAAACAATAAAGCAAAAATGCCCAAAGTCAAGATTCCCTTTATTTATGTTTTTAATAACGTCATAATAATGTTTGCACAGTTTCTGTAGAAATAACCTTATATAGTTAGTTTGGGAGACGTTATTTCAAATTAACATCCTCGAATTCCAACTTCCTGGGTAGAACCAGATACTGATACTCTTTCTGTTCAACAATTTAGTGTGTATGCATGTATACAATTTTGCGTATATGTATGTATGTGTGTGCGTGCGTGTGTGTGTGTGTGTGTGCGTGTGTATGTTTTGTCAAACGGGGACAGTTGTATGAATACACACCTACCAACCGGGGACACCCACCAAACCGGGGACGTCCCCGCCCTAACCGAGGACGTCCCCGGTGGTACTACTGCTGAAATCTGTGCCTACAGGCATTGAAAGATATCATGTGAAATTCGCTGAAATCGCTGCATGACCCCATTTAACCACATTGGTACGGGTCTCAATGTACACTGCAGATTTGGACATGATACTGCTAATACACACGCCCCTCCGTTTATCTTTAGTTTCTTCTAAAAGTCCGTCACACTATTAGCCGCAAGATCCCCGTTTATACGTAGTATTTTAACCATTCATACACACACATTGCTGCCGCATGGCCCCGTTTATACGTTATATTTTAAACAATAACACACAGAAGCAGAATCTGAGTAGTACTAGGAAACAACTTCATGACAAAAAACGGACTGGTAACACAATGTTATGTACAGTAGAGTTTAAGGTTACGCTAGTCAGGATAAGGGGTTGATTATCGTTGTAATATTAATGATATAGCGCTCGCGTAACAGCTAGAAAAAAAAGAATCATGCTAGAAATTTCATTTGTTTATTTTTTTACTGGGCTCCGTAAATGTTCTGGAAACTTCTGCGTTCTAGAAATCCTTTGGGTCGCTCCTTTAAGGGCTTGTTAGCCGATTTAAGTAAAGTTTGGACGTAAAGTTTGAAAATACTTGCTGCTTCTATATTAAACCTTTCTGTGTTGGAACTGAATCCTGGTCCAACCAGGTAAACGGTAAGGGTAACCCTCCTGAGTATCAGGAACTGCGAGCAAAGAAAGACCATTGGAGTTTCTACTTTGCTTATCTTCTTCTCCTGACAACACTTCTCATGAATCGACAAACCTAAAACCAAACCATACCGCATCGCTCATCGCGCGGGTGACCAAGGAGCTCGTCGCCCAGTGAGCAACCAGGCTGGCGATGTGAAGCATGCTACTGGAAGAAACCAAAGAAACCAAAGAATGGGTCTACGAAAAGAGTACAGGATTAGAATTGAAATGTTAGCAAGTTTAAGGAAGCTTGAAAATTAAACACAGTCTGCAATGAAATTTAAGAAAACAACATTCAAATCGTCGATTGTCGGAAACCAATTGGAACAGCAGAGACAGTTTCAAAACAACCACCAACAACACAGTGCTTTTTGCTGGGAAATAAAGTGGATACAGTCACGGTGTTGGAATTATACTCGCCAATGAAATCAGGAACTCAATAATCGGTTAAAACCCGGTGAATGACAGGATAATCTCAGCACGGATAAAGGCCAAAACTTATAATATTAGTATAGTTCAATTCTACACGCCTACACCCACAGCCACTGAACAAGAGATTGATGATTTCTACAGTCAGCTACAAGAGAATCATCGACAAAATTCCTAATACAGACATGAAGATACCTATGGGAGGTGCAAATGCCGAAGTAGGGAAATCGACCACAAAATGGACAATTTGGACTCGGGGTCAGAAATGATAGAGGAAATGAACTGATTGACTTCTGTAAAATCAATAACCTTGTTATAACCAACACCTGTTTTCAACATTACCGAAGACGACTCTATACCTGGATATCACCGGACGGAGAATAAAGAAATCAAATAGATAACATCATGATCAACAAAAACTGGAAAGCTTGTGTAAAAAAATGATAAGACCTATTCGGGAGCTGACTGCAACAGCGACCACCAGCTTCTTGTGGCGAAATGCAAGGTAAGGCTTAAAGGATGCAAAAACCTCCACCACCGATGAGGATTGATACCACCTTGATTGACAATGAATATACTTTTGATGTAGAAAATAAATTTGAAGAATTGCTGAGGTGTGAAGAATAGAAAAGTCCAAATGAAATATGGGAACCAGGAAAGAGCATCATACTGGAAATTGCCAAGAAAAAAATCCCACCCCCCAAAAAACAAGGTTCTATTTATTTATTATTATTTATGTATTATTTCGATTTGAAAAACTACACAAAAATGGTTGACTATAAATGAAATTAACTTTCTGAATCATGAACAAACATGACCAGAGACGAATAAATGGTTGTAGCAGCCTGTTCATGTGAAGATGGAATTGAAGAACCAAAGTCCAATGTCCATCAAAGGAAATACACGTAACAATCCTTATAGGATGAATTAAATGACAACATAGATATCATGCACGGGGAGATTTTTTACGGCCGCCAAAGCAAGCGGCCTCACCAAACCAGAAGACAGGGCGGCATACAAAGAACAAAATGCAGTTGAATGATGCGGAAAGACAAACAGCGGACAATTGATGAACAATGCAAACAATTAGAAGACAAATTGGTCACTAACTCTACAAAAGACCTATACAATGTTCAACCCAGCTACTGATGCTGTAAAAAAGCGAGGTTGAAGAAATGCTTACTGAAGGGCCAAAAGTTAAAGAACGATGTAAGACATATTGTTAAAATCGTTACAAGAAATAAAGTACCCGACTAGTCGACCAACACGCAAATTGGACCAAGAAGATGAACCTTACCAACATACGCAGAAGTTGAAAAAGCAATTAGGGACTTGGAGGCGGGCAAAGAAAATCCAGGCATAGATGATCTTCCAGCTGAACTTCTGAAGAAAGGGGACAACAATATCATCCAATATTTTCACAAATTGTGCACAGCGATTTGGAAACAAAAAGAATGGCCATCTGACTGGAGAACATCAATATTCGTCAAACTTCCGAAAAAAGTCGACACTTTTGAACGCAGCAACAACACAACGATCGCCTTGATTAGTGACATAGTAAAATCATATTAAAATCATAGCAAATCGATTGCGGAACAAGTTAAGTGCCGAAATAGAAGAGGAACAGGCTGGTTTCAAACCAGGGAAAGGAACTAGAGGCCAAATACTCAACTTAAAATGATACTTGAGAAGAACCGGGAGGTAGGAACAGATGTTTTTTATGTTTCATCGATTATAGAAAACCTTTCGACACAGTGGTACAAGAAGTCATCTGGAATGTGATGGCAGATATGGGATTCCTATTCACATAACTGATCTCATCAGAAACCTATACATCTCCCAGAAAGCAACAATAAGAACAACTCACGGTATGACATACATTTTTGAAATTGGCCAGGGTGTTAGGCATGGATGCATATTGTCACCATACCTTTATAATATATATGCCGAGCAAGTAATGCGAGAAGCAATCGAACATAACCCAACAGGAATCGAAATTTGTGGAAGAACAATCAACAACCTGAGATACGCTGACGATGTAGTTCTGATTGCAACATGTATGCAGGAACTACAAGACAATGTAAAATCTGCCAGCAAAGCAGCAGGACTCTTCCTCAACGTCAGCAAAACAAAGGTAATGAAAGTAGCACAGACACCAAATGATGAAAACCTAATTGAGGATAATCAAAATGCTAAAAATGTAGAAGATTTCAAATATCTGGGTGCAGTTTTCACAAACAAAGTAGATGACACCAAAGAAGTAAGACGACGTATGGCAAAGACAGCACCGATTGCGCTGACTAATATCTGGAAAGACAGAGACATTTTACAAAGCACAAAAACGACTTTTGCAAGCATTGGTATTCTCAATAGCAGCATACGGAGCATAATGTTGGGTCTTGAGGAAAGTCGACAGGAGGGAAATTGCTGCTTTTGAATTGTGGTGCTACCGTAGACTTCGTGTAAGCTGGGGGACAAACGTAAATACGAATGGGTTCTGGAAAAAAATGGACCATGCCGAAGACTGCTGGAAAACATCAATGACAGGAAATTGCTATTTTTGGGACATGTGGCCAGAACAGGCAAAAGATCTGCTCTTTGATACAACCCCTGGCAAAAGGGGACGTGGAAAACCAAAACCAAGAATGTGAGACAGTGTGAAGGACATCGCGGACATTAGCATGGCTGAGTTGCTCAGAATGACGCAAAACCGGAGTCAATGGCGACGATTCGTGAAGAGTGCCACGGCTGGACTTTTTATATTCTACAGTGATATATATATAAAAGTGTTGAATTTGGAATTATATTAATTACATTCGTCTATTGTTCTACCTTTGGATTATTTCAACTGTGCGTATCTACAAGGACATTCTACAAAAAAAACTCGTCAGGATTATTCGACGTTGGATTATTAATCGGACTTTTAAAGGGACACCTCCTAAAGGGACAAACTGTAAGCTAACATCTATTATTTTGCATTCTCAAATTTTGTCTGATATATTTGTTATTATTTTGTTACGCCATAGATTTAACTGTTTATTAAAATAAAACATTATTGTACTAGTTTGTTGCTGGCTTGTTCTTTCAGTTACACCATTTCGTCTTTAGTTAACGTTCCATTTTATTAATAAATCTTAAAAAACGACAACGGTCGTAACAACATTGACGTTCTATAATAATAGCTGACGTTAACTGGTTAAGAAATTCTTCATTACTTTTTAAATTAACACATTTATAAATGAATTACATTATATCTTATATAATATATACTCAGTTAAATTTAAAAATAGATGATACATCAATAAGCATGTTGATATTGAAGCTTATAGTACTTACCACTATTGACAAATATACAAAGTGGCGATGTATTCTAATAACATACCTAAATGCACAAATTCACGAATGGTAAATGCATATTTACATGGCAAACATAACTGTTGTCTTTTCCAAACTTTCCTATATCGTACGAAAAACTGTTTTACCGGAAAAATATAGTACTTAGACAAGTGATTTGATAAATTCGCTATTAGATATTAAATATTTTTACTTCTTTTTCAAGCAAGCACACTAGAATCCCGCAAACTGGCATTACTCAAATATTTATTTTTAAATGACGAGGAAGTTGATTCCTCAGTTGACAAATCATGCTTAGCAGCAGCAGCAGAAGCAGTAGTAGTAGTTGTAGTAGCAGCAGCAGAGGTAGTAGTAATTGTATGATCATTCAATACCATATTGGCAGCAGAAAAGCAGGGTAGTAGTGATAATAATAGTAGTGGAAGTAGTAGTAGTATTAGCAGCAGAAGTAGTGGTAGTAGTAGCCTGAAGCTGATAACTCAACTGCCCATTTTTTTGCTTATGAAATCAGTGTTTTATTTTTGCCATATGACTTACTACATGATGAATGTTTTCATGCTTTAAAGCATAATATAATGGTAGAATTATGAATGTTGTTAAAACTTCAGATTTCCGATCATATTTGGGATAGAGCAGAAGTTTGTATGGATATGTGGATCAATTTAAAAAAAAAATTTTCATGTTTTGTTGTATCATTTTCGCCACTTTGCTTAGACTTTACTACTTAAACGATACTTTAGTTATTTAATTTAGCTTATGCTCAACGTTAAGTTAAAAAAGAAAGGTTCGTAAAAAGTAAAGTAAATTGCACCAAAACAGAAAAGTTCAGAAATTAGAGAATAGGAGGACTTTAAAGAAGGTCGTTCTTTAATAAGCAGATATATGTAATCCTTAAAGTGTCCCTCATGCATTTTGGTACGAACAATTCTTATAATCAGCATAAATATCCTGTTTTTCTTTTATTTGAACTGACTTTTGTCATGTTTTATAGCTTATTTGCAAAAAGATCTATACTAGTGCATGGTGTCTAAGATATCTAACGTTACTAGAACAGCAATTATACAGGTGAATACGAAGTTGAATATGTTTTATTTCCCGCTCATTGTAAGGTAGAACTATAATACTAATATTGCTCATTTAACCACATCTTTTCGATTCATGCCAAATGTTCTGGCTTTGAGCTCTTATAAGAATGTTTAAAACCTTCGTAACAAGTAACTTTGCTACGAAATTACATCTCGTGATTAACGTTTGATTATGGCTGAAAAGCGTCTCGACAGCAAAAATGGCTTGCCCACATACAAAATGCAGTAATCAGATACTACACGATTATCATGTCGCACTTTAATCAAAGAGTAAAGTATAAATACATGACAATGTATAAGTAGCTATTATCAGCAGAAGATCAACTTCGCCTCTTTCCTTTCTTTTCGAATTTGGGAACAATGCGATTACTATTAATACACCATTGATGTTGTCTAATATTTCAATTTATTTCTTTATGTTTATTAGCATCAGTTAGAATTGTTAGATATAGCATATTTTATTATAATTTATTTGTTTATTTATTATATTTTCATAATGTTTATTATCAAAGTACGTGTATATGCCATGCGGTGTTCGCGCGTGAAACCCGATGCTGATTAATCAAGCGTCAATGAAAAAAGTATCATAGTCAGATGCACAGAAATTAAAACAGACATGTGTGTTTGTTTGTTTTTATTTTATATTGCAATCATAAGAACAACACTTGAGGCAATACATAGTCCTAGTTAAAGTTAAATGCTACAATTGTTGAAAAAATGATTGACTTAAAATGCAGTAAATGCACAATTCGTCAAGACAATTAGGCATTTTATAAATGCACGCTCGTCCCTTACAATCAAACATGGCAACTATTCATGCTACCGCTTTACACAGTTGCATGTTGATGAGTGTGTATATGAAGATTAAATGAAAATTTGCTGCGTATTTCTACTATATTGAACTCTTTATTCATTCACATATATTAGTTCAGACTGTTCAAAGTGTCTTAACCTAGGGATGTCAATTCCAGCCAATGTAAAAAATGTTAAAGCGAATGTCAAATTTGGTTATACAATTTATTTGTCTTATTCTGATAGCGAGAAACAAGATTGATAATATAACTGTTAAAGTTAAATTTCAAGCAATGCCTATATTTCGGTGAGTTACATGTAAGACTACATTATCACCAATTCATGTCATATTCTTGTCATATATGTTAATGCATTTCGACATTACTGCAAAAAAACACAAAATAGTTTCTGTAATTCTGCATCGTCATTTATTTTGTAAATATGTTATATAAATTGCATATTGTATAACTAAAACATAGTGCGAAATATTATTCTTCACGAAACATACTTCCCCTTGATTGCAGCATTTTTCTCAGTACCATTATATAAACACGATAACAAGATAATTTCCACTTTAGCACAATGCATTGGTTATCTTTTTGCTGACTGTTATACATTTATGAAACTTAGCAATATAATAACCAAAAGTGTAAAGGATTTACCATGAACTCAATCTACCTGAATATTAAAAAGCTTATACACAATGTGTTAAGGTGAACACAATTTCCCTGAAGACCCTGAGATAAGTTCCTGTACACATCGAAGCATGGTGACTGTCCTTCAATGTCATAGTTTTCTTTGATTCGTTGTTTATACTTGAAGCGAAAAGGTGTCAAAAGAACACTCTCAAATGTCTTGATCGCCACAGCAGCATATTCTTCTGACGACTGGGAATGCAGACTCTTCTCTAGAGTTGACTTACATGCAGATTGTAGCTCAGGAGCTTCACTTTCCTCTGTGTAAGTCAAACCATGCTTTACCATTGTAGATGTGACAACATCACTGTCCACTGGATAAATTCCATAACTCTTGAAGCTGTTAATTACTGTGAGAGGACTGTAGGCCTCCTTTGGAAGTTCTGCAAAGATTTCTTTGCCCACTGGAGTAAAATGATTCTGTCTACTGTGGCGTCTCACAACCAGGTACCATCTGTTTTTCAAGGTCTCGAAATCTCCTTTGTCAAGGGGATGCATGATGTGTGTTGCATTTGGGATGAACCTGTATAGATTAATTCCCTTTGATTTTGCTAATTTAAATGTTTCCATGTTCACGTGACTACTAACGCTGTCGACAAGAAGCAATACCGGCAGTTCATCGCAACAGTGTCTACAGAAATGTTCAAGGAACTCCATAAAAGCACGAGAGTCCATCCATCCTTTAGCAGTATAAGTGAGTTTACTGTTTCAATTCGCACCTGTAAATGGATTGAATACACGGGAGCGAGGGACTGGATAGACAAAAATGGCGGAATTTTACGACCATCAGTTGAACAACATTACATCAAAGTTAATCTTTGTTTGCTGTGACCTCCACTTACATGTGACACTTGTGCACTATCTTTCTTAAAAGGTCCAATGACTTTGCCCGCCTTTGTCCAGAATTCCGAGTTTTACAACAAAGTCTCTGTAATTAGAATACCACTTGTGCACTTTGTCTTTTGTCAGATGTGCCCTGCATGTCTTCAGTGACGTTTCTGCTCTTATCTGAGCGATAATTCTTGTTAAGAAAGCTTTATAGCAGTCATAACTTGATCTTCCATTTGTAAATGAAGTGATAATTTTATCTCCACTGACGACATGTTGCGCAAAGTCTAGAAATTCAGATGGTTTGAGTCCCATGCCACATTCGGCCATTTTTTAAACCATCTGGCCATATCGTCTTCTTCTGAAGTAGAAGCTATTGTCTTATGGCTATTTCTGCTGTCTACTTCTACCTCCCCTGAGAATCTCCTATACGTTTCCCCCAGATTCGAACAGAGCACGCCTCAGACTATTCGATTTCCCTTGTGACTTTTTCGTATATCGATTCTTTAATCTCTTTGCAGCAGACTGTGCTCAGGTTGTGACGTGCCATCACATAAAAGAATAAAACACGTAAGTAGTAGATTGTGACAAACGAGAAATGCGCAACAAAAACCTTTTCATTGCAGATTCACAGTTAATAATATACATGGCTGATTAACAATATACTGTATTTTACACATATCATATATGGAGATCTAATAAAACAGAAAATATTTTTAGCAATAAATAGTACAAGACAGGATCAATGTTAAATTATTTGATGATCATATTTATGTTTCCGCAATTTTTCCATACACACATGTTCACATGTGAACACTGGTGCATGGAAAAATAGGGTAAACACAAATGGTCTAAAAAATCTATTAGACAAAAACACTTGTCCAATAAATCAAGTAATAAAGAACCTTTTTTAATTATTTTAAAATTACATTTCAAATAACAATTAAAAAAATAAAATTTATTATTAAAAAACTATTTAAAAACATAAAACTGGCTCGATTTGGTTCGTCAAACTTCGGTGTGCGACGGTTATTTATGATAGCAACGCTTTTACTGTGTATGTAGTTCGGAATTCTTTAAGAGACGTACTTTCAATTTAGACGGTTTATAGACATTTTACAAGCTTGTGATGCAAAAATAAGGCCTAGTCCTGTAATATTAATTTAAATTCAAACATACTACCCCAAAGTAATATGCAATTACCTGTACGGAAAGGTTTAATACGCAGTCGTTTGTTGGCGAGCGTTCATGAATAACCGGTGCGACGATAAAATGTTTTGGCTGTTACATTCCTAAAACGTAAGGAATGCACTTACCTTAATCGTCCGCAAATGTTAAATTCGTTAAATCTATTAAAGAAACCTTTTTTCCATGAGGAGCAAAATATCAAACACGATATGTTTATGCATTTATGGAAATATTGCAACTAGATTATTATATTTTCCCGGAATTACCCATGTCTCGAACCTCTTAACAAACAGTATAATGAATATTGTTGGTTTCTTTACGGATATGAACGTAAACATATTTATTTACACCTATTTATGTTATATTTATGTCTTTTTAGTAACATTAATGTATTTTCTATGAATAAAAAATAATTTAAATTAGGTAATCTTGTATTAAATGCAATTGTGATTGATGTAATAAAAATGGACATATGGGAATTCATCCGTAGACATACAAGGTATGGATCATAGGAACACTAAAATTGCCATCTGCAGCATTGTTTGTTTTATTTCTGTTAATTTTGATGAAATGTTATTAATTTAATTAGTTTACCCTTTTTTAAAGAGGTATACATTTCGTACACATTTGCTGTTAATGAGTATTTCGATAGCCGCACGAAAGTCCATATGCGTGGACATGCGGGGTAATGATTTGAACGTCAAAAATAAATATCTTTACCACTTACTGATGTACTTTTGTATTTGTTTGGTGAAAAATCTATTTTTTAATTTATTAAACCAATTTTGTGAAATTCTACACGAGTCTTTACAGACTTATTGGCAATACATAAACCTATAGCCGCGCCTGGGTAAAATTCTGTAGACATACATAGTAGGAAAATGATGATGAAAATCAATATTTACACCCTTGTATGTTACATTTATATTTTCTAGAAAATGTTGTGTTTTTTCATAAATAAAATAATGTGACGTTGATTTTCGTATAACATACAATCGTGATTGATTAAACAAACATTGTTATAGGGTAATTCATACCCGTGTACAGACAGGGTGCGGATATGAACAATAAGATCGCCATGTACAACACTATTTAATATTTTTAATTGTAAAGAAATATAACTGGATTTAATGGACTTGACCTCCTTTGATTGACACAGGTAAATCCCATAAATGCACATCAATAATAAATATACTGATAGACACACAGACTTTCATATCAGTGGACACACGGAGTACTGGTATGAACATTAAACTATCTTCAACAATAAATGATGTATTTCTTTAAATTTTGGTGTAATATAATTATTTTTAATTAAGTCACTTAACCACTTTCATGAAATTTTACGAGTCTTTTTATAATTATTTACACATATTTATGTTATATTTATGTGTTTTGTAGGAAAATTATTGCATTTTCTATCAATACAATAATTGCAATTGGGTATTTTCATATAACATACAACTTTAATTGATTGATTTAATGAAAAAGCTATAAGTAAGCCGTATCCGTTTCGTGTTTAGCCCAACCGAACCGATTGTACAAACGACATGAACGTAAAACACTGAAAATCGTTATCAACAGCATGGTTTCTTTTCTGTTTATGTGGATATTGCATTACTACATTTAATTCTTCAGATCATTGTTGAAAGGTCTGTATGACTGTTTCTTTATTCATCAGTATTTAATTTAATCTATATACATGGTAAATTATAGAACAGGTAAGTCACTGTAGGAGTCAAGATAGTGGTTATCATCATCTTGCAAACACGGAACTGCCTTCTGCCTTTTCTTCACGGGGTTGCTTCTCTGATCAGGCGAACTATTTGTGAAAAATTGTTTTTCTGAACATCCGGTCTAGCAGACCACTTGAATAACCAAAAAACAACACATGTTCCACTTGATTCTTCCATGAATGAAACTTCAGCACTATTTTCTGCAATGTTCACCATATCTTTTCTGCACGGGTACACATCACCTTTCCAACTCACAAGAGCATTATTTCCAGCGACTGGAACATCAACCTCATTCAACTCTATTTCCATGGTATTTTACGTCGTTTTCTTGTTTTTGTTTGCAGTTTCGTCTCCTTTTTCAGGTGACTGCTGCTTCCGTTTTGTAGTGCCGACGTTTTGGTCTTGAGAAGCGTTTTGACACTTACTTCCCACTCGAAATCCTTCTTTCCAGTGTTCACATGGTGTTCCATGTAGGCATATGACACAATAACATGACACTTCTGCAGTATACAGCACAGTTCCAACGGGAAACACTGCGTGTAGTTTCATGGTTCCCTGGACGGATTGTGGTTTTCTACTTTCAAATTCTATAACTGTAGCGTCATATTCAGCTGCTGTGTAGAGCACATATTTGATGCTTTTCCCATGGGCATTCCTACTGGTAAAAGACTGAGGCAACCTCTATGTTTACTTGCACTGCTTGCATCTTTCGCGAGCTTTTCTCTTGGCTACGCCACCGAGATCATCACATGGACTTTTCCCGTGTCCGGAAGTAATTCCATCTGGCCGCAACTTGGAATATGTCCAGGTGGTTTTGATAAAAATATCGATTATGTATTGGGAGGAGGGACAATCTGTCCAATAATGTATTACATTCAAAACAGGACACACAGACTTCAGCTCTTCAACTAGCTTTTTCAGAAAAGCGAAAACTCCAAATGCGATGTGGTTTGTTACATCAATACGTAATTCTTATGTTCTAGATCTTCACCTAATCATGGAGTAAACCACTACTGGATGTAATGTAACGGCGTGCTATTCCAATACGCGCTTTGGATTTCATCTGCATTACTACAGTAAAGTTTTCTGCAAAATTCATGTGCACAAGCATTTCAGTGGCTGGTAGTTGTTCCTTTAGACTACGGATCTGTATGTACTGGGTTTTCACACGGAATACATGTTGAAGAAATCTTTGTATTGGGTTTCAAAATGGGCTTTGAATTCGTTTTCATTTTTGTCTCTACAATTTTCATCTACTTTTCCCCATTCAATTCATCTCGTTTCCATTCTTGCTGACTGTTTCGAGTTCGATTTAGACAGATTTAGAAAAAATATGTAATTTAGAAAAAATATGTAAACTATAATATAATATAATATATTATAATATAATATAATATTTTCTTCATTTATTTAATACCTTTTATATTTAACTAATTTACAAGGCAATATAGACCTATTGTTCATGTGACTGGAGTTATTGTTAATGTAACTGTAGTAATCGATTTTGTCAAAGGGATGCGAATTACATATTTTTCGTTCTTTGAACTGGGACTTTTCTCCTTGAAAACAAAAAAACAGGAACAAACCAACAAAAACAACAACAAGAAACACATACACAAACAAACTGCACAATCTTGAGTGTATATTATAAGCTTTTCATGGGAAGTCAGCGAGGTAGATGGTCAAAATATGTCTGTTATATATTAAACATAGATGAGCAGAGTGAAGATATGGAACCGGTGTCATATCCCACCAAAATCTATGGCACCGAAGACATATCATAAGGAAAAACAATTCTTGCACTAACTTTATGGTACTGAGGAAACATTTAGAAAATAGTGAGAATGTGTTTAAAAATTGTATTTTTTTATTTTTATGGCATTAAAGGAATATAGGAAAAGATTATGGGACATTTGTAAAATAGTAAAATATGACTCATGTAAAAATAGGGTTATTATAAAATATTAAGATAAAAATAAAAAGATGCGTGACACACCTAAACCCCAAATATCAATTTTAACCGTTCGGCGTAATCTTCTCGGGTTCAATACATGATGTAAACCCCAAACATCGATGTTTTAACTACCTCTTCCTCTACAAGACAGTGCTCTAGATTTAAGCTACGTAAACACTGATGATACGAGGAGGAAGGAGTGGAAAGATTTTTGAAATATTTAAAATGGATTTTTTGGATTGCCAAATGTTTTGTAGCGATAGTGAAAAAAAAATATTTATGTTACTGAAGGGTTATGTCAATTGTGTAATATCTCTTTCGTGACAAGTGTTGGCTCTGAAAAGGGCCGTTTTGTGAGGGATTAGAACTCCTTGTGTAAAACCCAGAGCTCTAGCCTCTTACTGAATAGCTGAAATTGCAGCCTCTGCCTGTCTTTTCCCAACAGGATGCGTTAGGTAAAGTATTCCTTCTCTAACTTCACATCTCTTAACTTCCTTAAATCATCCCGGGTGACAGTGAGTTGGTCTGGAAGAAATGCCCTGTTTGGAAGAGCTTCAAAGAGGAATTCAATTTCCCACAACCTTTCATCGCTATCGTGATGTTGTAGCAGCTCTTCATAGGTCGAGCTGTCCAAGTACTTCTTCAACAAGTCCTTGGTAGACATTAGTGCGTTGTTGATGAATGTAACCATGTCGATCAGCAGAGTCAGTCAGCAGAGTCGATCAGCAGAGTCAGTCAGCAGAATCAGTCAGCAGAGTCGATCAGCAGAGTCAGTCAGCAGAATCAGTCAGCAGAGTCGATAAGCAGAGTCAGTTAGCAGAATCAGTCAGCAGAATCAGTCAGCAGAGTCCATCAGCAGAGTCAGTCAGCAGAGTCAATCAGCAGAGTCATACAGCAGAGTCATACAGCAGAACAATGATTTCTGATCAATAATTGGATTTGTTTACCCTCGGTCTAAATATTGTCATATGGCGAGCATTAATGTATAGGTGTTTAAAATAAAATCTCGGCTAATTCTTAATAATGGCGTGAGGTTTTGCCATGAAGGTTAAGAATACTTAAAATTTAATTTAGTTATCCGTAAAATACTAGTAGTAAAGAATATAGTTTGTGCACTTTTTTTTACAATCCTAGTTCAATCCACCTAACATTAACATTGTTTGAGTAGTTCGACTTTCTTGACTCGACTTGTATAACAGTGCCTCTTTTGGGACATATATTGGTATTGGGGACACCACATGAAAATAAACGAAACAATTTAAAATCCAAAAAAATATTGTTTCTTTAAATAAAAGTTAAAACATATGTTCTAAATACTTAATCCAATGCTTACTGATTAGGGCACCCTTTTATTGTGCAACTGTCCATAGTTTCCATTCACCCATTTTATTTTAAAAAAAGTTTAAAAGTTTAAAATATGAAAAAAATAAAAAATGTAAAAGTTAAAAAAAAAGTTCATAAATGAAAAAAGGATAAAAAATGAAATAGCTGAAAAATGAAAATAAAATCAAGCCGAAAACCTACTATCGCTGTCAAAGTATAAAACTACGTTCATTTGACAGCTTTAGGATGGACTATATTTTAGTATAAAAGGTTGTTAGGGAAGTAGGAGTGACGCATGTTCTCGAACCATGTCAGCTAAACTGCCTGAAAACGGTTATGAATAAAAGATATCATGGCTGTACTACCCATAATTCTTTGACAGAATATTCGTTTAGTCTTGGGTTGACACATTGTCCCTCACACATGTAGATCTTATGCAGGTAGTAGGCTAGCTCCGCATGGCCGTCGGCGTTATTCTTCTGGAAGAGTAAGCGTCAATGTGCACCGGAAGAACTCCTGATAAAGTATTTTATTTAAAAAATAATTTTGTTGTGTATTTGCAATTCTGAAGATCTTCGCAAGTAGTTTGGCGCAAAAAGCTGAAGCATTGTCGAATTATGAAAGTGTTAAGTAAATGCAATCCTACGCTTAATAATGAACTGATCTTTTTAGGCCGGTATTAATGATTTCATTGAAAATGTGCGATTAAACTATGAGAATAACAACACTTACATTGTTTTCAGGACATAATAACCGCCTAAACTCACATGTTGTTTCCATCTAATAGGCCCGGTTGATAAGAAAATGTAATTGCCTTTCATGCCATATATGGTCAATGGGTACCTAATACAACGGGTCATTGTTATATTGATTTCAAAGTTGTCACATTTAACATAGAATTAAGAACAAACTCATTTAGTTTTGTGTAACCTTTACGGTGCGCGCAAAACAGTAAAATTGTGAAATATCAGCGCAGACAAATAATATATTATATCTTCACTTTGTGTGGCAGTTGTTTATAGTTCACTAGGTACGAACATGAGAGGTCCTTAAAAAGGTATTTAAACAGTTTAAGATTGACAACCTGGAAAACATAGGTTATTTTCGTCATTTTGAAAGGAATAAATATGTATTTGGCGAGGTCTTTTGGGGGAACACAGCAGGTCCGATTAATTAGAGTCGAATTGGCTATGGTTTAATTTGATAGTACAAGTTAAAATTGTGACTTTAAATGTTGTTCTGAGATTAATAATTATTTACACAGACAGTGATATTGTAAGAATGAAGAAACCATACATGCAGTAACATTTTATAGACAAGCAATAATCTCAGTGGAGCTTCCATTGCAACAACAGTTTTCTAAAATGGTCGAAAAAGGGACATACAATTCCTGCTCAGCTTCCAAAATAGCTCCTTAGATGCTAAGGTATACGGTTAGTAAGGCGATTTATGCGTTTTGGACCATGAAATGGCTCCACACTTGTTCCTGGGCTGAACCACGCATGTTGAAGACGAATCCGATGTTAGTTTGGGCAATCTCTTAGTTTGTCGGCATCAGGCCGCTTTCCTGGACAGGTGCGCAAAAAAGAAACAACACAACAAAATTGGGACATAGTTTGGAGCAAAGTTAATTTCAATCAAGACCAAAATAGTAACGTATTGATCAAATATTTTACCATTTTTGCCGTAATTTTATTGTTAGCAACATGGCTAACCTTTGTTCCTATGCTAAACAAAGTATGCTAAACATGAATCCGGTATTGGTTTTGGACTATCTCATAGCCTGTCGGCGTACTGTCCGCTTTCCTAGAGAGGTATGCACGTGCGCGTTTTCACGACGCTTAGATATTCAAAACGGTAAGAGATTTCTAACAACAGATTTATGCTCTGCGCACAAAATAACCCATTGGGACATGGTTTTGGCTAAGGTTTGTAGCATAGTCGATTTCACCCCAAAATTGGCCAATTTGCAATCGGAATTTCAAGACATAATTTGCGTTATCTTGCTTTACTGAAATAAATACAATGTTAAAAACGCTAAATAGCTGAATATTGTCCACGGAATCTTTTTTTTTTTTCGTGTTAAAGGGGACATTCCTGGCATGCCTTGCGTTTTGCCATTTCAAACAAAAACCTCTAACTGCAAACATCATGTACACTCTTTAGTTTTAAGTTCCGTTAAAATAATCTAAATTATATCATATTTTTGACTTTTATTTTTCAACAATCCAGATTACTGCCCGGATTTTATTTAGAGCCGGTTTGAATAAGCGCCGACAGTTCTGTGTGTTTTCAGCGACCAGCGCCTTAGCGCACTCGACCACCGGGGCCGCCGAAGGTTTATGGATAAAAGTTTACATACCAACGACCACTGCATTATAGAATTGATTTGCAATCAGACTTTCAATGCATATATATTTCGAATATTTTAAATACATGCTTCATTGAAATAATGTCTATGGTCCAAAACACTTGGTAGTTGAATGTTGTCCACAGCAATGTTTTTTCTTGTTCAAAGGAACATGACTGGCGTGCCATGCGTTTTTTTTAATTTGAAACGAAAGCCCTTACCTTAAACAGCATGTACTGTACGAATCTTAAGTTTTAAAGTCAGTTTTTAATAACACCGTTATTAAAAAAGTAATATTTGGTGTGTTTTTAAACATAATTGTTTGAAAAATGCTAGAAACTTTTGTATGGCATAATCAAAGAAATAATGCGCACATTTTTTGCCTCTCTTTAACAGGCTTGATTTTTTAATTTAGATAGATCCGTGTTTGGATTATCGCGGACAGTTCTTTTTTGTTGTCACTGACCAGTGCCTTAGCCCACTAGACCGCCGGGTCCGCCGAAGGTTTAAAGATAAAAGTTTAATCTGACATCTGGTGTTTGAATCATATCAACGCCCCGGGCATTTCGAAATTGATATAACTAGACCTTGAAGGCAAAGCAATTATTTTTTTGTAATTGAAGACGCTTATATTTATATTATCTGTAGATGTTTAAATTAGAATCAAGACGAACATGGAAAATAAGTAGAGGACAAATATTTTACCAACAAATCGTATTCCTTTTGTTATTTTAACTGTTCGATTGCGCTTCTGGACTTTTAGTTGATAAACATGTTTGCAAACTGTTTACTTAACACTTTTTTAATAAGTTTAAAGGGTATTGTTGGTGCAGGAAATACCACACCAGGTACTTGTATATGGGAACAATAAATGACTTTATCGTGCGAGATACTTAATAAGTATTTCTTTTTTTATTGATGAAGGTTTGTTGATGTGATAAAATTTGAGGGATTGAAACTAATCTAGAATATATTTGATATAGGCCATTGTGTTATGTTTAAACAGAGATCAGAAATTTTACATCAACAAGTTTACTACATTTTGCCCCAAATTAAACAACATATATAAAATACATACTGATAAATATTTTTTAAATTGAAAGTTATGTTTTAAAAATTGAAAGTTTTTAAAAGTTAATGCTTTTGTCAAACATCACATACAGAAACATAACTAGATATATACATAAATCGGTACACGATAAATAGCATGAATCTGTTTTAATCAGGAAACCAACTAGATATGCTCAAATTAATATTAAAAATATTTGTATTTGTACTGAATTTGACTAAGCCAGTCCAAATAGGATTTGAGAACATAATTTCAGATAAATAAATACGTTTTTTTTTAATTTTTATAAAAGTTGTAAACGTTTTTGTCAACGTACTCAACAATGTATATTATGTACGACAAAACTGCACACACCGTTCAAAAATAGAAATAGAAGTGTAACGATTTTTAATATATTTACTATATAGTGATCATCGGCTGATTGAATTACCACACTCACAATTTTTTCTATCAATGAAATCAACCAAATGCTTGACTGCATACACTGGACAAATGCAATCATAACTACGTATAGAGCATTAACAAACACCCTCCCTCACATAAAAGGCAGATCGTAAAGCTTCAACTACAAGGTTCTAACACATATAGCTGTTATTTACCCATTTATCCACGAGATCGACGATGTAGCTTACTTAAACATTTCAATACACAATATTGTCTATATATTCAGTCAATGTTCACTATGCATTGATAATGTTTATTGATACACACCGGTTTCTGTATCTGTATATTGCTGGATAGTTATGTTTTAAATCACAAATATTGTGGCTGATACTTTATCATTGACACACTCTTTTCCTTTCTTCTTTTATTCGCAATCTGATTAACCGATCACTTTCTTTTAGTGACAAACTTAATGACCACATTGTTTCACATATTAAGGATTGGATTTACCATAACTTTCATTTAGTCACAATTTCAATGGCCATATGCCAAGGAGAAAGCTAAGGTCATCTTTCTGGGCACTCGGTCTGTGCCGCTGGACTAAACCGGGACTTCACGTTGTCTATAATTAGATGCAGGTTTCCCAGAAGCTTTGGAAGGTCAGCCAGTACCAGTCCTGTAAGTAGAAGTAGAAGCAATGTTTACATAAGCTGCCAAACTGATACAGATTGCAGTTGCTTCATTGCAATACATTCTAATTATGTATTTAGTTTTTGTTTATAACCATGCAATGTTTACAAGCTGGTAACGTTTTTCACTTACGGAATAAATGCAATGACGATTTTTATATTCTTTATGTTGCTTACCAATATTGATATTGCTGAAAGACCAAGATGGGTGTAACTTTTCGATATCTATAAAAACTATCATTGCTTTTGGATTTGATACAGTCCAATATTGCATTATGCACTTATTTGAAGTTATCATGACGCGTTTCAGAATTGTACGTGCACGATAATCTGAGAACGTACCTATATTTACACGAACACGGAGCTATTACATGAAACCTAATCAGCCGTCAGGTAGACATGCAATCCGTATTGAGCAATACAGACAACTCATTCGCGTTATAGAAATCATATGTTTTACATTTCTAAACAAATCTATGACAATGTCTTATTTGTATTGCAATATATATTAGTATTTAAAAAGCCACAGAACAAAATTATTTACATGCCAGTCAAATCTAAAATTTAGAACAAGTAAACGTTACAACAAAAACTGTGACGAGACATTATGTACAATAGAACAAACACAACAGTCACCATCTTAGAACGGCGAGTCGTCACAAGGACCGACTGGGAAGCTTAAACCGGTTTATCAGGCTCTAACCTCGCGCTTCCTTAAGGGATTTACAAATACAAGCAGTGAAAAGAAAGCATATATCAAAATCAACCCCGGTGATGACGTATTTTTAGAACTGAATTATTGATAGTAAAATATTTAAATCAAGGGCAAAGTACTAAGGAAGACGTGAAATGCTTGTAGCATCTTGTTTATGTGTAGAAGTAATTGAAGTAGCTCCACCAAAGTCCATAGTACGTCTGAGAAAATTACACGTAACAATCCTGTTAGGATGAATTAAATTACAACATAGATTACATTCTAAAACGAATTGAGATCGCAATCATACATGTAATTGTTAAGATGCATTTGTTTACTCATATCTGTCCAATCAGAAGTAAAAACAGTTTTTGCATATTGTTCGAAAAGAATAATGCTGCATATAAAATTTACCGACGAGAGACACTGTCAGAATGGCCACGCCTAACGAGTACCCCATCACGGCGGCTGACGGTCGGTCATCGTCGGCACTCGTCTTAGTCCGGATGGTGGAGGAAAGGGTGGATTTGTTCACAGACAACTCACGAATAATCTATAAAGATAGACACCATCTATTTTGTTAGATCACATTACTATCTGAACTACTTTTTCTGTTATGTTTCATGTTTTATTTAACGGCAATGCTAAAAGCTATTACCATGAAGATTAAATGTAAATAGACAATAAGACGTGTAATTCAATTATATATTTTAAAGACATTATGTGGAATGACAATAGTTTCTAAGTTTATTACAAGATAACTGTTTGCTGGTGATCGGGTTATTTGTCCCTCTTTTAGTATGAGTGCATGTCAAATGATATCATTGCTGAGGGTCTGGAGTATGTATTTAAAATCTGTTAAAGTATTTTAGGTTGTATTTGGTAGTGGTTTGTCCCTTTTATGTCTCGTTTCATGTTTTGCATGGTTATAGACAAAGAGTACAATTTAATAGATGGAAGGTCAAATTATATATTAAAGTTGAAATTGTACAATTTGTTTGACATATTATTTTATATGTTATAAAGAATATATATGTTCATTTATATACTGTAGTATATTGCAGGGTAATAATCCTTAAATGCCAATCTAATACCCCCGTCCTATGCTACCTATTGTTCCTTATTGTCATGCTTCCCTACAGTGAAATTACTACAAAACTAACAATGGAGTCTAACAAATCAATATATCCCTTCTTTTATATGACCAGCAAGCGATATTGCATTACAATATCATACATTAAAACTCAAAAGATAATTAGTAGGGCTTTGGCTTCAACACTGACAAAATTAATTGAATTCTAATGTGTTTTTTTTTCTTTTCGCATTTACTAGTGCTTTTATTTCATCGAGCATATTAATATTTATTACAAATTTTCAAGTTTTTAAGCTAGCAGCGCAAACGCTGAATACGATTAATCATTATTATTCAACCATTTTCTATTTATCTAAATCATGTGCCAATAGGGACCATACCTTAAAATTTGTATAGAAACCTTTTAAAGCCTCACGTGTGCATTGAATTATTTATTTAGTTCGAAAATAACTTCACTTGAGTGCGTTTTGAGATTGCCACCTAAAACAAAATGCAATACCAATGGACAAGCTTTAATATCACAGCTGAGGGATTTCAATTCCAGTCAAATAAATCGCATCGAAAAATATAGATGCTACTCATCTGTTAAAAGCGTAAAAATTAAAAAAAGACCAGTTTAAAGTAAATCTGAAAAAGAAAAACGGGAAGAGAAAAAAACACAAAGAGAAAAATAGCAACACCGCCTCAGAAGACATGTGACACCTAAGCATGACATAATAAAACTACAAATTCAAGTTTTAAAGCATCATCGGGCATCGTTGTTAGTCTGAATAATAAAATTAATAAAATACATGTAATTTAATTATTTAATGTTGATAAGAACTTCAGATTAAGGTTAAATGACCTCATGCTAGAGACGTACCGCCGATGTTATGTTTTCCAGTTGTTTCTCTATCTGTTCGTAGGTAAGGTTGTCGAATGGGGAGTCCCCGTACAGAAGGTCATGGACCCAGCACTCACACTCACACATCCCCGTTGTGTTCACTGTCAGATTAAAGGAAAGATCCGTTTAAGGTAAAATGTATCTCTTTTATCCGATATTACAGCACTTAACTTTTCTACGTCTATAAAGAAGCATCCCTGGAATAAAGTCACCTATACTTCTTTCTTGTTCATGGCTATATTCAGTCTAGTTAAAACTGTACGATTTCTATAATCATTTGTAAACCATTCCATTTAAAATGGTGGCACAAGTAAACGAGTTCGTATATATAACAGCGATTGCGTACAGGGTTGTAAACGACTGACTTACTTACGAATGGAAACTGTGAACACGTATACTTTGTAATGTTTAATTTTAACATGAAATGCTAAAATTAAGAAATACTTGTGCAATTGGTCGTTTGTTGTTGGGTTTTTGTGTGTGTGTTGTTTTTTTAAATTAAGTTTTTGCATTAAACGACGTACGGTTAATTCTTATGGTGCCACAATTTCGCCGTCTGGTTGCGCAATTCTTATGCGCTTTAATATATAGTCTCCGTAGTACATTACAATGCAAAACTGATGCAGAACTATAAAAAATAATATTTTTGTTAGTGAAGTGCCTCATAGTCACATTGAGCTTTTGATATACTGTAACATCGTTTCTGGTTGTTTGCAATATAGCATTATACGAATTATTGTATTTTATTTTTATTTAACATTGCCTTTTATTTGCAGACATTGAGACTATAGAAGAGCACAATTAAAACGTAACATAAGGATCTATTGCATCAGAACAGGACAGAGGCTTATTTTGACTTGTGGAAGAGATTCCTACAATAACTTACATTTTATGTTAAAGGTATTCAAGTATAGTTTGTAGTGGTTGTAACTACAGTACACAAACATAATGCAACAAATTTAGATGTAAAAATAAGCCTAGTTTATATAACAAACGGGAGACTTATAGATAGAAGCTCTTTGTTCGCATGCGTTTAATGTCTCATCTCTCAAATCCGTGCTTTTTTGTCCGGAATATTTGATATATCCGTTAAAAAATTCAAGTGATACTGCCGAATGATGTTATCCATTGTTGTCGATGGCTGTGCGAAACTCGTGCGGTCCATATCTGTATATTTTTCCTTAAATGGTCCGGTAACCTTTCGATGATGTCTAGAAAACCTAACATGCAAATGAATACCTAACAGATCAACCCAAACAGGCAACAAAGGACGGATTATATGCTTCAATAAACCACAATAAACTCATTTCAAAATGATAAAAACGTCGTCAAAACCTTAACTTTAACATAAAGTAAGTTTTATATTATAAGGACAAACAAACAAACAATTTTACCGTAAATCCAAGAAGCTTCTACGATCAGATACGTGGCGCTAATGAAAGAATCCGCTGGAATAGAACATGACGTTATTTAATACACTACAGCGGTAAGAAGCCATCTTTTATGTTATACTATGGAAACAGGTTACCAACTAGTCAATAAACGATCATTGCTCAGGCTTATGTAAATCTCCTATATAAAAATATAAATAACTTTCATAATATGGTAGACCAGCCATTTAGTAGTGGTCTGATCTCAGATTTGGTAGTTTAATAAGCTATCACCTGTTTTGATTTGAATTTTGGAAAGCCAACTATGTTATTTTTCTTTTTGCAAATGTTTAGATGACAATGTTTAAGAATTACATGTAATATGAACAGTATAGACTTCCGATTGTTAGAAGTAAGTCAACCTAGGTTTATTTATTGTTAAAATGAAAAGGCAAAAAATAACACTGACTACGTTATAAGCAATAATTTATATTTTTTCTTTTTATTTTTCATTATATTGTTTTTGTTTTTATGGTGTTACCTTATTACTGAAGCATTTTCCGTCTTGTTTTAACTATTACAGCTCATGGCTTCAGGCATCCATAAAGACCATTTATGTTACATGAACTATTTCGTTGCCAATTCAATACTCTAATCCAGCTGATAATAAATTAAATAATTTAATAATTCAACATCCAGCGTTTTAAGTGTACATGGCAGCGAATAGGTAAATGATATCAAATAACCTTTTTTGCATTAACATATATACGAGTAAGAAAATATTGAAACTGTTTTAAGGGACTTATGTTTCTTTTTTTATTACAGTAGAAATTCTCATAGTACTTTGTCATATTTCCTTATTGTTATTTACTGGGTAGTGTATAACACCTTAGCTTACTAATAAATGCGTTCCAAAAAGGACCATACCTTATTAGAATGTGATGTGTCAATAGATCGACTCAGATATTTGTATGTGCTTTTTGTCATCACATTATAGCCGGATGTCGCCGTTACTGTCATGATGGTTGCAATATGAATGCAAATAACATCATCCCCTCTAATTAAGGTATCATTTAAACCTTTTCCAATATCTCTATAGAATAATGTCGAATTGGAAAACAAGAACGCGTATAAAGGTCATGTATCTTACATGGGACGGTGACTGTAGTAAGATTAACTGGTGCGGTTAGCAATGAGTTGTCGGTGCTGTCTCGCATTGTAACTTTAACACACTGTACAGGTTTGGGCTCGAACCGCAGTTGATACACAGGAGAAGCTGTCGTTAGCTGCACAACCTGAATTAAAATGTTAAACATATATCACAGTACTTGGACGGGGATAGCACGTATTGTCAACCTTTGTGATACAAAATATGTAACAACCTTCATTGTGTGAGATATTATTGACATTACACCTTACAAACCATTAAGTGAATAAAAAAGAACGAAATAGTCATATACATTTTAAAAACAAGTTTTCAACAACAACAAAAATAAATCAACACTGCATTACGCAGTAAACTGCCTTGGATCTTAAAGACAAGACTTTCATTTTCGAGCGTTTTACACTCCCTTTGTCAGTACTTCTTGTAATTGCTTTCTCTATAGTTTTGTTTATTTATCAAAGAATCGTCTCTCTATATAATATTGTCTTTAAAATGTGGCCCGCAGGTTAACGTGTGCCTGGCGTGACCTGCAAAAACTACGTCTCTTGCATGTACATTTACTTTGTACATAACCGAATTGCATGCACGTAGCTTTCTGATCCCATATCAGAAGCTGCTAATATGGAAGTAATTGTCTCTCTTTAAAAAGTTATTGATATAAACAAGTATAAATTGGAACATATCAATGGTTCTATGAGAATTACCACATATATTAAAACACTGAGACGAGACTTCACAAACACAGCCAAAAACAAAGAGAAACGAACCGCGTCTTAGATTGGCCATCGACAAAAGTACAGAGAAGGGGGGGTGGATTGTGGGTGGCGGGTAAACGTGAAAATTTACATTCATATGTATCAATTCTGACATCCGTCATATATAGAGAAAGGCTAATAACTAACTAAAAATCAATATGGGTGAACCCTTAAGAGTCACACAACTTGCAATAAAAGTTCCGGGACTATAAATATATTTGTGAAAGTATTTTGTGTATGTTCTCATACTTACATGTGAAACAGTGAAATTGTTTAGCGATGTGCCGCTACACGCCTCCGATTTGAACGTGACTTCAATAGTAAACGACATTGGAAGGTCCATGTCTGCGGCCGTGACGTTATATCCGTACAGGTAAAACAGGTCCGGATAAGTAGTCTAAGAGATATAAATTATAGACTACTTATAAATTGTAGATTTGTCATATTTTGAGTAATTATTAAAAGAAGTGTAGTTTTATTACATTGTACCTTTAACTTGTTGTGTCGTAAAAAAAAGTTCAACAAAGATTTCGTTACTTTTTCACTTTTCAATTGCATACAAAATTAGTAAGCTTGCTTTGCCTGTTTGCATAACATTCTCTTTCTCTCTCCTCTCTCTCTCTCTCTCGCCCTCTCTGTCTCTCAATCTTTCTTTCTATATATACGAATACACTGTGGATCCGTGTTAAACCATATTATTAATAACCTTTGTAAAATAATTAGATATCCCGTACAAATGTAAAATAATGTCGTAGCAGTCTTTTTATTATTTCTGTTAATTTATAAAAATAATGCTACATCAGTCTGTACTCGAAAACACTTGCTCGCTCAAGACGTACCTGGGTCTCTCCTATCACAGATATAGAATCAGTGTTTATCAGGGCACCGTCTATTACTGCTAGGTTCACTGGAATAGATATAAAATTGATTGTTAAGGCAAACCAAGTATTTTAAAACTGGCCCCAATAAAAATTTACATATTTACTCCAAATGTCAAACTTGTTTATGAAATGTTAATGAATATATAGATGTGTTTTGGTATTCTCATTTGTACGACATAGAAGAAGATTCCGATTTTACGATAAATATAAAAGTATAAAAATGACCTGAACATGAACTTTGAGCAAATTGTATTGATAAAAACGTTATGCTGATATCTCGTATAGATAAATTCACTATATTCAAACAAACACAAGTAGCTGATCATTATGTTAATGAGATTTTGTTATTTCATTAGTTTATGTCACACTGGGGACAAACAAAGATTATTATAAATATAGCAATTTTCTTGGTTCATTTGAATTTTTGTTATATCGTTTGTAAATTGAATTATTGGTCGTTTATTTAAACTCTGATGGTGGTGCTTTCTGTTAGTTGTTGGTGGATTATTAAATTTGCACTTTTTTGTGTTTAAGAAATACCTTCAAGAAGTGCACGGTTTGAACGCTCAACAAACCAGTTAATAGCACCCCAGTTGGTCCTATTGTCGACTGACGTTTCATGCAAGGCGGTAACTGATAGTTTTTTTTTCTGAATATAAGTATGTGTTTTACTTCCTTTATAATTATAATGTCAATATAATATTGCACTTTTTTGTTTTACTATAAGCTCATTGCTTTGGGAAAAAAGTTTTGATTTGTAATATTCGAGTATAGTAGTCCGGCAGCTAGGTATGATTACACCTCCCTACTTTTTAATGGGTTCCAAAATGTTCATTAGGGTGTCTAGAAACAGAATCTATAATGTACTAAAATAAACTCATTTGGGCTATAGGAAAGCTGATTGTTTCTATGGCAGCCATCATGAAATTTTGTGAGAGGAGTGTATGCTTAGAAAATTGCTTATACTTTTTCCAAAAATGGTGCTAGAAGTATACGACAGGTACTCAGTTAAATGTTATTGAATGGCCATTATGGGCATCTGTCAATTATGCAAATTAGTACTAAAATTATAATATTCATAAAATTAAATGGGAATCTACAAATATACTTTATTTTTGAAAAAGTTTATTAGATTTCTTTTATTTAAAAGCAATATTCACAGAACCATGGATAGTTTTTAAAGTTGTATATGTATGTATTAATGTTGTCCCCATTCAATTCTAACACTCAGATATGTTAAAAGCCTGCTTGTAACTATTTATAACATGGAAAAGTCCGTTTAAGACTGATTTGAACTTAATAATTCTGCAAATACTCATAAATTTTCCGTAATTCCGTAATTGTTGAGTTTACCCTACATTAAATACAACGCACAACAAACAAACAAAACAAAACAATAAAAACAAACAATAAAAAAACATCATTTTTTCCCATACAAACTTTAAAAAAAATAAAGGAATTGACCGCCTTATTACAACACCGTGCACATTGACACTAAAGCAGGTATAGACTTAATATGCTTTGGGTCATTATTAAATTGATTGTGAATTTTTATATACTTTTTCTCTTTTCATGCCTTTACATAAGATTTCAAGCATTCAACTAAAAATCTTTCTACGTGTAGATAAAAGTTTCAGTAGTTATTCTATTAGTGATTTTATTCTACACCTTAATATTCTTATAGACTAGTTAATATTAATAGAAATGGAATAGGTTTACAAGTATAAAATGTTGTGTTTTTTGGTGTGAAGTGAATTAAGTATTTCAGTATTAAATGTGGTATACGTCAGTTTGCCTACATGTTTTACGCTGGTATATGTAACAATATCTGTAAATAAGAACGATTGGGATTCCTGCTAAAAGTAAACATCGACGTCAAAGCGGATGACGTTGATGAACTAAAACATAAGTGGTCACATTTTTTTCTTTGTTAAAAAATAGCCAGCTGTGCAGCGTGGCTTAGATGGGAAATACGTTTGTAAAGACAGTGTGGCGTTATGGTTCACTATTCAGACAGGTGTGGGACATCAATAAACAGCATTTTGCGAGATCTGTTCAGATAACAATAGTTTTCTAAGTTGTTTCAAGAAATATCTTTGGTCCAAACTGTCGGATACCACCTTTAACGAATGAGGTACAGTATTTTCTTAACTAAATTTTTAAGAATTTGATATTATTGGAACTGTTAAACTTTTGATACATCTTATCAATTCCTATAATTTTCATGTTCGCATCATGTTGACATTTTATATTGTAGGATTCTCACTTTTAAGTTCACACATACTGTACAATGTAGTATATAGTACATCTTTTTTATGGCTTTCTATGGCTAACAGCAGGAAGACTTGTCAGATGTGTATTTTTTCTAATACAACACGACAGATTTTCCCTTGTACTTGCCCCTTCTATGCCTAAGCAATATCCTTAATGGTTACATCATCTGTAATTATTTTACTATCAACTGTGGGAATTCTGTTTCACCAGCATCATGTTACAACGAGATCTTTTTGTCACACCCTTTTAAAATCTTATGCATTCTGATCTGACATGTCGACACTTCAAAACATTTGTGGAAAACTCCTTTACATCTTTTGGGAATCTTTCCGAGATATTTCTTAGTTGATTCGCAAAACCATAACTATTAAGGCAACAACAAACACACACACAAACAGAAACATTTTAAGACCTTGTTTAAATCAGGATTTGAAGATTTGTTTATTGAAGTAACTATTTTCATTAAAATACTATTTATATGAAATTATTATCACGAGAAAAAAACAGGTATTTATTAATAATATACATTCTTTATTTGATAAAAAGGTGACTTAGTAATAGAAATATAGAAATTAAAAAAAAAGAAATCCTGTTAATTAAGTTTTATAAATATTTATAAGACTTATTTGCTTTGCTTTAAGGCTTTTCTAACTTATTCATTTCAAATCTTGGCTTAGTGACAGTCTTCAATAAAGTCCTGGTCTAAAACTGATTTCACATCACAACGGTTAGTTTTAAGCCATACAACATATGTAAAAAATATAGTAAAAACCCAAATCCTATGAAATTTAGGCCAACATGTTTTAGACTGGTAGTTAAAAAATCTAATGAACTTTTCAAAAATAGTCTAAAACAAATTATCATAAGGACCATTCAAACTTTTAATTGAGTGTCAGTTTTAGATTTCTATCACTATTCTTTTAAAAGCTATAAGCATATTTCTAAACATTCCCTCAAATAAAAATACAAAACATAACAGTTTCCATGGAAACCACTAGGTTTCATATTGCCAAAACGGGTTTCTTCTTTTGTGCATTGGAGAGTCTGTTTCTAGACAACCTTGTGAACATTTTGATTGGTACCCAAGAAAAGGTCGGGTCGGGGTTGTGGCAGGGGGCGGGGCGCGGTAACAATACCTAGCTGCCGGACTATAAAACTTATCCCAAATAAACAGAGCAACAAAAACATTACTAAATCGATTTCACAACTTTTCATATCTTCAATATTGTAAATATGTGTTCTAGTTGATTGCAATCCATATACACTACTAGGATAAGATTTTGCTGCAGATTTAATCTTTTTATGTTTTCTTTTTTTTTTTTTTTGTGTGTGGGGTGTGGGGGGGGTCAATGTGTACGGATACGGGACCGTTCGTAATGTTTCTAGGGACACTACTGTCAACATGTGCCAAATTGTGCTGATACAACTGCTATGTATGTTGCCATAGACACACTCTCACCTCCGGTTTCCTTGACATTGATGGGGACGTATCCAGGGTCAGTTCCGCCACACATTAGACTGGTGTCGCCCTGGCAAGGTGTGGAGCAGGTTATGACTTCTGGTCCCGCCGGGCTAGCAGACAGGCACGAACAGAACACCACCGCCTGGGGGAGATATGATGGCCGGCTGATTTATTGGCGGTCAGCACTAATAATCCGTATTTCGTGGCTCGGCATTGTTTTGAAACAGGTCTTGAATATCGTGCATGCCAGAGTTTCAAACATGAAGTTATTATTTTAAAATTACTTATTGTTCCCCGGTACGTACAGTTATAATTCTAACTTTCGCAATCATTAGATGATAAATAAATATGTCAACAAAACAACAACAACAAAAAAACACGTCCATTTGTCAAACATTTACATTTCAATTTATCTTATTATATAAAAATTGCTTTTTTACATTGTAACGCCCATGATTCATATGAATTTTGGGTAGGAAGGTAGGTAGGTAGCTAGGTCGGTGGGTAGGTAGACATACATGAAGACAGATTACATGTAGACAGACATACATACAGACAGCTATACGCGTGTAATCCCACGGAATCAACGTAGTTGAAAAATCTTTTTAAACTTTGCATAAGGTTAATGCATAATGTTTTTAATAGTTACGCACATGTACGGCAGCAAACGGGTACTTCAGATCCAAACAGATGACCGCACACAGTTCGTGGGTGAGATCAGTCACGTTTACGGTTTCAGTTAAAACGTTCAATGACGCATCCACATTAGAAGCGTAACATTTGCCTGTGATGGCTGTTGCAGCTGGAAAAGCATAGAAAATAACCTATTTCTTGATTGATAATGATGCTGATAATAATAATAATAATAATAATAATAATAATAATAATAATAATAATGATAATAATAATAATAATAATAGTAATAATAATAATGATAATAATAATAATAATAATAATAAAACTTCTTCTACCACTATGAATTATTACTATTTTTGTTATTATTATTGTTAGCAATAGTATGAGCAGTAGCAGTAGTAGTAAAAGTAGTATGAGCAGCAGCAGTAGTAGTAAAAGTAGTATGAGCAGCAGCAGTAGTAGTAGCAGTAGAAGTAGCAGTAGTAATAGGAGTAATAGTAGCAGTAGTAGTAGTAGTAGTAGTAGCAGCAGCAGCAGCAGTAGTAGTAGTAGCAGCAGCAGCAGTAGTAGTAGTAGTAATAGTAGTAGCAGCAGCAGCAGCAGTAGTAGTAGTAGCAGTAGTAGTAGTAGTAATAGTAGTAGCAGCAGTAGTAGCAGCAGTAGTAGCTGCAGTAGTAGTAGCAGTAGCAGTAGTAGCAGCAGTAGAAGTAGCAGTAGTAGTAGTAGCAGTCGTAGTTGTAGCAGTAGTAGTAGTAGCAGCAGCAGCAGCAGCAGCAGTAGTGGCAGCAGTAGTAGTAGCAGCAGCAGCAGCAGTAGTGGCAGCAGTAGTAGTAGCAGTAATAGTAGTGGTATTTTAGCAGTGGTAGCAGTAGGCGTTGTAGTAGTTGTAGCAGCAGTAGCAGTAGTAGTAGCTGTAGTAGAGATAGTAGTAGTAGCCGTGGTAGTAGCAATAGTAGAAGTAGCAGCAGTGGCAGTTGTGAGGTGATATGTAGACACACATTTTACTTGGGAAACAATGAAAACCTAAACTTTGGAATTCCGCATTGTAACACTGTAACCAAACAAAGTAAGTGCGATGTGGATAGGACAAATTCATTTCCTTAAAAGAATCAACAATGAAAGGTGTGACCAAATATCAAATATATATTTAAGCAATTAATGTATGTAAGTAATTAATTGGCATTGAATTAATAAAAAAACATCCAACAACAACAAAAGCAACAACAATAAAAAGCGACAAAACAACAACAACAAAAAGCAAATAAGAAAAAATACAAAAACAACAACAAACAACTGGACTTAACTAATGCAATGATAGCGGATAACAGACATGTACCTTTCTTAATCCGTGTCATAAATGAGTTCAAGCGAACATTGTTTTGAATATTTTAGTTTAAAAATATATTACGTCATTTTCCTTAATGTTATAATCAAAAACGAGTTCTAGAAAAAATTACTAATGGTCATTTAAACCCGAGATCACCATTTATGATATCTGCGTGCAAGATTAACACACATTTTTTCATAGGTAAAGTTTTGTAATAGGCCTTGGTTACCTATGAAGATAATGTTAATGCTGATTAGGATAATGACGATAATGAAGATTATGATGAAAATTATGAAAATGATTATTATAATGCTGCTGCCATTGTTGTTGTTTCTGCTACTACTTATCATATTGATGTGTTGATGATGGTAAAGATTGTCCTAGGTTAACTGACAGTAAAACGTGGTGATACGATGTTCGTTTCGTCAAGTGCTTACGTACGACTGGCTTGTTTAACTTATTGCCCTCTTTACAATATGGTTGATGATTCTTTTATCTGGGTGGAAATACTGGCCTTTATTAACCCTGCTTCGTGTTCATAATAATTGCAATATCCATGTAACAATGTTGTTTGTTCTGTTCGTTAATTGTTAAGGAAACACTTCTCCTTCGTGTTTTGGAGGATATCTAAATGTAAAAGGGGGTAGTTTCCTACCTAGTGTGGGCAGAGGAAGGGGTGTGGTCCCGGCAGCGACCAGGAACTGTGCCGTGACGTCTGATAAGCTTACCATCCGATACCGAGGTGACGTCCCTGTTACGTCGACAAACGCGAAACTGGAGTTATAACTGAACGAGAAACAGAAACGTACAGTGATAGCGTGTGAATTGGCAAACCTTTTGATATACAATCAAGTTCTAATCGTAAAAATATCAGATGCATGTTTAGTGATAATATTGACAATGAGATTATACATTATTCATGAATATAGTTTTACCAAACTTCGTTAATTTGCCAAGCATATATATTTTTGTAAACGTTACTTACACATTAATCTATTCACCCTTGTAAACAATGCTTAAAATGTAGCATGTCCCCTTGTAAATTTTCCCAAGACCCTGTTCCATAAACTATTCTAAGCCATGCTTTATTTCCTCTCATAAACAGTGCCAACAACCTTTTTATGATACCACACCCCGTCGCATTATCTTGGCATCGAGCCAACCAGTCGTGGAACTACCCTTACATTTGCGTGTGCGTTAGCAAGGGAGCTATACCACTTCCATTTTTACGACTTTGGTATGTCGCGGCCTGGGATCGAACCCGGGGCCTCCCGTACATGAAGCCGAGGCTCTACCGATTGCGCTACCAGGTCCGGTGAACCCTAGTTAACAATGCTTATACGTTTCTGTATTTATCCTAGTAAGCCATGTCAACACCCTGTTCTATAAATCCTGTAAACAATGCTTACATACTGCTGTATGTTTCCTTGTAAAATTGCGGATACAATGCTTCATGTACCCTTTTAAATCATGGTTATTTATTGATCTGTGCGTCCTTGTACTTATACACGGATGTGTGTTTTCTTGTAAACACTACAAACACAGCTCTATGTACCATTTATAACCATGATTACAAAACATTCCATGTTCCCTTTACATTAATGCTAACATACTGTTATATAAACCATTGTCATAAGTACTTATAAATTGCTCATACAGTTAAAACTAAAACTAAAACTTATCTCTTCTCTATGTAGCCCTGAAAACAATTATTCCACTCAGATTTATGCACCGTTGTTAACAATGCTGCCTTGAAAACAATTATTCCACTCAGCTCTATACATCGTTGTTAACAATGCTGCCTTGAAAACAATTATTCTACTCAGCTCTATACATCGTTGTTAACAATGCTGCCTTGAAAACAATTATTCCACTTAGCTCTATGCACCATTGTTAACAATGCTGCCTTGTAAACAATTATTCCACTCAGCTCTATACATCGTTGTTAACAATGCTAACACCCATCTATGTACCCTTGTATTGATTTGTTGAGTCTGAACTGCGCATCCCGGTCCATCCAGTCAGTGGTTGATGTACCTGTCGTGTTAATGTTTATTCTGGCCATATATTCCCCATCAGCGTTCAGATAGGAGACTCGAACCTGCAACAGGGAGGGTCCGCGCTTGTTATCACTATAACTCTCTAGGTACATAAATAATTAGTTAATTTATTTTTCTTTGTTTCTTATTGTCGTCTACCTTTATTTAAGTTGTACTCAATGCGTTGTAAAATTCAGTCATGTTTAAGAATACAATACAAAGAAAAATGCCTTTTATTGACGTCATGTTGCCAACACAGTTATAATTTTAAAATTTAGCACATTAAGTTGAAACGGTGTTTGCCAAACGTATGTGTTTGCTGAATTGTTTGATCAATGCTAAATTTTCTGCTATATTATTCATGCACGTTTCCAAGGCTATCACTTAATATTCTTTACCGGAATTTGATTTTGTACTGGAATTAGCTTCAAGAAGTCAAAACCTTGTGTGACTGCTTACAGTAAAACAAAATCACTATAGACTCAAAGTTTCTTCGTAATAGGTAAACAAAACAAAAAATATGTTTATTTGAAACAAATTACATAAAATCCTTGCATATACATGTCGTATATTTTATAATATATATAATAATATATATATATATAATATAATATATATATATAATATAATAATATAAATAATATAATATAATATAATATAATATAATATAATATAATATAATATAATTAATATATATATATATATATAATTAATATATATAATATATATATATAATATATATAATAATAAATATATAATATAATATAATATAATTAAATATAATATAATCTAATATATATAATATATATATATATATATATATATCGATGTGAAAGAATAACCCATCATTAAACGCCGTTAGAGTCTTCGACTTTCAGCTCGTGTGTAGAGTATACGGGTAATCGGCTGACTCATTATAGTGGCCAAACTTATGTCGGAATGGTGAATTTTAAAAGAAGAAAAAATATAACAGTTTTCAATCTGCTTTTCCATCGATAGTGTATCAGACAATGACAGGAAATCGCAGCTGCTTTGTGAGACTTTTCTCAGAGAAAAGGACCGAGTATTGGACTTTTAAAAGTGTAGCTAGCAACAATAAAGTGAAGAATGCAATTATTAAAAGTAGCAAGCATTGGTATGAATTCGTAACTGTTTGGCAATGTCTTTTTTTAACAAAAGAGACCGTATTAATAATGCAGCAAACAACAAGGAAGAGCGAAATAAGTAGATAGTCTAGTTCCTTGAGTTTCGGTTCGTTAGTCTTACATTTTTCGGTAATAAATCGAAATATCAAGAGAGTGTTTAATTATCAGAATGGGCATCTTTATTTGTGAACCGGCGGATGTCTTACATCCAAGTTCATTTTTGTCATTTTACTGTAACACATACGCGATCTGGTGCATTCTGTGCTGTCCAGGAGTCTATGAACGTGTTCCGGTACCCTACTGTAGATTCCGCCCTGAGCTCCGATGCGGTCTTGTTCGTGGAACTGTCAAAACTCCCAGGACTGGTCCAGTGGTCATACGGATGGCCAGCTTCCCCTTTCTTCAACCAGAACAACGTGGTCCAATCTAGAAAAAGGATACCATTCAGTTTACTGGTTAGTTAACTTATATAGTGCATCTAAGTCTGTTTTACTAATAATTGTTTATTCACCAAGACATTTGTTTTGCGTTTTTCTTTGCATGTGGGGTTGTTGTTATTGTTTTCAAACGAATGTTTTGTAGGGCTCGAAACGGGACCTCTAGAGACAGCTTTAACATTTGTCGACTGCGCCACTAATTATTTATGTGCACGTATACATGTTGATTGTTTTAATGAATTTTCTTTGTACCCTAAAATAATAACCGGCGCTTATCACTTTGCATTTGTTTGATAATGTCGGTGATCAGTCGATATTGTTTGGACTGTGCAATAAACTTGATGTTTAAATTGTTTTTAGCCAATTACATTGTTCCGCGGAGTAAATATAGTAAAAGTTGTTCTAAAAAGAAGACGATATAACAACATTTTTACGAGAAAGAAACTATTAAATTTGCTAATTTATTAAGACCAATAGAGAAAGGAAACAATTTGTTGGGCTGACTTATTATAAATACAAACAGGAAACGATTTGTTGGCTGACATACCAACAATGACGTTGACAGCGCGCTCTGTTTCCCGTATTCTTGAATTATAATTAATAATCTTGTTGTGGTTGTAAGAATAATTAGATGTTTAAGTGTATTGCAGATAATTAATAAGATGTTATTTATTGTGTGATTAAGTAGAGATCTCAATGAATACAGTCGAATGGACTAAAAGGAGATCCCTCGGTCAGATAGATGGAGCAATGTAAACCCACCCAGTGGGGAACATTGATGCATTGGAAAATGATCCAAATGTTAGTAAGGACCTTTATGTTGGAATCATTGGACTCCGTGGCATGTTCGTTCAGAGATGGTGCCATTATAGACAGTGAAATGTCTTACTTTTGTATACACATGAGCTCTAAATGCATTTACATATTTATAGATATAGATTATCATTGACATGTTTGTTGATGATGGTTGATCTGCGTTTCACAATACATGCATTAAAGTCAACATATACTTCCAAAAGCACCAGCATAAAAAACAGTGTTATCCAAAACATAGGACCAACTTGCTTTCAGAGGCATTCAGAGGATATTAATCACCAATGTCCCTCATTATTAAGTTTATAATGTTATATATGTAAGCATTTAACTATGTTATAAAGTATATAATAATCGTTAAACACAAAAGGGTCGTATTGAAAGCTTTCAGATACTGAACAGAACAGCAAGGCAGTTTTCTTCTGTTTAAGTCTCAGATCAATAGCATGCCATTAGGTGCAGATCAACATATGACGTACGACGTTATAGGATAGTTATATTGCAATAATTATCTCCTGTGTGAAGACCAACATTAATTGGTGTATTTTTTCTGTTACAAATATTCATTTGCAAATAATAGGACCATTCTAAATTATATGTGAAAAGAGTTAGGCCAATCTATTTAATAAGTATTTGGCATAGGAGCATTAATACCATCACATTAGAAAATTAGAAACCTTTTCAACTGATTGCACTTTTTTATTTTCATAACTTAAAATCGCAACTTCTGTTGTCTGTTTAACGACTAAAACTTCTCCGAGTTGACCATTTCTAAATGCTTAATGTCATTTTTTTCTGCATTTGCTTTGCTTTTAAACACATCAACGCTGTAACCACAAGAACGGACTATAAACTTTCTAAATATTTTATTCGTGCTTGCATTCGCGTGAGATTAACAAAATAAAAGTATCTTACTTAAGATTCGAAGACTTCTACGAATCCAGAAACGTGGTTGATTTAAGAAGAGCTTGATCGTTTTGAAAAGCATTTTGTATAATAACTCTAATAAAAAAATTAAGTGTACACACACTCACTATGCTTAGAAACCTTCATAAAATGCTTGTTTGTTAATTTAATTTCAAATTTTGTAATGTATCATATCATTGATTTATTATCAGGCCATCATTTTAATTAAAAATCAATTTCGTGTTGAATTTCGTGTTGTCTAGTTGTTTTTGTTTTTGAAATACAGTGCAGCGATTTATAATCATTATAGCAACGTCCAGCTCTTTGGTGGATGAAGATCCCATGTCTGAGTAAAACCGCCGGCGCACCGCAAGTCTGCTGGAAGACCTTCCCACATATATCAAGTCCTTTGCCCCGGGACTCGACCCCACGCGGTGGGAGGCTTAGCTGTCAGAGGAGTTAAAATCGGCTACTCTACCACTGCGCCACGGGCGCCCCACGTGTTGTCTGTAAATAGGCAAATGTTTATAAAAGTGTTAAATGGCATCGAAGGTAGAAAGAAAAAGAGTTTACACATAAACGCTTTTGTTTTCTCGTTACGTTTCTTTATGAATTATCATCATTTTCTAAAGCTATCATCTAGTATAACACTTGCCTTTAATTACAACAACGCCCCTACTATGACAACTTTATTATTAGTGCTGTCTGTCAAGTTCTTATTTATATATAACGTAATCTTCATGACATAACAACACTAAAACATGCCAGCATCTTAGACAAGTGGAAATAATTATGCGTGTTCCGCTGACTAGTTGTTGTTTATATTTAAATGTAACAACATATCATTTGGGAAAGATACTGAACGCATTTGAACTAATTCTGCGCCAGTCGTTTTAGTAGTCTGTTTACCTCATGTTATTGGTAAGGCTATCATTTATATTCTTGGACAAAGTTCTTGTTAAAAGATTTAAGTAATTTCGATTGGATACTTTCCACCGGTTTTATTTCAATTGAAGGTCTGGTTCCATTAAACATGAACATATGTTTTAGCATTAGTTGTGTACTTATATTGTTTTATAAACGCCACATTTCGTTGTTGTTGTTTTTTTGTTTTGTTGTTGTTTGTTTGTTTGTTGTTGTTGTTTTTTGGTGGGGGGGGACGTTTTTTTCTTCTCTTTTTGATCAGTTTATCAGTATTTAGTTTATAATTTAAACAGCGAATAGTGCATTGCTTGACTTGCAAAATAACTGGATTTTTTTCTATTAGACATGCAAGTTTTTCAGTTTAATGTTATCGAATGTCCATGCTCAGCAGAACTGCATATGACAGATTAATACAAACGAAGAATTTTAGTCCAATTTTAAAACAACACTTGTGTACGCGGTTCCTTTCAACAATTATTCATTGTTATCGCTTCTAAACAATTTAAGTAAAGAAATAAAAATATAAATAAGGTTTAGTTATATTTTGGCCAAACGTAATGATTTTATGCACAATTCATTTTAAATTTGTATAAAAGTACTGCCTTGGTATGAGTTTTTCGTTATTTTGTACAAAAATAATGCTTCTGCTATAACCTTATAATACACTCTTTGTTCTGTGTATGTTTATGTAGTAATTATAGTTTTTTTAGTTCTGTACAACACGGTATGTTTATTGAATAGTGTATTTAAAAGAGAACAAATATAAACGCCCATACAGATCGGTCATTGGGTCTTTCAAACAACTGTGACATTTACTCTGACGGCGACGTTTTTGTTTCACTATCGCAGAATATTGATAGGTCCTAATTAACAATAGATCTGCATAAATGATTCCTAAATACAGAACTGAATAAACAAAACAAAACCTAAGCAAGATATAATCAATGCATCAGATAACAATGAGTCGTAAATGTTAAGCACTCCAAACTGAAAGAAATAAAATCGGTAATTGTTATGAAAGCAGATATTAATCTGGACAACACTCGTACATACACACGCACGCATACAATATGTATGTAATCGCGTCATCAGCAATTATGTGATCTTTTCAACAACGTGTTAGTCTTTGGAAAAAATATGAAGTGGGGTTAGTGTTCTTAAAATAGATATAGCACACCAATATGCCATTTTATCGATTGAAAGTTCCAAAACGGAACAGTTGGATTTTCTCTGTTTAACAATGTATTAGTGGTTTTGTCAGTTTTATCACTGTTTGAACATTTATACATCTATCTGATGTTAAAAGTTGTTATTTGCATTGGACCGTAACATATATTCGAATTTGAATAATTTTTAAAATGTCACCTTACTAGTTTACATAAATTCTACACCTGGCATGTAAACAGTTAATTAAACACATTGTTTTATAATAACAACAAAGAAATGTTTGTTGAAATAAATGACGAAGAATCGTTAAATGTACAGCAAAAGCAACTAGTTAATTGATTTCAAATTGTACTGCGCTTACAATGAGGAAAGGTTTAATAAATCAACGATAAAAGACATTTTAATGATGCACAACATATTACTTTTTAGTTCGCGGTATCTGCCCACGGTCGTATATTTCTATGATATTTTACATTCAGTTTCAATCAATAGGTCCAGATAGACACGGTTTTGATCAGTCAGTTAGCTGCTGCTGGGATCGTTTAAAGTGAACAAGTTACCTGGCAAATCATCTGACATTTATATAGTCTGTACAGGGACGGATCCATAGGGGGGCCGAAGGGGCCGCCCCCCCCCCTATTTTTCGACGACCAAAAAAAAAAGTATTTTGCCCTTTAAAGTGAGCAAATAGATAAGGAAATTATGCCCCACAGATGCTTGGAAATCGCATCTCAGCGCATCTAGAATTCAAAATTTTCTGGGGGAGCCCCCTCCAGACCCCGCGCCGCGGATTTCGCGCCCTCAGCGCGATCAGCTCCGGCCTGCGGCCGAATGTTACTCCCTCGCCCCCCCCCCCCTATTCTGAATACCCTGGATCCGCCCCTGCTGTAGATCATATAATTAATGCCGTATTTCAACAAATAAGCATTCGTTTTCAAAAACTAAAATAGCTATCTATGCATTGTATGCATGTCATTGGAAAACACTCCATACATGCACTTTGTATCCGTCTGCATTGATCACTACTTAAAATATTCTGACTGGAGCAGAGACATTAAGTGAATGTACATGTATAGCGTATATCCTTCATGATCTTAATAAATTGTAGGTTTTCAATGTTGAAAGTGGTAGGTAGCTTCAGAGTGATAAACCACTTTAGAGTGATGAACTGCCTTAGACATAGTAAGTTAATATACACTATAAGTCCAATGCTTATAATGTGCTTCATTGGCGTATGAGCCACAAGTTGAACTATACACACAATACAACAGCTATATGTATAAACATTGGTTTATGAGCCTCAAATTGAGCTATACGCACAATACAACAGCTATGTGAGTATAACATTGGTTATTGAGCCACAAATTGAGCTATGCACACAATACAACAGCTATGAGAGTATAACATTGGTGTATGAGCTACAAATTGAGCTATGTGCACAATACAACAGGTATGTGAGTATAGCATTGGTTATTGAGCCACAAATTGAGCTATGCGCACAATACAACAGCTATGTGTATATAACATTGGTGTATGAGCCACAAATTGAGCTATATGCACAATACAACAGCTATGAGAGTATAACATTGGTGTATGAGCCACAAATTGAGCTATACACACAATACAACAGCTATGAGAGTATAGCATTGGTGTATGAGCCACAAATTGAGCTATACACACAATACAACAGCTATGAGAGTATAACATTGGTGTATGAGCCACAAATTGAGCTATACACACAATACAACAGCTATGAGAGTATAGCATTGGTGTATGAGCCACAAATTGAGCTATACACACAATACAACAGCTATGAGAGTATAACATTGGTGTATGAGCCACAAATTGAGCTATACGCACAATACAACAGCTATGAGAGTATAACATTGGTGTATGAGCCACAAATTGAGCTATACACACAATACAACAGCTATGTGTGAGTATAACATTGGTGTATGAGCCACAAATTGAGCTATACACACAATACAACAGCTTCGTGAGTATAACATTGGTGTATGAGCCACAAATTGAGCTATACACACAATACAACAGCTTCGTGAGTATAACAGTCATAAGAGGACCACCACGTTGTGTGATCAGATTTTAATATATCTACACATGTAGCAGAAATACAAACTCTGATTTTGCCGTATAAGTTTATTATTTTGTATTAATGGCCATTTGTCATTCATATGGATACATGTATAATTGCCTGTTGTTTATATTACTATAACTGTACATTGTGTACGGTATTACCTTTGAATTAGCCTGCATCTGCACTAGGACAGTCATTGCTCAGCCATCCACAGTGTTGAAGCCAGGTTTAGAACTCCATATTAGAATATATTTGAATCTGTTTGGTTACATTATTTTACCCTAGAATTTATGGGGAAAAACAATACAGTGTTAACCTCATTTTATGGCTGCTGTTTTCATTTCCACTGCACAAGCTTAGGGCTGGACCCGTAATAAAAATAGCAACAACGAAAAACTGTTACACACATACTCTAACGTACAATTGACCTCAAGCATTAAACAAATAAGGTCAATGTTCTATTGTCAACGAAATATTTGCCGTGAACTGAAAAAAGTAAAGTTTAATGTGCAGTAGTTTTCGTTAAGTGATTTCTAGCGCATGTGTTCCATTGATGTCATCCTTGTAGTAGATAATACGTCACCCTAGAAGGCAAATTTTGTTAGAGTATCTCATTAGTATGCTTAAGTATGTGCATGAAAACAAAATTAAAATAGCACATAACCATGTTTCCATAAAGACATACAACATAAAAGTTTAAAACATACAACTAAATCGTGCTATTGTAAGACCAACAAAATTTCATATGACATAATAAATCTATTACTTCAACGTATAAAACAGTTTGATATACTTGCGCAACTGAGTATAAGCCGTCTATCCGGTACATGCTTTTATTTGATCTTTTATGTAATACGTCTATGTGCTTTAGTCACGTTTACGTTTAACTAGCATGGTTAAATCATTGTCTAGTGCAAGTACAAATTAAAGATTATGTTATATATACTCATTGATATAAGCGATCGTTGCATAGTGGTAGAGTCGCGGACTTGTAACTCCTCTGACACCTTAGTCTCTCACATCGTACGTTTGAGTCCCATTTAGGGCGAAGAACTTAATGTGGGAAAGTCTTCCAGCTGACCTGTTATGTGCCGGTCATTTTACCCAGACGTTTGTCATTGGATCTTCGTCCACCAAAATAGCTGGACGTCGCTATATTGGTCATAATTGATAGCTGCTATTTATATCAAAAATTAAAATGCTATGCCTATTGAACAATGTTAAGTTTTTATTGTGATAATAGTATAAACATATTGCATTTAGGATAAGTGTGGGATAAACAAATCTTAAACTGAGCCAAGTTTTAAATGTTTACTCTGACGTGAAGTAAATTATTTCAGAAGAGCATATACTGATTTTTAACGTAACAACGTTTTACCTCCAAAGAAAACCCCCAGATTTCTTCACATGAAACAATATTGCCTTTAAATCTCTAGACTAGTATTTCTATTATATAAAAACACATATTAAATATAACAACAAACCTCCTTTAAGTGAACACAAGTTAAACGTATCTTAGTAAAATGTGGACATGGTCAACGTGAATACGAAAACAGGCATTTGTGAGTTACATATATCGTAAACAAAAATAGAATGAGACAAAGTAAATGTAAATATATAGACTCTGTGTTATTCTACTCAGGATATTGACACTAGTTTCAGCAGAATGTAACGGTCATTTCTTCTTTGATCATTGAGAAATAGCAAATGTCTAAATCGTCTTCATTGTTGTTACTAGTTGAAAAAATAATGTTCAAATGATATGTATTGCATATTCATATTGCGCAATTGATGTTTGACCTAGATAAAGTAATCCGAAAGAGTGTGTTTTAATTATATTTCGATTATGGACAGTACAGTATGTGTACTCACCTACATATTCCTCCGCAGCATTGGCCATTTGGAAACATTATAAGAATAATCACCGGCTTCATTATTATTCCATCCTTTCCAGTAACTGTATATAAAAGGATGCTACATTGTGGTTTTTCATGCCTTTTGTACTTTTTTGTGTGTGAAAAGGTACAAGTGATTATTGCCACATCAGAGCTGGCGATAATAGAAAAAAATAATTTTAAAGTTTATTAAATATTGTTATTTGATAATTGAAATAAGCAATTGCATTTCGGTTATCACTTAACTTTCAAGTATCGTTGGTATTGAATCATTATTTTCCAGCCTTCATCGCAAGCTTTTTTCTTCACCTAAACAACACGTATGTTTGATATTTGTATCAATAGGCGTACGTGTTCATTCATTTCGCATCTCATTCAGAATATCTATTAATTATTTTTACGGTTAATATTCATGCACTGAACTGATGATCAAAATATGCCTTTCTAAAAATTATGAATGAACACTGATTTTTAAATACTACTTATTAAGGTTTGTTCTGTTTATTCTTAAATCATTTGATTTTCAACACTCTTGGTAATTCATAATGCATAGTTTCAACAATCCTGTGCGTGGAATATAGACTATAGAACTGTTTACTAAGACTAAAAACATTTCAACCAGTATATATATTTTCCCCATACTTCACGTCATTTAAACCATTTTATCGTCTATACCTGAACAACACTGATAGTACCAGCCCTATGTATACTCGAACATAATACATTAGAACCTCAATTTGAGGGCAATTGCTATGCAACTCCTTTAGAGACATTGTGCAAAGACATCCACTACCACGTAGAATCGATACTGCTGCAACAGTGCACACTAGTCACCAGTCAGATCACAAATATATAACTTGAGTCTGCGTATGCATATAATTATATAATTATCTTAACATTCAGCCTCCTTGGTGTTTACGTTTCAGTCATATAACAATTTCTTTCTTCCGTTGGTTGATAAAGTCCAGTTGTATCACAAATTAATCGACAGCCGGTTTGTTTAAAAGTTAGATTAACAGTGTTTGGTGTGTTAAAACTTACTTGTGTGCGTGAGTTAGCCGCTTTTTGTGTTGCTCAGCATGATGACAAAAGATACGAAATGTCAATGCAGTTGATTGATTTAACTAAGTAGATTAATACATTAATAGGAATAATCAATTTATTTAATAAATGTACGACATAATTGAATTCCTTCAGGCGCCGCGGGTTTCCTTAAGTAAAATAATTTAATGTTATTATTGTCTTTGTTATAACCTGTTAAGAATATTGGGTCTCTGCAATAGAATGTGCCGAAGAAAGACGGCACTAATCCAGAGACACGTGAGGAATTAATGGAATGACTAATGCATTACATAATATAGAATTATTGCTGAGTTACCGTACTTAAAACATATTGCGACTTTATGACAACATGGCTACATTGTATCTGTACAGTATTCACAGACATCTATCTCATGTTACAAAAACGAAAGCTTGTGGTCACTCTTTGAAGAAATCTAACGAAGTGAACAAAAACCTATTAAACAATGACGTGTAGTAGTCGTAGTATTTGGTTAACCTGTTTCCCTTTTCAATTATTATTTCTTATTTTTATGTGTTAAATGTATTATCAAAATAGCATACTTTGGAATTACTAATAACATTGCGTAAGGTGTCACAATGTTTCATTTTCCATGGTTATAAAACACAACAAGATAAACTACTATTTCTACAAATTTCAGCTGTATGACAATATAAAAAGTATTACAAAAATATATGTACGTATTATGTATAAAGTTTGAAAGACCTTGGTGATTTTTGTAATGACCCCACCCTTAGTCATAGGTTATCTGTTACACTCGAGATATCCTTATCGACATTTGCATGTGTTTTATTTTCGGCGTAGCTGTCTAGCCACACCTTTGACCGACTTACAGATGCTGAGACAAGGTCAGCCCAGATGAATATCAAAGCAATTCTCATTTTGAGAAATACCCAATAGCCTCATAAACTCATTGAAACGGGACATGCATCATTTAACCAATGACCTATACCAACAGTATGTACACATGTTGAATTTACACACATGACACATATTCAGTTTACACGCCTAGCTAACAATAAGAACTTCTAGTAAATGAGTGACGTGTCAGATGAAACAAACCAAATGCAGTTCTTTGTTTTTGACAATATGCTATGTTATTTTGTCCCACAAGGATTTCTTTGGTCTTAGTAATCAATGTTTCTAATAAACGTGCTCGGGGTGGCGATATATAGTTATTTATACAGGTATTTAAGTCATAAACAAGTCTATATCAATGAGTGACATTAATGAATAATCTCCCCTGAATAACCCCTAAATGCAAGTAGGTCCTTTCAGTTGTTTTACTCGGTTTTTATGCTTGTTCTTTTTGGAGTGTATGTTGACTTCTTTGACTTTCAAGTTAACCATCATCAACAAACACTTCCATTTTCTTTTTTAAATAACAAATCTCTATAAGTATTTAAATGGATTTTAAGCTTATATTTGTGCAAAAGAAATTTCACCGTTTGTAACTGCAAAATCTACAAAAGAACGGGCGATAAAGTCCAAGAATTCCGACTATAAAGGACCTACCTACTCTTTGGAATACCTCGGATATTAACAAACAAGGGAGATAATTTCCAGTTTACCAATGTACCCCATTTCCTACAGTATTATTGTATATAGTGTATAAAATGTCACTTGATCCTACATTTGTTTATGCCGCAAAGCAGACCGTTCACTTCCGGCACGATCTAACTACTTTGTAACTTTAAGTGCCTATTACGTGAGAATTATGAGGCGCAGATGGAGCGAGCGACTAGTTTAAAAATGTACACCATTTTCATGCCATTCTTCTCACAAATTTATATTCAATAGAAACATAAACACGATAAAAATGTATAAGTTAATGCTTCACAAACGCCGCATAGCCTTTTAAAAGAAATTTCTTGTTTTTTTCTTTTTTTTTAATCCGACGCCGTTTGTCTTTTTAAAGACATTTCTTGTTGACAATATGCTATGTTATTTTGTCCCACAAGGATTTCTTTGGTCTTAGTAAATAAAAAAATGAATGTTTCTGTGCAAGTGGTTATAAAAACAGATCTTGAAATTGAACAATATTATATTATCTGTTTCTTCTATTGTTTTTTTTGGATTGATTTATAATAGCTATGATGGAAACCTGCCCGTCGTTATGCTGCTGTTTTTCTTTTATCAAAAATCAAAATGTTTGGCCATGGAGACATTCAAAGATCGCATGTTCAGAGCAGATTTTAAAATGAAAATGAGTATTATAAACAATTACGTTTTCTTACTGTATATAATGGTCCCTCGTTGTTCCAAAGGGCATTCAACGAAAGCAGTTGTCTATAGAATTCCAATGTGTTTGTTTTCTATGTATGATTGTATGGAAAATGATTGCTTTGTACGTGTATTGATTTGTTTGCTCTGTTGACGTTTCATTAGATCAATGGGAAATTAATTGGAGCGCTAATGTAAGCGGACAGACTTGATAAAGTTTGAATCTGTTTAGGCACGCACTTAAGTTATTTTGAATGGAAGGTAAAAAGCTTACCCGTTAGTATGTATTTTCTATTTCCTTTTTTTACTAGAGTCCATTATGTTCTATGCTAATGTACGGCAGAGTGGTTATTTTTCAATTCGAGTTGTGTCAAAATGATAGAAGCCTTTCGTCTATAGTTTGACACTACCATTCTACCTTTTAAATTTAGTAACCATTCACCTAGTTGTCAAGTTTCGTTACTACTCGTTGGCGATTAAAATATGTAAACCACTTTCGAACCGGAAATATTTATTAACATAATGCAAAATTAATAAAACAATAATACCAAATACCAAACTAATTCTAAATAAATATGATATTTAGAGCCACTAGGAATATTTTATGACCTTCGGTTGGCGTTCCTCCTTATATAGGACTTGGGCGGAATGTACATAAAATCACTTAATATAAATACATAATGAGAAACTGATACATGTAAGTGTCATAGTATTATGGCTTGTCTAATGGGGGTGTATAGGAATGTAAGTTATGAATATTTCCTCAGAACTTGAACAAAATTATCGAAAACACATAATTTCAACTTAAGTTAACGTCAAAATGTAATCTTGTCTGACGTAAGAAAGCATAATTGTACTTTAACTTTCAATATTGTTTTATTCAAAGCAAGAACAGTGTCTGTCAATGCACTTGTAGGCGACAAAATGTCCAAACGATTGTTGGCTCCCTATTTATCAGACACAAACGATCTATAATAAGTGGAACTGTTTCGTGTTTAGTCACCTATTCGTATAAATAAACGAATTGTCTTTTATGAAGCCAGTTAATTCCAGATCGCTTTGATGTTAATGGTTAATGATATACTATTTACACTGGGTCCGTTCCGAGTCTTTTCATTAAGCCTGAAGAGTGCCACGCCGTGTACTATATCCAATAGTACAATGCCCGACAAGAAACCGGAAAATTATCATCATAATACGATAAAAGTATATTGTTTTACTGACAAAAATCAAGAGCCTTTATTTTTTCCTCTTCTTTGATGTCTTATAGGCAAAATAACAAATATCCAGATATTACGAGCCCCATGAAAGATATAAGTATGTCTTTACTGTATTAGTTTGTCGTATACACCCTTTATGATTTACACTATGCCATTATTTACCTGTCTCAGGTAAGGGTAACTCAAGTATGAATAAATTAAAATATTACAGTGTCGTAGGGTTGATCATCGTAATTTGTTTGGTAGACCAGCTTTCCTTTGTTATTGATATTAATTTGTTAAACTATTACATTGGGTGCAGTAATAATGCAAAAAGAAAAACATGGTGATATGACATCTATTAATTGATCATGAATTTTTACATGAACGTCTGCGTTATATCTTGACAATGATTGCGAAGATTAATTTTTTTAAATAATTTGACTAACATAATATAGGAGTTTAAATTAACAACATAACAGGAAACAGTTAATGGACATGAAGTTTCATTGAAGCAATGATCTATTTGGCGGAGTTTTTGTATTAATCTGAATTATTATTTATATATCTATTGCTGAGTGTATTGCAAAGTGCAGCCTGGAAATAGTCAATGGTGAAACAAAAACCAGCCGTTGTCTCGGGTGAGTCCGTAAATGTCAGTTTATGCCACAGCAGCCTTGTCTTTGTTTGAAATGTAAATATTTATATTATCACATTCCTATGTCATCCCTCGTTATAGAACAAAAAAAGGACAGAATTCATCGCGGCATCAAATAGCTCTATCCATTGTACTGTACCCACGACTTTTTATAAACAATCTCTTTTTATATATTCATATAGTTTATATATTTACGTCGAAGGTGTAAAAACTAACAGTTTTCGTTTGGTTTCATCGTAGACGGTTGATATAAACTTTTGTCATGTGTTTATTATTTACATTGTTAAAATAACTTATGCAAGCAAATGTTTTCCTGGTGCATTTTTGATATTGTTATGGCATTAAATAGTTATGTATATGACCAGACGCTTATATACCTTCTTAGTCCCCCCACCCCCTCCAAACAAAGTGTTCAATTTATCTTACACCACGGACATTTATGTTTACAAATCTATACAAATTAACTTTTTCTTTTTGCTGCCAACATCAAGAGATTCAGTCACCATACCATTTATCAAATCTTACTTCCTACAATATTAAAATCATTGTCTATTTAGAAGCAGGAAGGGGTGTCTCAACATATCAGTAGTTTGATGGTAAGTGTCCACGTAATTGGCTGTATGATTAGGTTAAAACATATATACAATTAAGTAAATAATTCCTCATTGAGCTGTCGATTATAATGACCATAATGACCGGTTCTTCTTGGATAACATCGAATCATAAAGTTCAAAATTCAATGTTTAATCAGCAGTCATCATGAGTCGTGAATGTTGAATAGCTCGTTTACCTAATGTCAAGTGTAGCTCTACAACATTTCAACCTGGCAACAAAATAATGTTTGTTTATTGGGTTTATCGTCCCACCAACAGTATTTCAGTTATCTGGAGACGGTGTCCACTTGAAGCAGATATAGTGCTGCCTTCACTGTGTATAGCATGCCGTGAACACCTGGCATGATACCACACCCAGTCACATTATCCTGACACCGGGCCAACCAGTCGTGGAACTACCCTTATATTTGCTTGAGCGTTAGCAAGGGAGCTATACCACTACCATTTTAACGACTTTGGTATGTCGTTGCCCGGGATCGAACCCGGGGCCTCCCGTACCTGGAGCCGACGCTCTACCGATTGCGCTACCAGGTCCGGTCCAATTGTGATTAGTTTAGAAAACTTTACTAATGGTACAAATAACTGATGATCATTGTTATTGCACAAGTATGCTTAACCCGCTTTGGTAATTCGGTTAATTGTATTAACATAGTCAGATACATTTATATTTACCTCTTTAACGAATAAAAAAAGCATCCGTAATGTGCGTATGTCGGTTTACCGGAGACATTTAGATAAATAAAATTTAATAAGTAAGATAAGTACAAACCCTCATGTGTCATGCAGTTTCAATCAATGATGCAATTACTCTTTATATGTGTATATGTTGTGTACATCTTTGAAAACATTAAACAAATGTTAATATTTACAGATATTTTATCGAATAACAAATTATACGTTAACATAGTATAAAGTTCGATAAAGAACAAATTTTGCATTGTTTTTATAAACTTTTAAAACGAAAGTATTTTTTAAACGGATGTTTTTGTATATAAGCTACACAATTAATTACGCTGGTTGATATATAAGCATATGTTTAAAGTTTTATAGATAGTACTTTTCAAACAATTGACAAAAGAAGCCAAAGTTTGCAGTAGGTTGACAAACAATTGCTGCATTTAAACAAGTTAAAAATAGGGCTTACAATCGTTGCTGTTTTTATTCTACCTGCACCCTGAGTGATTAATTGCTTAAATGGTCACGGGATTGTAAAATGTGTCGATAACTTGCCTTAGGATTGGCAAAATGTAATCAAAACGAAGAAGGGACCTACAGTCTACACAAAGAAAATAAACGATCTTAGCCAGACTGCTTTTTCTATTGTATTTAACTGTTTTGATATGGGAATGTCTCGCTATTTTTCAAAGTGAATATATCCATTCGTGATCTTCGAAGTTGCTGTTTTCCTGAGATCGTTTTCCCCCATTTAAATCTATTACCAAAATACATTGTATAAAGTATGTTGTGTTATGTTTATAATCAGATACACACATCTCTTTCAATTGTTTTTAAAACCTTCTATCGTTTGTCCTCTTTATACGGCTACAAGGCTATTAACGCTATTTTAAGCGACCCTCATGGTCACTAGAATGCATTAGTGACAGAATAGAATCTTGGTTATTCATATTGCATAAGTCTTATTTAAAAAAGAATCCATGGCAATGAGCTTTTCGAAAACAAAATAGAAAACTTACTCGTGAATTCCTCGGCAGTATAAACCATTAGAGGAAAATGCACTGTAAAAAGGATAACAACTGTACACAAGTACTTTATCCATTGCAAAAAGCACTCTGTGTGTGAAATAACTACTCCGAGTAAAGTTCTATTGGTACTTTTAGAGGAAGTAAGCTCTTTAATGTTCGCATTTCGCAATCGATTTGGTCAAAGTCAGTGCAAGAAGGTGCACATATGTTAAACTGTACATTTTATTATGAATTTATATTAATTTCAATTTTGTAATTACTATGCACAGGTTATTTTATTGTCACTGATATGTTAGTATCGAATAAATTTCGATTTTCTTGACACAAATATTGAACTATATTAAACTCCCTCCTAAATCCAAAAAAGACAAATTGACACAAACAGTCATGACTCCGGGCTTTAGAATACGACCGTTTCATATTTCAAACAATCAAGAAATGGAACATGTGGCAAAACCTTACAAGATTAGACCCATTTTATAAGCCAGGGATTGGTTTTCTGGAGACAGATCCCAGATAATCCAATATGCATGTTGGTTCCATACAAAAAGTAGCTCTGCATGCTGCCGTTTCATTATTGTCTTGGATTATCTAATAGCTGCCTTTCTTCTTTTTATACCAATGATAAGTTATTGACAACATAAAATAAACGCTAAGACTCAAACAACTTACATTGGATGCTTGCTCATAGGCGTGAAAAAACCCTTAAAATGTTCATTATAATATGCAGTAAGCATGGTTGAACAGACAAGTCACACCGAATACTTGCCAATGTAAATGATTTAACAAAAAAAAATGGCGGACATTGCGGAAGAAAAGTAGACTTGCATATAAGTCTTGTTTTGTGGTTTGCTCTATTTTGTAGACTCTCTTGTTCCTTTTACAACTGACTGGCATGTGCATACCTTTGTCCTGTGCCTTTTCAAATTTTAATATACATGTATGTTTCAGTACTCATAGGACTTTATCATATTTTCTTATTTAGTTGTTGGCAACACATCAGATATTCTTGTTTTAGTCTTAAATAATATTAATGTTTCCATTACTTCATCAACCAGTACTGTTAATAATCATTACAGCAAACTGAAAGTTGGTCGTAATGTCTTTCAAGAGTGTTCAATTGAGTGTGCGACTGTGTCTTAAAAATAAATGACGTCGTGTGAGTCCATGTTTAAAAGAAACACATATCGATAATAATTATATAATTCAATGTACTGAGTAGAGAATGTACATCAATAAATTAAAAGAAACTGTCAACTAAAAAACTAATATATTAAACATACTGGTTTAATTTTGTAAAGTACCAAGTTCTTTTTTGATTAATAAAGGGCACACTATGCATACATATATCTTACTGGTTTATCGTCTGTCACGTGTAAGTCAATAAAAGTGATAATGTCCTTCAACGGTAGCAATTACCACGATAAAGTGTCGCATTCTTTGGGAAAATTATGCCCCATTAACAAATTCAAATTGAAGAAATCCACACAACAGCAAACTTGTTAGTATAAACATTTCAAAATCAATTAGGTTTGTTTTTATTAAAGGTCTGGATGTGTTTCATTCTCATATTATCAAACCATTCGTAAAAAAAGATAGCTATTTACTGCATGAATGTTATGGCGTGAGTTCGTTCACATTCAGAGTGTATATGTTTAAATAAATGCTTAAATGTTAACATTATTTTTATCGCCTTGTTTTAAATTCTTATCAGATATAATAACACAAATATAATACACACATTTTGTTTTAGATGTGGTTTAACGACATGGGGATCTAATGTATACCTCTGACTTTTTATATGGTCTGTATCACACAACTAAGGCACATAAAAGCTAAAACTGTACCTACACAGCCTAACGAATGCGCGTGTATATTCTTGTGGGTTTTCACTTTCCATGTGTCTCATTTTATAGAATAATTATAAAAATATACGTACGCTCGCACGCACGCACGCACACACATATAACATTTGCATTAAATATTGATCGAATTTTCAATCCAAGATTACGACCACTTTTTTTGTTTTGAGTTGGCGGTTAACATCTGTCATTTTAAATAGTTTTGTTTCATTCATCATATTATTCGTGAGGTTATAATATTACCTCTTAATCTTAGTACTTCTTAACAATATTTATCAATTTCAGGTAGTTTATTTACATTTTGTATTTCATACGGCTGTGCTTGTAAAAATACGAACAGACGTTACAGAATTGCTTGTTTGCTGAAATCCTTCTCGTAATGTCGCACTTCCTTCCTCATACGTGTGTGCCAATCGATCTGCACTTAATGACTTATTATTGACCTAGGTCGTTAAAAGAAATACTGTGTTTCCTTATCTTTGCTGTATAACTGGGCCGCATCCATAAAACACTGTGTTGTTGTTTTTCTGACTTAAAACTAAGATGTTTTAAATCTCAATGTATTTTCTTATATATATGAAAGTTTAATAATAATAATAATAATAATAATAATAATAATAATTTAAGCTCAAAAATAAAAACAATAATATATTCACACACACACACACACACACACACACACACACACACACACACACACACGCACACACACACACACACACAACACACACACACACACATCTGCACGCACGCACGCACGTTCGCACGCACATAATAAGTGTATTAGGTAACTGAATTGAACTGACTTATATTAGACTTCTTAATTCTAAGTGAAATATTTCTAATGACAATCATTCCAATAATGGCAAAATATAATAAATATATTTTACTTATTTTAAAAAACATCATCGACTCTTGACATCTGTTTAAATTAATCTTAAAGAAAATCAAACCCATTATTAATACAGCATTTGAATATGTCCAAATAAATGACCATTTGTCAGTTGAACATACTGCCAATGCAATTTGTATATTGATTTCTAATTGAGTTTCGTAAGCGATGAGGCAGTATTGAATAATAGTTCAATAACGGATAGTCTATGGTGCAAGACAGATGACTTTTATGCCGCTTTATCTGCCCAGTGTCTAATATTAATGCAATATTTCACATTAAAGTCTCAATCAATAATACAGAAAGACGCGGAGTTGATCAGTTGTCAGATGCTGCTTTACTGTCGATTTTATTAACATGCCACTTGTTCCACATTAATGTATTCATTTCCATTATCTTATTAAAACGCGTATATAAATCAAAATACATAACCAATTAAAATCTTACAAAGATGTATTCGTAGTTTGTTATTTCCAATGGTTATGTTTGCGGTGTTCATATCCTTATTTTTCACGAACCAACACTTAATGAAAATTTAGGGAATATGTTTCTTGATGTTATCAAATATTAAAAAATTAAATCTAAAAATTGTATTCTGATTTATGAACAGTGGACACAAAATATAAAAGTTCAGTTTATGCTCACAGCTAAGAGGCCTTCTTTAGCTAAAGAACTCAGTTTAAGCAAGTTACAACAACTATGTACAATCACATGTTGATATTTTGTTACATGTGATGTATATCCAAACAAACTTCTTAAGTACAATTGACCTAGCATAAGCACACTTATGTTATTTCCGGTGTGCATACTCAAGACTGCATTTAAAATTGCATTTTTTAAGTCTCGTGATTTATAATGAGTTAGTTCGTTTTACTGCATTCATTCATGTAAAGCAAAACTATTTCACTGGGATCGTCCCATGCTTACTTTTTCCAAGGTCTATATTTTCGCAGTAATATACACATTGAAATACAATAAGTTTAGTTAGATTGAAAGTAGACATTTACGAAAATGTTAATACTAAATAATATCTACATTTTATAGCTAGTCGCTATAATAAACAATATAGATAAATGGGCAGTTAAATATCCACAAACTCAGCGCGTACATCTGTTCGTCGTGGTCAGAGCTTAAGTTAACTTGTAAACGTCAGTATGAATGAACGTTAAACAACAAAAGGAAGGCTTTAACAACGATCGATCAAAACAAAGTGAACTAATGAAGCAGAAGCTGACGTTAATTTACATTCAAACATTATATAAAAATGCGCTTGGAGACGCTTTCGTTAAAGGCAAAGTAACAAAATACTACTGAGTGCAATCCTTTACTGGTCTTTATGCGATAAATCAGATGGCTCAATCACGCCTCAGAAATCGTTTTCAATAGCGCCTAATGCTTTTACACCAATCTCACTCTCTCGCCCCGATTGATATATAAATTGTGTCCTATACTTTAGTTTATCCGGCTTAAACAATAGTTCGTCCAACATCTGCACATATAACATACATTTACTAACATAAAGTATGGCAATTTTAACATAGCTTAAAAGAGTAGGAAGACTGTCAACTGTAACGGCTGTTAACATTTATATTATTTACATCCCTAATAATGCTTATTATAAGGTTATTCTTTCTGTCTTTTCAATTCTCAATCGCAACAATTTGACGATAAAATCGAAGGTTTTCAATAAAATAATACATTGTGTGTGTTTTAAAGTTATTTGATACTGCAAACTCAACATAAAACTCATGTAATTAAATGGAATAAACCGGCGGTCGGTGCGATTTATAAGACGTTGACATTTGTTTTAGCTGTTTAAACAAAACAAATGTCAAAATCTCATAAATCTGCCCCACCCGATAGGGATGATATTGGTAAATAGAAATTAATAATTTAGTAATTTTTCGACTTATTGTACACTATTTAGTCACAATTGATAATAATATCAATATATAAAAATGCATTTATGGTCATTGTTGGTTATTTGAATATATCCCTTGCGTAATGTCATAATATATTTATGTTACGATTATGACACCGTTAGTTTTATATACACTACCTGTAACTGCTGTAAATGTATGGCATATTCTGAGCTGTGTAAGTGGATAATAACGACATAGTTTACTTACAATGTCGACAATTTGAACTGAATACACTGAAAGTTTAAATAGCTAATATGATTAAAGTAGCAGCATATCGACTCTTTAAGTCCTGTATGGTCTCTTTTCGATGAATATGCACACAGTTTATACCCAGTTTAAATACATAATTTAAGTTTATTAACTTAGTCTAATTTAATTAAATAGGCATTTAGTCAAGTTGATTAGAAAGATGTATGTTCCTGAAAAGAATGACTGAAAAAAATAGTTTGCAGTTTTATTCGTATAATTAAGTAGCAAAGCAATAGGCCATCAGTTGTGGCTTTTCGAGGTTTTTTATTAAAACGACATGCAACATTCGGATATGTAAGTTATCGGAAATAATACAGATTTGAAGAAGATTAACTAGGATTCCTAAAAGCACTAAGATTTCTGAAAATGACATGTATCAAACGTGCATAAGTCATCACAAAACCTAAAGCTGGACATGAAATAGCAGAGAAAATATGGAGTACTGACCACATCATATTTTATCGCTATGAAGATAAATGTGGAGAATTCCAATTTAATGTCAATATTCAATTTTAAAATATCTGGATTTTATGTACCATTCTGCTGCAAGAGAACTTAAAAGACAATCATAAATGCATGCGCGTAGTATTTTAAGGCTTGAATATTCATGCGACCTTTGATGAAAATTTCCAAGTTGTGTCGTTTGGATAATTGTATTCAGTATAGATTAAGTAGATTTACCTTAATGCGCGTGCAATGTGAATGATCAGTTTTCTTATACCTAAATGAAAGGATCACAAATTGAATGACAAACCGACACAATCCAAAGATTATCTTAATATGAAAGTACAGTTTCGTGTTTTAGCTATTCACCTGGTCGGACGATTAAATGCCTCGAATTGTCTTAAAATAATAACTCATTACAATATCACTTCTACCTGGATTAAGAAATCATGATGTTACAATATCAGATAGTTTTCCTCCGTATGTAATTTGGTTTTAAGAGATATTTGTCATAAAAGCCTTGAAGATAGCACATAACTAACAGTGACCATTCGGCAAAAAGAAAGGTACTTGTTTCTAGCAAATAATAATTCATATCACCAATTCTATAACTTTTAAGTAATTACAACCAAGCAATAAAAACTTCTTTAGATACATACTGACCACTTATTTAATTATATGACAGTCATTCTTCTTGTACCGAGAACAAAGGCCAATGTCGACACGTTAGGAATATAACGGTGTCACAAACCGATCCTACGCAATAAAGTTGCGCCCATTTCTAGAATACAATTCATTAACTCATAGGTTGTTTATGTGCTATTTTCAGCATGTACCAATTATATCATTTATAAACTCTTTAGCCCGTTCACCTCGTTCATCAATTCTTAGGATAGTATATTATTTTCCAAAAAAGAAAACAAAATCCCAATTTGCTTGTAAAAAAAAAAGTCATAATAGCTGGTGCAAACATTTACTATAAAAATATTAACGCTCTTCACAGCAGGCCTATATCGTTTTCCTTATAAAAAAAATAAAAGAAGATACATATAATAATAGATATAACTCTTCTATCAGAACAAGCATGAGCTAATTTACGAATATTTACCTCAGAACATCTTTTATTATCTCATCGGAATATTGTTTGTATCAGGGTCCTATCCTATTATAACAAGCCGACATATATTAAGGCCCATATTCGTCGCCCATATTTAACACAAGCTAAGTCTTACACACAAACCGCTATTTTCGTACTAACAACAATAAGCCTTCGTGTGTTTAAATGTGTTTTCTATCACGAAGCAACTCTGAAAAGAATAATGAAATAGAAATGTATCTTAAAAGACTGTTTTTAAGATAGTGTGTAATTGTTATCTATTGCATAATCACCTACTCAAGAATGATTGGTGAAAACAGGCAAACACTTACTATGGATATATCTACTATTTGAAGCATTGCTGACATGTAAATGAAACATACACACACACACACACACACACACACACACACACACACACACACACACACACACACACACACACACACACACACACACACACACACACACACACACACACACACACACACACACTCACACACACACACACACTCACACTCACACACACACACACACACACACACACACACATTTAATTTGCTCACTGTACATATTTGTTACCTCAATTTAGCAAACGAAGAACATTGAGGAAGCTCTGTCATACAGTGAACAGCAAACTCACAAGTCGTTTTACCATTATTCCAACAGTTTCTGGAAGAACCATTTGGAATAATTCTTTTTTGGCACCGTGTTTGTTCTGTTTTAGTATAACTAATGAAAACGCTTTCGTTTGGGATAGTCGTAGCAGAAAAAAGTGTATATTTAGTTGATGTTGCCCAGCTAAACATGTACAACTCAATTTATTTGTATCACAGTCCTTCAGCTTAATACATAATTGAACCCTTCTAAATACATAGTTTAACTTTTCTTAATGATGTAAAAATACGATGTTTTGCTCTTCTCAAAATCATAGTGTTTACATATGCAGCAATGCTTAAGAAGAACTATAAAATATCTTGACAAAATACATGAAGTGCGAGGTTATAGTTTCGTAATACCGGTTTAAGCCCCTCAGTCTGTCCATATTGCCGACTAACCGTTCCGGATTTGCTCTGTTCCGTTTCTATTATGTCTCCTTACCGTTGTGTTGTACCTTTAACAACTAACTGGCATATTGGCATATTCATACATTTATCCTGTGCCGTTTCCTTGTGGTTATTCAAAATTTAATATATGTTGCAGCACACATATAATTTCATCATACTTTCTTATTCGTCCTGAATCCTCTAATGCAGTCCTGTTGCTCGTTTTTTCTTTTAACCATCGATCACGTTTGCTATTAATATATATATATTAACTGTTGCAGAACACAGAATGTAGTAATACTGGGAAGTAACCTAGCTTGTAGTACCAACCTTAGAAACAAATACTTCTGAGATCACTATGTAGTTATTTTTGCCTATTTCCAAACTTTATGGTTAAACTTCCTTAGCAGCTTCAATTAACTCAAAAGCTATTAAATGGGCTCGCTTAATTATGTCTCGAGACAGTCATGCTACAAACGAATGTCCGACAAAACGTCCAAGAACATGCATTTCACACTAATTTATAAAACAAGTTTAACTTTACATACTAGAATCAATTATTATTTACACTGAAAATCAACTTTGAAAGTTACTAGCTACCGCACTAGCATATATATAGGTACTGTTCGCCCTGTATGTTTCTTTACAATCAACACATTTTAATACCCGTTACACTACTACTATTAATATTACAAGGTAATGGAATGTCGCATCTATGTGCCAGTTAAAATAAAATGTTTACTGTGAACGCTTGCTCAAATATGGTGTGCTTTTGTGGTGCTAAGGCATGGTACAAAGAACTGACAATAATATTTGATCAAATTAGTTATGTTTTTAACGATCTTAACAAACTCTTTATAATTAATAATAGATTTCTTTAGTGAATTATTATTGTTATGTACAGTAGTACACCAGCGCTAGTCAGGTAAGGGGTTGTTTACCAGTTGTGGTTTTGATGACGTAGCATTCGTGTAACGACTAGAAAATAAGGATCTAGAAAATAAGGATCATGCTAGAAAGTCCATTTGTTTATTTTTAACTGGGTTTCGAGAAAGTTCTAGAAATTCCTTGGGTATATAAGGGCGTGTTTGCCGATTTAAAGGAAGTTTAATACAAGTTTGGACATAGAGTTTGGACATATAGTTTGGAAATATTTGAAGCTTCTATTTTAAATCTATCTGTGATGGAACTTACGTGGACTTACTATATTCTAGAGTGATATAAATATTAAAGTGTCGGATTTGGAATTATATCATTTACATTCGTGTATTGTTCTACCTTTAGACTATTTCAACTGTGCTTATCTACGGGGACATTCTAACCGAAAACTCTTCAGGATTATTCGACGTTGGATTATTAATTGGACTATTGAAGGGACACCTCTTAAAGGGGCAAACTGTAAGCTTACATTTTTTTTATTTTTTTTATTTTTTTTTTGCTTTCTGAAATTTTGTCTGATTTATCTGATATTGTTTTATTACGCCATAGATTTAATTGTTTCTTGAAATAAAACATTATTTCGTCGTTAAGTTAACGCTGTCATTTTATAAATAAACTTATATAGCGACACCGGTCGTAACGATAGGCAATTGAATTGTACTGTTTTAATCTCAGACGCTAATTTAAAATAAGATTCACCCATTTGATGCGTCCTGCCTGTGGAAAGGAATGCACCTATGGGGCGCTGAGGGATTAATGGCGAGGCTAGTGTCATACATGATGAACAATAATCCAGAGTATGGTGGTTATTACTATAGTATCACTAATATCCGGACTTTTATCTCAGGTTTTCAGAAATGAAAGACTAAGGTTAACTGATTCCAGTGTTTTCAACAAGGCAACGCCAATCGGAGTCAGTCAGCGTATTTAATTGCTTAGTCGTGATACATAAATAAAAATTGTGTTATGGAGTACCACGTCTATCCGGTGATATATGAGTGGAGTTGGGACCTTTGAGATTTAATTTCCTGTTTCACAGCAAGTTGTCATTTATAGGAGGAACGCGAATTAGCCAGTCGTTACTCATATAAACAATATCAATAGGACTTCATCCCAATATAGATGTATGAATCATAAAAGAGGGGAATCTCGCATAATAATTGATTGTTGCAAATCATCTAAGTATAAAGAGATTCTGAGAAAATATTGTCATCGTGAATTAAATATTATTTTTTTCGTTATATGTTGTTAAACTTGAACAGTTTTAAATCTTGTAATTTTCTTTAACAGTTTGGGTTGGCTGGTGTCATGTATAGTTCAATAGTCACATGCCACTAAAGATTTCTTATTAACAACGTCCTTTTTCAAATTGTATGAACAAAATTTAAAAAACCCAAGAGTTCCATCATGCATTGTTCGGTTTCGGTATTGCTTGCGGTCGAAAACGATGTTAGCTTAGGAATTATGATTGAAAAGCCTTGCAAGTTATTATGTACCTCACATTCAGTTTAATTTGAAGCAAGCGGTTGTTCGCTTAACCTCAATATGGAAGACATTTTAACCGGAAGGTTACAGGAAATATATCACAAAATCATAACTAATCTAAAACCATATTCATTCCATTAAAATGTCTTACGGCTTTTTATTAACGTGCCAATGATTTAAATGAGCCTAGATTAGTAGGTCCAAATCATATCATAAATAAACAAAAATACGAAAAGGTCCTATAAGATTTACCACCGATATTTGAATCTGAACTACCTCTAGACAAGGGCAAACAGGGTAAATGTGATAGTGACAGAAGCCCACAGACGAGACATAACACAAAAAAGAAAATAAACAGCAGTTACCGCCCTGGAACAGGTCAGTCGGCAAAAGGACCGACTTGCATGCATTAAACCTGGTTTATGAAGCTCCAACCTCGCACTTCCTGGAGGTTTTTCTATCAAACAAATAGTGTATATAAAAATATAACAGTGTATATAAAATATCCCATCAAAGTGAAATAACTTACAAGCTACTGCATCGGTAGTTAAGACTAATTAAAACAACTTATAAACAAACAAAATAACTATCATTACAAAAAAAATATCGACATATACAGTCCACTCGCATTTTAGTCGACTACTTTTAAGTCGATTTTCCGTTATCTCGACCAGGTTTGTTAAGTACCAATTTTGTATCGTTCTTTATCTATATTAAAAATAAATGTTTATGTCGAACATTTTATCTCGACAAATTCATTATGTCGACTAGAAAATCTAAGTCCCAAGCTACTGGATTGCTATTTAATGTCACAGTTTATCTCGACCCGCGAAATTATCAGTGGCGACCGCGAGAGGTGTGACGCACCGATCATCACTCGCTGCTAATTGGTGTCGCAAACTGATGCTGTTAACGAGTGTCGTTAATTACTCAACGCTGTTTGCTTTCATACCCAAGCTGAATAAACAAAAGTGTTTATGTAATTAAATGTAATTAGTGTCGTGTCAAAATATGAGCAATTCTGCAAGGTGTATAAATAGCGTTATCCTTTTTAAACCTACGTCAATTTTCATGACTCTCACGACTATGTCTGAATTGTCTGAACCCCAAACGCCTGTCGAACAATCCAGAGAAGGGCCCGGTATCCAACCCGGGAGGATATCTGGATCGACTGCTGAGAAATCTAGAGAAGGACCTGGTACCCAATCCGGGGGGATATCTAGACTATGTATATAAATATAAAAATGACTAATTAAGACATTAACAGTTATTTGAATAAACATAAACTTTTGTTTGTTAAACGTTTTCGATTCTTTCTGAATTTTGACAAGGACTGTCAACGCGTGGGAAAACAACACTCTTCATCTGATATTTAAACCGACTGGTGAATGCCGGGACATGATCCGGATACTACGTGGAGTGGTACTCGTTTGCCGTTCACTTCAAAGACAAGAAAGATCGTTGATGCGAAGCATCAAAGGCGACGCAAAAAGAGGAAGGGGTACATAGACTAAAGCAATAAGTGAGCAAGTCACAAATACGTTTGAAACATTATGATTTTTATTTAAAAGTTTTCAGTAAAGTATAAATCCCGAGAAAAGTATCTATAACTTATATTCCTGAGACGATAGAGTGGTTTAAAACAAACACCATTTAATAGTTTTTCAGATGTTACAGATGTTACATATGTAAGTTGCAAATGTGTTATAATTAACTATTAAACTTAAGTGTACAAGCAGAAAGTTCACATGTGCAGCACTTTCGCATTACACAAATAAGTACATGTATTGTTCAGATAGTATTTTTCTCGAACGTAGTATTGGTTTCTTTCTTAGTTTTATATAATAAATAAAACAGAACGACGTTTACTGATTTCGGACCCGTATTTTAGCAGGTTTAGAAAGTCCGCAAAACAAAATTCCCCATGTGCAAATTTCAGTGAAACTAAAATTAATTGGTATCATATTTTGTGACATCTGGTACTTCAAATTTTGATACATTTTATATTTCTCAAATGTTATTTTCTAATTTCCATATTCATAAACAGACAATGCATTCATTCATGTGCATACTTAGTTAAATGAAGAACAATTTCAATAATAGATGGATACAATTTTTACTTGTTGTTTTTATGAAAATGCTGAAATAAATAAACATTAATACGATCATGATAGTTCTGTTTATGTCTTCATTGGCCGTACTTTTATCTACTGTGCATATGTATAGATGCTGATAGTTTATTATATTTATAGTTAGTTTGTCTGTATATAAATGCATTTTTTTCTCTTCTTTGTGCTTGTGTTATATTAAGATTTATCGTTTATGCTTTTAACTAGAGGTAGTTAGGAGTTGAATATATATGGTTATTCTTACAGGACCCTTCCATATTTTCTTTCTCATTCGTTCTCTAATGCGTCTGATGGCATGTGAAAATTTATATCCGATATCATGCGATATTGACCGGTGTAAACTTACACGTATATGTAAATAATGACCTACTTCTTTAAGCATGATAAGCGTGGTTGTTTTATGTTTTGGTGATGCTAATGCATTATAGATATAGAATAAAACAGTTGTTAATTACAGTCCATATTTGGTTAATGTAATCCAAGGCAGGCTGCTTATATGTGCAATGTTACAATAAGCATTTACAGCCAAGATAAAGACAAATCATGTAGACCATAAATAACCCCTTCAGACATGAATCTCTCGGAGGTATTGATTAAGTATTAAAGATGTTTCGATTCAGTGTTTGACATTATATTGTCATATATGTGAAGGTCCTTTTGTTTTTCTGTGCATGCCAGAGAGTCTTGTTAATAGAAACGACATGTCAGTTTCAAGACAATTATTAACTGATGCGATAAGAAAATATGATGGTGGTATTGATGTAGGCCCAGTGGTGCTGAAAAATTCTTTAAGCTTAATGATGTTTTTTACATCTCAAGGTCAAAATAACAAATCTGCCCGGCGGACAGGTGCAGATCAGCAAAATGGCGAGAAATGATTGGCGAAATTGGGTGTTATACAATGAAACAATAAACACATAGTGGGGTGATCTACGTTATATGACAACATCTCTTTCGTCTCGTTGTTATCCTTACAGCTTTCTAAGTTTTCTCAGTTTTCCTAACAATAGAGGCTTGATGTTTGCTTGTGCGCATGCGTGACATGGTTGTCGGAAAGATTTGAACAGTGAGAAAATTTGGATATTTTTCTAATTTATAGCTGGATATACAGTTTCTATATCATCTAGTCAGTTAAGAATAGACTTACAAATGATCGTGAATGAGTAGGAAAATAAAAATAGTCGAAGCAATCGCCGGGAGAAGAGAGAGATCAAACTTCATTGAAAAGGCTGGAGAGCAAAACAAAGGATAAAGTGGACACTGAAAAAGGTAAAATGAATAAAACTGGTGCTACTAGTAGTCAGTTTCATGACACCGCAAACCCCACAATATTCTGCGCCCAACCTAATCTGCCTGCAATATCCTCAAAATAAGGCCGCGCCCCTTTACCCTGTATGGGGGTCGGTAACCCCCAGGGATGTCTCCTCGCGGACAGGCAACGCCCAACTCTCCAGGTACAATGAATAATGACCTAGTTTCGATAATCATCAAACGATTAGACAGTATGGACAGTAAACTTGCCCATCTAGACTTCTATTCAGATGAGTGTGAACACGGTAAACACAAGATTGTCGAGCATGGATAAGGTCAGTGGCCTTGAAATCAAAGTGCGTGAAATCAAACAAAGCCGAGAGTTTGACAGCCAGACTTAAAATGACATTAAGCAAACAACACAAAAATTTAGACACCTTTTCTCAGAAAAGGAAAGAAATTGAATCTCAACATATGGAGACTGAACAAGCGCTCAAATCAGAATTATTGGAGCTCATATGTCGCAGTACGCGCGATAATCTCCTATTTCATAAAATCTCTGAGGAAAAAGGTGAGAACTGTGAGCAGAAAGTGCTCAATTTCCTGGAAAAAGCATCGAAGATAGAGAACGCGTCTCAATAAATACGGCTTCAGCGAGCGCATCGTTTCGGACCGTATAGAGCCGATAAAACGCGACCGATTGTGGCGAAGTTCGCCGACTTCCAGACCGCGAAAAGGTTCTTCGAGCCGCCAGAAAAGCCATAAAGGAGGGGACATACCACGGAACAATATCCAAAAAAGATCTTAGATAACCGCTGGAAGTTGATCCCAATCATGTTACTGGATCAGAAGGATGGAAAAGATGCCTATATCAAGGTTGATAAACTGTTCATCAACAAGCAGCTATACCGAGGGCCGTGTTAGTACTCCTGTGACAATGTGATTAAGTGCCTTTCTTGAATGTAGAAGAACTTACGTCCTGAGAAAAAGGCCGCCGCTGACTTTGTAAATATTTTTGTGAGTATGATATCGTGTGTCTTAAGCGAGTCATGGACAAATAAAAACTCAGTGGTGAACTGATTGTTTATATAAAAGACGCTATAAGAAATGGTGTAAAATTAATACAAAATACTATAGATTGTATTATTTGGTTAAAACTTGATAAGAATTATTTTAACGTTGATGAGGACATTTATTAATGTTTTACTTACATTGCTCCGGAATCATCTCCGGTTCGCAATATGTACAATGTTGACATTTTTGACCAATTAGAACAAGATATTATTTTGTTTAGCCAGCGTGGGAAAATATTTGTGTCCGGTGACCTTAATATTAGAGTTGGTAGGGAAGCAGATTTCATTCAGTATGATCGTATTATAGGTGTAGATGACGTAATTACGATAGATACTCCCACGCCTCGTATTTCTCAAGACCACGTATCCAATCGTTTTGGCGATCGTTTGCTGGATATTTGTAAGGCAACCAATCAGCGAATAGTTACCGGTCGATGGTCAGGTATCCGTGGTAATTTTACAGTGTTTGACACATAACGGGGCCAGTGTCGTGGATAATTTGTTATCCCAACAGGGTACTTTTAACTTGATTGATTATTTCTTTGTCGGGGATTTCAATACGTTTTCCAATCATGCCCTTTTGTCGTTTTCGTTACGATCTAGTCATAATGATACAGCTTGTTAAAATTCCAAGAATACCTATTATAAATTTGATTCAAAACACAAAGGCTTGTTTGTTATGGATATTGCAAATAACATAGAAATTCTGACGTATGACCTAAATTCTGAACTTAGCGGTGACGGTAATGTTAATACATTGACCTCAATATTTACAAACCTTTTATGTGAGCACGGTGATAAATGTTTTAAGAAAACTTCTGGTAGTCATAGGTTGGGTTTCCACGACAATAAGGGGAATCAGGATTGGTTTGATGAGTCTTGTCGACGTAAGTATGACGTGTATAAGAAGGTAGCATGTCAATTTAAAATTACGCTATCAGAGAAAGATAGGGCTTTATTGTATAATGCTAAAAAGATTACAAATATCAGTGTCGTAAGTCAAAGAATTAATAATGCTCGTTGCCGTAAGATGAAAGAGATGAGAAGGAGATCATCAAGAGAATTTTGGAGATTGTTAAAATCCGGGCATTCTGGTAGTGTTGGAGAGAATATTTCAAATGATGACTTCAAAAATTATTTTTGTCATTTAATGGCAGGTGGAGCAACCCCGAATGATGAATTTGCTGACTTGATTCTGATTCAGGCCATAGTACTACTTTTGATTCATTGGACGCACCTATATCTGACGATGAGATTTTGCGGGCCATAAAGAAGCTAGGTTCAAACAAGGCCGCTTCTATTAATAATGTTGTATACGAGTATTTTAAAGTATCTGTGCCATTGATAATACAGCCATTGAATATTTTTTCAACAATAAAATGAATTCGAAGTCCTTTCTCCGTTCGTGGTCAACTGGCGTTACTATACCATTCATAAAAATGGGAGTCAATCAAATCCGAATAACTACAGGAGGATAACTCTTTGCTACGCTTTTTATAGTGATTCTTGACGAAAGGTTAAAGTCATGGGCCTGAGGAAAATGATGTAATGTCAGATGCTCAATATGGGTTCAAAAATAAATTCAGTACTGTTGATCTGGTGTTTATATTACATTCTTTGGTTAAAAAAAAGCTGCAAAATAATAAGATGCTCTACTGTTGTTTTGTCGATTACAAAAAGCTTACGTCTGCATTGAGAGGAGTAGGCTCTGGTACAAATTGATAAAATTGGGTATTGATGGCAAATGTTTGTCCCTGGTTCGATACATATATAATGAAGTCAAACGTTGAGTCAAACATTTAGGTTCACTGTCTGATTTTTTCAGTAGCTGATATTGGCCTTTTCCAAGGGAGAAATAACCTCGCCGATAATGTTTTCTCTGTTCCTGAATGATATCGAGTTGCATTTGCAAGAAAATATTGATGTTGGCATTGCTATAGACCAGATCGCTGTCTACCTGTTGTTATTTGCTGATAACGCTGTTCTCATTTCAGAAACAAGGAAAGGTTTACAAAAGTCGCTTAATAGTTTGAGTTTTGCTGCTAATGGAAGCTTACTGTCAATGTAGAAAAGACTAAATCATGGCGTTCAGGAAGGGTGGAAGGTTAAGCAATAACGACAAATAGTTCTATAATAATCAGGAAGTTGAAATTGTTAGCTCGTTTATCTATCTTGGTGCAGTTCTTTTAACTAATGGGTCATTATGCAAGCCGCAAAAACTCTAGCTGGTAAGGGCTTAAAGAGTTTTAAACTCTCTAATGTCACTTGTTCGCAATACGAAAGTCCTTATTAATATAATAATCAATTTGTCCGATGAATATGTATTGTCTGTTCTAAATTATGGTTGTGAAGTTTGTGGGAACATTAATTCAGAAGTCTTGGAGAGAGTCCATAAGTAAGTTCTGCAAGTGGGCTCTAAATGTTAAGCAGTCAACTAATACTTTGGTCCTGTATGGAGAATTAGGTCGCTTCCCTGTATACATTGAAAGACATATTAGAATGGTGAAGTACTTCCTTAAAATAATACGATAAAGGCTGATAGTGGTATCTTGAATGTAGTACTACATGATCAGATAGATAGTGGCCGCAGAGATAGCAATACAACTAACTGGGCGTCAAATGTTCGGCATATCCTACAGTCATCTGGCCTAAACAAAGTTTGGTTATTCCCTTCATCGGTAAGAATAGACTCGTTTGTATCTGTGTTATGCAGCCGTCTTAGAGATATTTACGTTAGTAACTAGAGGGCTGGTCTTGATTCGTCGTCTACCTTAGATGTGTTTAGAGAAATTAAGCTTAATTTTGAACAGTCATCATTCTTAATATCAATGGAAAATACAAAATATAGAAACACTTTAGCCAGATTTTGATTGTAATCCCATAAATTAAATATTGAAGTTGGAAGATATAATAATATCCCCAGAAATGAACGCACATGTACGCTTTGCAATCTGAATGATAGAAAAGATGAATTTAATTTTTATCTTAAATGTCCCATATATGCAGCCTTTAGAAGACAGTATATTCCTAAATATTTTGCACCAATACAAATATGTTTAAATATATCACTCTTATGCAAAGTGAAAGTATACTCTATTGTTATTTTGTAAATATACATTATATATGTAAAATATCTAAAGATGTCTGTAACTGTTAAATATTACTTAGTATATCATATTTTTAATTGTGATTGTCCTTTTACTCACTGTTCACTTGTCACATTTAATGTCATGATATGCTTTTGTTTTTTGTATATGACGGTGAGCTTGTTATGCTTAAGTCAATATAAATGTTTCGTTTGTTCGTTCGTTCGATATACGCTTTAACAGTGATCACTACAAATTCATTTAAAGAGTACCATATTTGATAACGGTCGAGACTCATTTTTTTCTCCCAACCTATTAAATTTGAGTCCATTCTGAATGGTGGTTCACTATGCATTGTGCACACAAATTACCATATATGTGACTTTAAAATTGAAATTACAGATAGAAACAGCGCAATTGTGTAACTACAAAAAGAAATAGAGTGGTACTTTCTGTTGCTAATGTCTGATTAAATAGTGTTTAGTCTTCTGTATTCATATAACAGATATCGGATTACGTCAAGCAGGTATTGATTTTTCTGCTCTGTTGACCTTCCGATATAAACTTAGATATGTGACACAAGAGACATCACATGTAATTAGACAGGCTTGTATTGTGACACAAGAGACATCACATGTAATTAGACAGGCTTGTATGCTTTCTGACTAGGCATCGGTGTTATTGTAAATAGTAAAACCTACTTAATTAAAATACTAAAAAGTATGTGAACATTTTGGTATACATTGCAATGCTCATAGGACTCTGTCATATTTGTCATATTTCCTCATTCATGTTAAGCTAAACGGGTTCTGCTAATGCTTGGTATCGTAGTGTTTGTTCAATCCGAGCCAGCTGAGGTTAATAAGAAAGTTACACTGCCCAGTCTTCATTATTATACTTATCTGGCGTAGTTATTTAAAAAATGAGACCGCAATATCGATTGCAAGTTATTTTATTCTAACTAAGCATAATATCTAATTAATATATTATTATACTCAGTAACCACGTTTTATCTACAATCACTTTATTAAAAATGAGCAAGGTCTCTCCATAAAATCTATCGATTAGATCTAGTGCCTGTTGTTCGTAAGACACATTTGTTGCGATCTAGTGATTAAATTTACATTTAACGAAATGGGTAATGGGTAACTATGTATGGATTTGTTTCTCATTTAGCCATTCAAAGTTTGAATAAACAATTGACAGTTGATTTAATCAATTATATCGTTTTTTCTTTGAAGTAAGCTGTTGATGAGTGGCGATTCACGTAGTATCAGATTGTCTACTCAACGATCGGTCACGTGTCAAAGGATTGTGTGTTTTCCGAATGCCTACAATCATCGACAGTGTTTCAATTTTAATAAATGTTGAAATGTTTGATTATCCTTAAATCTGTTATTGCTAATGTGTTGAAAAAGCGAGGTTGGTGCTTAGCAAATGTATTATTTACCTCAGTTAGAAGTTGAAGTATGAATTTGTAGTATCATTATTTTTTTGCTCGAAACTTAACTATAAATCTCGGGATACGGGGATTTGTGCGGACCATGGTAATTTATAGTTTTTGTTTGTTTATGAATGTTTATTGGGTTTATCGTCCCACCAACAGTTTATCAGTTATCTGGAGACAATGTCCACTTGAAGCAGATATAGTGATGTCTACACTGTGTGTAGCATGCCGTGGACACCTGGAATAATATCACAACCAGTCACATTATCCTGACACATTATTTCCTGTATCTCTGCTTAATTGCATTGTATTCATGATGTATAGTTAATATTCAATTTAAAAAGAATTTATATTTTTTAATGTTTGAAATCCATGCCAGTATATAATGTTTTCTGAAAACGTTTTTTCTGTCTTAACATGAAAGTGGAGATGTTATCTGATATCTTTCTTTATACAACATTAAGGAATATTTTTAGTTCACAGTATAAATTTGCTCTCGATCTTGAAATAATTTTGAGATGCCTGTATGCCCGTGTAAAATATTTCAGGGATATGTTGACAACAAACGGTGACAACATATTGAGATATGCTAACCATAGTAATGATTTTTACTTCACTCGGGTTCACGTGGAGGTCGTCAGGTACGATAGATAATATGTTGTTACAGAAGTAATTAGAATCATACTTTGATTTATAATTAATGGGCCTGCTTGGATTGTATCTAATTTTGTTGAGGTTCGTTTATTTATGAACGCAGGCAAATTTGCACGCAAGGCGATATGCGTTGAAATAGCGGTGATAGTCGTTCATTAAGCACGAATGTCAGCAACAAAAAAAGATTCAATTATTATTTGTAAATTGATATTTTTGTTTCAGACATTGGATTAAATAAAATCGCAAATACACAAGTTAAATACGAGCTGTTGTTTATCCACGCATAAGATATAATGCATATCGCTCATATGATTTCATTTAAAGGTGGAGGGGTCATGCGAGTTATAAAGTAAGAACGTCAATATTTCCTTCAGAAAATGAACAGTTAAGTAAACGTTTGTTCTTCAGTTAAGATTAATGTGTGGAAAGATACAAAACGCAATTTTCTTAAGGTTTTGCACAACAAACCCGTCTGTATTAAGCGTTTACCTACTTTCTTTACAATAATATGTATGACTGATATTTGTAGTTTGTGTACGTGATGAAGAAAATATAAATATTCTATTGTTCATGTCACTATATATATATATATATATATATATATATATATATGTATATATATATATATATATATATATATATATATATATATATATATATATATATATATATATATATATATATATATACATTTAATTAACGTAAGAACGGTTGTTAATACGCCACTTTCTTCAGTGTGAGAAACTCAAGGAAAATGCCAGTACAGATAATATTTAAACAGATTGAAGAGTTGTTATTAGTTGTTTATTTCAAAATAGTGAAATACATATTATTCCAAACTTCAAAAGGCCGCGATGTCACTAATGTTCAAAACCAAAATCTGATATCGGAAATAAAATAATCGCCTTAGCTGTTTAATGTTTTGAGTTAAATCTATTACATTTATTTCAAACTAAACCATTTTATATGCTACATAATAGCTACTAAACTTAATAAGGAAATATGACAAGGTCCTATGAGCATAGCACCTTATATTTAAACTTGGCTAACCACAAGACATATGTATATTTATATGCTAGTTGCATGTAAAATTAGCAATTTACTGATACTTTACGATCAAATAGAGCAAACCCATCACTAAAGGTCTTGGAACAGTCAGAAATAATTTATTTCCCCATTCAAACATTAGTATTGTAACCAGATAGTGTAGATAAGATGACACGAATATATGACAAATTGTCTCCCCTAAAATGAATTCTGCTGTTCATAAATATAAAACAGCTTTCGACAAGGGGAGTTTGTGTTTACTGCACAGAGTTTCAATATTTGGTAATTGAATGTATGTACCGTATGGAACGAAATAATCCAAGAATAACTTACCTGTATATCCAATGGCTGCATATGTGATGTCTATGACCAGCACAAAAAGAACAGAGTTAATAACTGGTGCCATGATTATTCCATTTGCTTTTGTATCATTTTGCAAGTTATATCCACCACATTGTCCACCTCGCCTTTACCAATAGCTAAAGTAACAAGTGCTATGTGTTACTCCGAAGCCACGTCGTTGAAATCAATAATGGTCAATATCGCATGATTTTGAATATGAATCAATCAAATGTTAATTAAAAGAACTAAGGAAACAAGCCGTTTTAATATAATATTTTCTTTAAAATTGTATAATAATTTTATCGTTCGTGCATCTTAAGGTGAGCAGTTAAGAACAGTAACAAATTATCACACTGAGGAAATTCCGATATTGCGTTCCTTGTCATTTGTCGAAAGCATCCAGTTTCTGCCCTTATAACTAGTCGTTATTAAATATCACTATCAAACTTCGTTTACAAAGTTCTCTATTGTTGGCATTACTACTGTAAATTCAAAACGAGTTATACATTTAATTGTTTCTAACTCTAAAGATAAAAAGTTCGATTTGTGAATCGCCGTTAAAGGCAGCTTTGATAACTGATGGCGGTAGTATTTGGCCGATAACAGGCTCGCTCTTGGCTGGTGTCTGGGTAAATCCAATGGAAGAGATGAGCAACACTGGAGACTAACCAATCGGAACAGTCCCTCGGGAACATCGGGTATACGAGTAAGAACAATGTATGTCATAGATTCGCACTATTTTAAAAATGTTATCAATGTTAGTGATTTTAATGGCTCAAGCTGCCTAGTATGGTATTTCTATTTATTATTTATTAATATATCGACATGACGGAGCAGTTTACAAAGGTTTCTAGCATGCTTAGTTTTGTTGGCTCGAAGTGCTCTGCTGTAAGTACTATTATCAGCAATTCAGACTGTTATTTCCTTAAAATTGACACAAAGGAAACGCATACTTATAACCTAATAAATATATAAATGATTGTTATTTCCTGTACTGTTTATTAAATTTAATTGTATTATGATCTTAAAACATGTCGTAAAATAAGCAGAATTTGATGATTATGACTACCTTTGTTGGGAGATAATAGAATAATCGAGACCCGCTTACAATTTAAAGTCAGTAAACATGATCAAATAAAACACATCTACCTTAATGGGCTATATTAATTGTCTTTTTTGTGATTATTGCGCGTAACAAGTTTTATTTTATATTCTAAGTTGCTTTTTCAGTGTTTAGAGTAAATCCATATTCTACACTTCATTCGCAAAAGATATTAATAAAAATAATACACCATGTGAGCCCCCGTGACCAAGTGGCTTGAGTTGCCAAAACATAACTTCTAAGAATCTCAACCCGCGTTGATCGTGTCCCGGTCGGTGCGAGAACTTTCATGTTCCAAGTTCTTCTGTTTGATCTGCTGTGCGCTGGTAGTTCTACCCAAATTTGTGTCTAAGGTCTTCGTTCACTAAAAACTACCTAGGCGTCTACAGTTTTACTACACTTTCGTCAGTACGAGTGAATAAAAATTAAAAACAGATATAGCGTAGCTATTGGCCCTTATAGTGATATTTAGTGACTGACAAATGTATATTCGCAATAAGGTTAGGCTAGAATAACTTAGGAATCCGCTATAATGCATATCATTCTCCAAACTTAAAGACAAAAGAATGAAGTACAGTGTATAGCATGTTTTGATACATACATCTGAACTGACAAAATGTGATATTGAATCTTTCTTTAAAAGTTCAACGATGTTTCGCATTTGTAAGAAACATGTAAACAACAAACGACATAAACTGTATCCATGAAAGGTAAAGCAATCAAGTGATATCTTGCAAATATACGATATTTACCTATAGATCGATTGTAAAAGGTTTACTTTTATGTTATGTTTTGAGCGCAAATTCTTGAATCAAATTTACTTTACAAACTTATGTTTAAGTGATGAGTTTATAAAATCTGATTTAATTTTCTATACCAACTTATGCCTTTGTCATCAGCAATGCTCTTAAAACAGTCGAGGCAGAAGGCTTTGCGGTCATTAAAACTCAGTGTTGTAATAGATGTGGTCACTTTGGCTTGATTAATGAGCTTATGACATGTGACTGTCATTATATCAATTGCTACCGACACGATGTACTGTTAGAAATGTTTGACAGCCTTTTATCGACGGAGTCCTGCAAGTACAAGTGCATTGTGACAATATTTACATTTTCGTCTGGTATAGTCAACACCTTCCGGTCTCTCTTTCGAACTGAAAGTTGCATTGCCATTACCAGTGGTCTAAGTTTATCTTAACAAAACATATATCATAATTGCTTGCACTAAAATGCATTCAGACGTGCCCTGCTGGAAATTAAAAACACAAAGCACAAACAAACCACTAGAGATATTTGCCATTTCTTGTAATTTGTCTTGTGCTTTTATATGTTGACAGATTGTCAGTATGTTTTGTGGACGCTGCTTTTTGTATTGTAAGATATGATAAAGTTTTTCCATTTGTATAACAATACGAGAAAGAAATCATAGATTGACGTTTCGTTTACTTTGTATTTGCTACACACTGTTTGTTTGTTTGTTGGGTTTATCGTCCCACCAACAGTATTATAGTTATCTGGAGACGGTGTCCACTTGAAGCAGATATAGTGCTGCCTTCACTGTGTATAGCATGCCGTGAACACCTGGCATGATACCACACCCAGTCACATTATCCTGACACCGGGCCAACCAGTCGTGGAACTGCCCTTAAATTTGCTTTAGCGTTAGCAAGGAAGCTTTACGACTACCATTTTTAACGACTTTGGTATGTCGCGGCCCGGGATCGAACCCGGGGCCTCCAGTACCTGGAGCTACACACTGTGGCCATTATTGAAAGGGTTGTATTTTACATTATTACTGGAGGCCCGCAGATGATCAATAACTAATGAATAAAGATGGGTCCATTTAAAATGTAGATTTCCTGTCTAATAAAGTGCATCATTTCTTGACCATATACAATTCAAAATGAAATAGTTGCTCAAAGTAGTTGTGTTTTTTTTTTTATTCCAGAATGTAGTCCAAACCTTGTTTTCCCGCATGTTAATATTTTTTTATTATTTCATTTTTTCCCAATTATATTTGTCATTTGTCTTCGACATAACGTAGACAACGGGAACAGAAATCTTTATGAAAATGTTAATGAAGAATTTGTGTGTTGTAAACACAATGCTGGTGCAAAGAGCTTTGACTCATGCATAGGCATATAATTTCCCACAACGCAGTGAAGTAAGCTGTACTCGTGTATGATAATAGTTTGCGATCCTAGATCGCAATGAACCTGCAAGTTGTCTGGCCAGTTTTGCTTTATACGACATTATCATTTGACAGGTACAATTATCCTCGATCCAGCTGGTTTGATAGCGACTGATTGCAAGTTAATTCCGGTTACATTTGCCAGGGTCGATATGCGCATAGCAGCTGGTTTGATAGAGAGATTTCTGCTGAGCATTATTCTGTCGAAATTTTGTGTTATATTGCAGTTAGTCCTCATATTTCTCTTCAACTCAATTGGCATACTGTTTTTAAAGGTGACAAAGTGTGTTTGGAGACAAAGGCCGATTACTGTATGTTAGGTTCATGTATCGAACTAGCGTTTTCCCCCACAAAAGATTAAGTTATAGAGCAAACCCACGTCGCAATATATAAAGCATTTGCCAGTTTTCTGAACGTTTTGGGGAGGTGGAGGCTATTCTGCCATGACTATTTTCTAAGCAAATGCTAATATATCCTTTTGATTGCTTGTGTTTTGCTTTAACACAGACATTGTCGAAGTTATGACTTCCAATAAAAATTATCGACTGGACTGAACTCAAGGAATAAAGGACCAAGAAGTTGTAAATAATCGTGAAGTGGGGAATGCCGATAAGGCAGTTGTGAAGTTCTAACTGCCGATCGTTTGAAGTGTCTATCAATTAGTTATGAGTTTTGCAAATATATTACGCTGGACTAAATATTGGTTGCAATAATATCTGCAACTGGATTTAAAATGTGCCGTTTGTATTATCAAACTTCGATATTATTGGCGACTCTTAGCTAGCTATTGATGTTAGCAAGAACTTATAACTAAAGTACAAAGTGAAGATTGGGGCAATTAGATTAAAACCGTTTTCATGCAAACTTTTTTTTTTGAAAAGCATGTCTTAGATTGTCTTATTTAACTCTTGAAAGCTTAATCAAATATAAAACGAGGTCAGCTGCAATGTTGAAATTTAGCTTAAAGGAATACTTTGACCCTTTCGTTGGTCAGTAATAAATAGCGCTACTACACTTAACATGTGTCATAGTAAAATAGCGTATTACGTTTCCAAATAACATGAAAGGAAATGTTTTTACTTCAGTTCATAATGTCCGGATGTGTTAGACAATTAACACATAATGACGTATTTACTGAACACGACCATTCTCTAAGATCATCATTGACGGAAAATCGGATCATTGAATCAGTCCCTTTGATAAAAAATGTCGGCACTCAATTCTCAAAACGTGGCTTTATTGCCAGGCTTTGCTCAAAAGAGATGAAACGCTAGCAGTCATATAATTTGTTTCCTGTAGTTTTTTTTTTCTTGTGTGGTATTGATTCTTACCAGCGACCTGTTATTAGGTCTGTTTAAAATGTTAATGTATGTTCCGGACTTCTCTAGTATATCAAAGATTTTTTTTAAAATATATTTTTCATACAATAGTCGTTCTAGTATTGAAGTGTCACTGCATCTAGGAGAAACAACAACAATAAATGTACACTTATTATTTCACCGGTTTATTAATGAAAATAGTCAGGACACATTTCCTACGTTTTATCCTTTGCAACGTCCTTTTGAACCTTTATTATCATTCTACTAACAGAGCTTTATTTTGAAATATGTATTGCTATTTTTATTATAACAGTGTTTGAGCCTTCCCTGATTTTCAAATTAACTGATCAGGGATCGAATTTATAAAGAACCTTAGCTTTTTGTCAGATTTAAACTGCAAAATATATTTAACTCTTGCAAGACTTTCTCATACATAAGACAAGTTTTTAAATATTTTATGTAAACATACATAAACGTTATATACACGTAAGAAAGAGGATAATGGTAAACATAATGGTGATGACTGACAAAAATACCAATAAAAGTGAATGTTTTAAGCTAATAAAAACAAATGTTGTTTAAATCTTTAAAATCCAAAATTTAAACAGTGATATAAGATACATATTAATAATCCATATTTCTAATTATCATATCACAGGAATCATCCAATTATTGTGAGAGAGACCTCATTGTAAAAATGTAAGCATAACTGTTATATCTACTATACTTTCGCATGTATGGCCCGATAAAAAGACCACCGTCCGACGTGAAATTCGCGATTCTGTATGATTCCGCTGTTTTAACATTTTTTTATTTTTTTTGGGGGGAAGGGGGGGGGGGGGGGGGCGGGGCGTGAGGTGGGGGATCGGGTATCTCTCTGTCTCTCTCTGTCTGTCTCTCTCTGTCTCTCTCGGTCTCATTTTCCCCCTCCGTCTGTCTGTCTGTCTGTCTGTCTCTGTCTCTGTCTCTCTCTGTCTCTGTCTGTCTCTCTCTCTCTCTGTCTCTCTCTCTCTCTCTCTCTCTCTCTCTCTCTCTCTCTGAAGTATGCTTAAATGCCGAAATTCGCTTCAAAAAGCAGATAAACCATAAAACAACAAACACGTTTCACGAAACACAAAATCATTCGTCATTACCTAAACCTTTAATTATTCACTTTAGGACAAGGAATGTCCTGGTACTTTGATCTAAAAAAAATCGACGAAAAGATTTAAAGAAATAAGGTTTTCGTTTAGGGTAGCGTGGGGTCACTCTTAAGAGGAATCAGTGCTGACAACGTTTTCGAAAATCATGATTTGGGTCCTTGAGCAAACTCACATTTGTCTCTTCTCCATCTATTTTCATTTTTACTAAAATCTTCCATAGGTGTCGGTCTGAATCAGAAATGTTGGTAGCTTTTGAAAATGATAATGACCATGGAAACATATAGTACCCAATGAAGCGATACATTTTTTTAAATTCCATATAAGCCCCCAAATCGTCGAACAGATATACCAAACAGTCACATAATACGAGTGGCAGACATGTCAGGTTTGTTCGTTATTTGTATTATCAGCCCATATAAAGTGATCTTAAAAGCCATTTTTCCTGTGGTTTTCTTGATTTTAAATGCTGTCTTCATTCAAATTGGAAAGTGCATGGTTGTTATAATGAGTGAGGCTTCACTTCTCACAAAGATGTAGGATCATCAATAAATAGCATTAAACAATACCTAAGGAACATATGCTTGATTGAGGAAAGATTTTACCAAACGTTTGGATGCCACCTTTAAAATTTTGAAATCCTACATATCTCCAGGGATAACTGGCAGATACCCAAGGAGCGGATCCATTTCTTTTCAGGAGAGCTGTGATACTAATTGAACGAGCGCCATAGGTGCTAGCTGTGATTGGGAGGGGTGGAGGGGTCTAATTATCTGTCATAGGGAAAACATTTGAAATGCAGCAGTTAACTAGAGCCATGTCAGGTATTTCAGAAATTGCTATAAACATTTTATAATCTATAATCGTATTTGCTCAGGGAATAAGGGTAGAGATCAAACTAAGTGAGGTACCAGTATTGTAAGAGGGACTAGGGGAATGATCCCATAGGAAGATTAGATGGGTGTCATCTAGAAGCCAAATAATTCCATTTCTTTCACATGCTTGACAGACCTTCATAGGAAGTAGGTGTGTAATGATATGCTACCCTCACGATACGATACGTATCGCGATACATACCACACGATTACGATATGTATCGCGATACATAATATTTTGGTAGTGATGATACGTTTTTGCTAACCTCATAGGTTCACTATTATACCATGACTATAGTAAACAATATGTTAGCATAATTATTTACTGAAACTAAGAACTTGTAAGACTATAAGTCAATAATCAAAATATATGACATATAAGGTTATCCAAATATTAAATGATTTATCTGTAAGAATAACCTAAAACTTTAATATGTTAGATCTTAAAAAGTAAAAAGTAATATATATTATTTCTTCAGATATTTATTTCTCATTTTTATTGTAAATTCTGAATGTCCATCACAAATAAAAATTAAACAGTTTGGTACACTATTAAAAAAACAAGATAAAAATTTAAGAACAATATGAAGTGTCAACACATTCAAGTTGTAAGTAGTTAGTGCTTTGTATGAAATATTATAGCAATAATGATAGCAGGTTGTTACTAGGGCTCTGTATAGGTCAGAATCATTGATATGATATGTGTATCAATGCAAAAATGATCGATATTCGATATACCATATATCAGAAAATATATATGTAAGTGCTTATTATTGTTTTTTCTTGTGTTTACAAATTAATTAACTATTGCCAGTGGTATAATGTAGACAGTCCTTCTACTATAACATGGTGTTTAGTATTGGTCAAGTTTATACAAAGGAGGCTGTTTCCTTTAACATTAAAAATCATGGTCTCTATAGATTATGTATGGTTAAATAAATACTTTTCAGAGAGAAATGTGTTCCCTGGTATAAAAATATATTCTTGTCCCACTGATGAGGCCAGAGCATCCAGATACTATTCTGTTTTAAAAAGGCGATCTGTATTGATGCAATCAATCGTGCTTGTGATTATAATAACACCAACTCCCAAATGACAATTTCTTCCTTTATCTAGAATAAGACCAGCAGCACTTTTAACAGTTTCTTACTACTGTCAAACTTGTATTAAGCAGCCAACCACGGTACAGCCTAAATTTCACTGTTTAAAACTAGTTGACTGCTTAAGACAAAATATGATGTTATTGATTGTTTGCCTATTACTGTGAGTCTGTATGCTTACAAATAAGTATTACATGTACTTAGATAGTATATCTACTTGGAAAGTACTGTTCAAAAAAATGTTTATCACAATTATAACTGCTTTTGGAATGCCAACGTAGGATTCAGAAAATGAGAAGTTTCTCTCTAAATCAACATATGATTTTGAATATCAAAAGTTTCTCTCCAAAACAATGACATTTTGCTCCATTATTAGAAGTCTGGTCATGTAGGTACAAAACATACCATTTTAAATTAGTCACATCAAATTTATACCGGGTGTACCAACATATTCGTCAAATTGTAGTTCGGCAAAATACCGAAAAGTTTACATATATTCGGGATGCCATGTCTCGGATGGTGCGTGTGTTTACTATTCTTTAACAAAATCATCAAGCAGTATGTTTTTAGTCGAAGTAAATAATTTAAAACATCATTTAAACAAGGTCTGTATCTACAAAAACCATAAGTGCACCAATTTTATGTACATGTAGTCAGGTAAATTTGGTGGTGTCAATCTATGCATAAATTAATGCTCTTTTACAGTCAAGAACTTGCATTGCTTTTAAATTACACGATGACCGGACAGGTCGTTGAGACTATATGAAAACAGTGACTTAAAGCCATAATTGGACAGTCATTGTTGGATTTCTTGTCTCTTCATCTCTCCAGTCGTGCCGTATATAGGTGGGACAACGTGAGCAGTCTCCATACCCTTTACGTGAGATTGCACAGTAGGTATAACATCGGGATTTTTTGTACCTTTATCATATATAATATGTCAACTGCGGATAAATCCTCGGCGTTTATGATGTTTTTTTTTTAAACGTATTAACTCTAAACAATACTACGTTTTATTTTGTTGATTTTTTACATTTCACTTTTGACTTTTTTTGGCATATGACGTCATGGCATTTATGACGTCATTATATTGTTCTTATAATATATCAGCGCTTGTACTGCTTCATTTTATTTGAAACTACTCTCTCATTTGGAACTTTTTGGTTGCCGAGGCTTTTATCTACGGTACATACTGTACATATGTTGTTTTATTACTAGTTATCATGTATGTACATAAGTTCATTATATCTATTTTAACGCCCGATGCAGGTGCTTACTGTTAGTTGTTTCACTTTGACGGGATATTTTTATTTACACTGTTTGTTTGATAGAAAAACCTTCAGGAAGTGCGAGGTTGAAGCGCTATACAAACCAGGTTTAAACACCCCAGTCGGCCCTTTTGCCGACTGACCGTTCCAAGGCGGTAACTGATGGTTTTTCTTTTTATGTGTTATGTCTTGTCTCTGTGTTTTTTGTCACATTTACATTTACATTGTTTGCCTTGGTCTGCAGGTAGATAAAATTTAAATATCTGTAAAAACTTTGATAGGGCCTTTTCTTATTTACCTATTCATGAATTAGCGCTTCTGCTACCAGTTTCATTCACTACCATATATGCTGAATATGTATTGGCTGAGGCACTTTATTTGCTCTATCTATCAGGTGGGTGATCTCTAGGGATCTATTTTGATAAGGAGATCGGGACAGTAATTAGGTGTGATAATTTGTGGGGTAGAAAAAGTCAAAACAAATACCGGAAGATAGTTTCTTCTGAAACAACTTCTTAGATATACATTGTGTAACTAAACAAAGAAATGAGAAAAATATTTTAGTATTCTTTCAGAAAAAATAAAACAAAATTATAAGATTAAACGCTAATTTTGGCGTTTTCTCGTCATCGTTTCACAATTTCATAATAACGGCAATACAGTCGACTAGCCGAAGTCTCAAGAGCCAAAGATGTTATCATGCCAAAATCTACAATGGATTTGTTTTTGCAATATTGATTGTTCAACTCCATCAGGGATTTCTTAAACAGAGATTACAAGTTTTCGACAGCCGCCATTTTGAATACCATCTTCACATGAACAGAATGTTACAACCGTTTATTATTCTCTGGTCGAGTTTGTTCTTGATTCAAAAAGTTAATTTCACTTATAATCAGCTGTTTTGTGTAGTTTTTCTTATCAAAATAATACCATATTCTTTTCTAAACACAATGTGGACATTATGTGTCAATGACGTCACTACTTTCGTCATAAATTATTAAAGAAAACATCAGCGCTTGGACATTTTGTATTCAAATAGATCGGTTTTCTTTTCATTGCTTGCATTTAAGAAACCCATCAGGAAGTGCGTGTTTGCATGTTTAAAACCTTTGTCCTGTGCCTTACAGAGTTTGGTATACGGTGCAATGCTCATAGGACTTGGTTAAATATCCTTACACAAATAGTTTAATTTCAATGCATTTTTCAAGACAATTTAGGTGTAAATACGGGTTTCTCGTCTTATCTGTGACAATAATACCACTAGTGTCCTAAGATGTGACACCCTGAAATATTACAAAATACCTTCATGGAAAGTATTTTCTGACTGTTTGAAGGGGAACAGACCCCGCTCCGACCCCGTTAGCCACCTAGATCCACCATGTACACACTTTCTGCATATTGGTGATATTTAAATCCGCTAGTTAACTTAGAAAAAGGCAAGCGTTTTGATTGCCAGAGTTGTCTCTCATGTACAATGTAATATGTGAGCGTCCTTAATATCATAATAGTGAATGCAAAAAGTTTGTTTTTAAGTATATGTTTACTAGACAGTGATACGCATGGATATATGCATTGGTTGGTTCAGCTGCATCTTATATGAACCATGCTATTTAGCGCACTCGGTACACATGCATACGCCTCTGTGCTGACTGTTTTGGCCTTATCCATGAAAAAGTTAAATTGTATTGGTAAACCAGGATATCTTTTCTTTCAATATAATGCACATTTTTGGTTTTATGACGTTCATTGGCCCAGTTGGACTGAACATGCATACTATACAAACTGGGTCGCATTAATCAGCCGAAAGTGAACTTGCTTTCCACTTTCACAATGGGTTATTTTGTTTAAACCAGTTTGAAAATATTGACTTCTTGCTATTTTTTGCGAAAGTGTGTGACATCAGTTACACTTTACTCATTTGTGTTTAAATTTGCATTTAGAAATTGGAATGAACAATGAGACTATATACATTTCGAAATGGTGATAGATTAAGCTCATTATTTTAGCAATACAAACACTTATCGGACACCATGTCGTTTATTGTCAATATTGGCTCTGGGAGGCACTCTCGTTTAAAGAATGAGGTTATTGTTCCATTTTATATGAACGTATAAATGCATAACATGACCTTTTAGTGATCAATAAAAAGGGTTGTTAGTACAGTGAGCAAATAAGGCCTGTTGGATTTAGTTTGAGTCGATGTGGACAGAATGTCATCACACAAAGGTCTCCGCCTCTGGATTTTAACCATTTTGTTACATGATCTTTTGTTAAAATCTTAATAAAATGATTAATATAAATAAAAATGAAACAATTAAGCATATAAAATTAAATATTAAAGATGGTGTCCGACCGTTTGGACCAAGTTTATGTATCTTGTGCAATCAAACAAATTGTTACCTGTAAATGTTCATCGAAATGTTGTTTACTGGTGCCCTATATTCATGTTAAAAGTAAAGCATTACACCCAATTTGTCCTTACTAAAGTGTATTTCTTATCCGAGCCACGCTGCACAATTAGCTATTTTTAAATTAAGAAAACCCCGTGACCACTTACATTTTAGTTCACATTATATGATTTTGTAATTGGCTCTGACGTCAATATCATTAGTTAGCTGAAATCCCCGTCGTGCTTATTTATAGATTTGCAAATAATGGACATTTTAAGTGTTATATTTCACGATTTGTCCTGTCTAACAACCTTTACTTTAGTAAAAGTATAGGTTTGTGCATCAGTTATGCCCAAATACCCCCAGAACAGAGGCTAGATATTGTTATATGAATTATATATACATGCGTACATGCATACATACATGGCGTGACGTGACCTGACGTGACGTGACATGACATGACATTGCATTGCATTACATAACATTACATGACATGACATGACATTGCATTACATTACATGTCACGCTTTACTTTATGCCATGGCAGGTTTAAGTTCAACTAATTATTTTATCAAGTTAACATGAGCAAATGAGCAAACGCTCTTCTCTAACACATCACCTAAACTCGACAAACGACAAAATGACAATTAGAATTATTTGCATGATAACGTTACCTATCCTTATATTGATCGCTTACTTTTGTTTAAAGTTTCTAAACTAAATGCTCCATATAAAGTGTCGACATGTTATAACTGATTATGTTGTTTCCAAGCTCAGAATTGGTAGTAACATAAATAATTTCATGACTCAAGGACAAAAATGAAGAAATTCATCACGTGAAAACACACCAGCGTGCAAACAACAACCATGAATGGATCTTTCGGTTTGCACGGAAGGAAATCTCGATAAGAAAAGAACAGGAAATTGCTGCAATTTATTATACTGTAAAAGGTGTATTAAGACGCATGACGTTCAATCAGGATTATGGTTTTGATAGTAAAAGACTGATAAACTAAACAAGCGTGGAGTTAATATACAATATCCTTTGGCAGAACAGCCAGAACAGCCAGAACATTGAAGATTATGTTAAAAGTAAGTGGAAAATGCAACAACTCAACCCTTTTTGAACATGAGTACAAACACAGGACATACTAACAAGCCTGAATACGTTAAAATTTTAAGATGGAAAATAAAAGAGGATATCGAAAGAAAGCAACTGTGGCTATTTTGAATTAGACATTAGTGCCTGCATCTACTGCGTGTACACACCTAAATTAGTACTACATGTAGTTGTATTTATCTCTTCGAGCCATACCGCTAATTCAAAGGATCGTCCATTTTGACATGTCTTATATGTTATATTTTGTAAACATATGGTTAGACAACATGAAGGGCAGATCGATAATTAAGCTTTCCACAAAGTTTAACATTGACAATTGACTGCAGACAAACATTTAGAGAGTATTCACTCTTCTCATAATCATAGAAATCAAACCAAACAATTTAGAATAATTAAGCCATGTAAAGAGATATTTTATATCGACTGCACTATTTTATGACCAAAATACAAGAAGACGTATGACCAAACCTCCGCAAAGTGTACTAAATAAATGAACATTTGATCGATACACCAGCAAAACAAATGAAGAATATGTTTTGCATTCGTCGTTTGCTAGGAATCAGAATTAACGGAGACATTACGAAAAATATTATCTCCATATACAGTGACTCTCACAAAGGTTCATCACAGAACAGTCTCTCACAAGGGCTATCATTAGTGATGAAAATCATACAATGACAGTTTTATTTGAAGTGAGCTGTTTTCGAGTGCCTATTCACTGTTTTTTCTAGTGCGTCGAGCAATTTACTCAACAGTCTGTCACATATCAGAGAGGGTGTGTTTGTTTTCGCTAATGCTGACTGTTGCCGACCTAAACATGGGGAACGTTCAGACCAAAACGTAGTGTTCGTGTAAATGCATGATGCTAAACAAGTCGCTTTTTTTTACAATCATAAACTCCTTGTTTTATTTTCGCCGTATCCTGATGCTAGTACTCTATCTTGGACACTACAAGGGACGTATATTTTTTCTTACAGTCTATTGACCTGTTTTGTGGACCTTTTTGAGAAAACAAACCTAATAACAAACTTGTAATTTTACCTAATTTTACCTAATAACAAACTTGTAATTTTACCTAATCGGTCTGTTTGTCGACTGTCTGTTGCAAGGCGGTAGTCGCTGGGTTTGCTTTTTATTGTATAATGGCTCGTCAGTTTTATTTTGTACCCTTACACTCAAAAGGCACGTGAATACATTTGCCCAGTACGTTTTAAAATTTCACTTAACGTTGCAATACTCATAATAATTTGTTATATATATTTACTTTCAGAATTTTGTTCCAAATTAGACATCAGATTACGTTACAATTGATATTTAATCCAAATCATTATGTTTTATATCTGCCAGTCAGTGTCAAATGTTCTAAAAATACATTGAAAATAAACGGAGACAATTATGTTTTGCAAATCACGGCAATGACTTTTATATCTCTGAGGTTAACGTTGAGGTCGCCAGGCTAGTTGCGGAAATAAAAAGCACAATTTTCTTTAAAACCACCTAAACTTTGTTTATCTTTTATATATCCATATTTATTTTGGATATACGACAATAAATTTCTCAAACTCAATGGTGTACCTTCAATAACGATTTGACATGGTCTTTTGTGTTAAAATAATCAAACACAACTAATTTGTCAAACAGATAAAGAACAGTAAATATAGAGAAATACAGACATCTCAGTATTTTGTTATTCGTCAATAACCTTGTATAATAAATAAATAAATAAATAAATAAATAAATAAATAAATGAATGAATGAATGAATGAATGAATGAATGAATGAATGAAAGAATGAATGAATGAATGAATAAATAAATAAATAAATAAATAAATAATAATAATAATTATGTAATTGTTTTCCTATACAAGGAAAATTCATTTTCCTATGCATGATACACATAGAATTTACAACAACAAAATATTTGTGTTTATCTCGATGATGTACATTGATATTGTAAAATTTTTAAAATTTATATTAAATCTTTGAAAAATTATGAAAATAATTAATATAATTTCTGATACGTCTGCAGTGTTGTTTTTTATAAAGTGAGTAACAAAATTATGTCCAGGTATGAGGAAAATAGTTTAAACACATTGTACTGGTAATAATAAATGTTCATAAATGTTCTCTTCATAGACTTCTTTACTGAATTTCAGCAATGTACGCATCCTGAAAACTAAGAAAGGTAATAATTTGTTTATTCTTATGACATACACAATTCCATCACTGGGCTTATATGTCTCTGCTATTAAGACACTAACGTCTTATAGCATTGATCTGGATAAGAAAATATGCCAAAAGGCGTACGAGCTTTACAAGATAAATTGAAATCTGACTAAGCACGAGACACAGGTAACTCCATATCTGAAAAAGTGACAAACTCTTGAAACGATACTCTATGAGAATACAGAATAAAGACATTTGTAAAGGTCAGTAAACTAAATGAACAATCTGGAGTGTTGAAACCAGTTTAACCAAGCACTTCCCGGGGGAGATTGAGATATGTTTAGTACATTCCCATCTCCATTCATATAGAAATCGCGATGTCGCCCTGAAAGAATATGACAATTAAGGCTCTCTCTCTACAATACCATGTACGTTATGGCCTGTTCGAATAGGTATTGATTCCGCAATGATGTGATCGGTAGAAACTACAAATACAGCTTTTAGTAGATATTTATTTAGAATACTAATGGAACTAATGTTATGTATGATTTTACTTTGGGTATAAATAATTATTTCCAGTAAATTTGACATATACATTTCAGACTATCAATTGCATCGTACAAATGTGTAGCACTACATATTTATATGTAAGTGACATACAAAATCTTTGTTCACTTAAACAGTCGATTAAAATATATTCTCGAATTTGTATTTCTTACAGATATACTATTTTATAGATATTGGGAAACCATTTATTTAATAATTGATAACTCGTTAATTGTTTCGTGGACAAACAGACTTTCGTGCTTGATTTCCTATTTTGTTTCTGAACTATTCTGCAAACACCGATATTTACATTGTCACACACACACACACACACATAAGCAAACCGTTTTCTGCTTTATTCATTTAAGTAAGTATCGTTGTCGTTTAAGCTGCAAGCTGGTAAATACACTAAAACAATAGCCAGCAATTATCCCATTAACATTCCTTTAAGTTATCATCGAGTCATTTATCATCGCATTAGTCGAAAGTATTTTGTACACCACAACCATACACACAATGCGAAATCAATTTTCTAACAACACCATGCTAACGACGTTTATTGCACAAGGACAATATTGATTTGTACTTTTATGAGTTGTTAAACACGTAAAAACCGTTTCGACGCCTAACTCAATAACTAGATATATATGTAACAGATCAGAAAAAATTGCTGTGATAACCTTTAGAGACTTATTAATCCGATAACGGAGTCGCTTGAGGTAGTGGCAAAATTGAATTGTGGGTAGGTGGATTAGATGTTTAATCCAGCGAAAGAGATAGAGAGTACTAGACCGGTCTATGGTGTTCCGTGCTACCTCCACATATTACAATAAGAATATATGACAAAGTCCTATGAGTATTGCAACATATACCAAACTCCGAAAAGGCACAGAACAAAGGTATTTCACATGCAAGCCAAGCGAAAAGTAGGAACAAATTTGTGATGAGTCATTTAAGGAAAAGAGCAAACCCGACAGTTACCGCCTTGGAACAGGTCAGTCGGCAATTACGAATATGTATATTCCCAGTATAAAAATGTTATCAAAGAACATGTGGTCAGGTTTTTTTCTTCTTCAGAAAATCAGTATCTAATCAGTTCTGATTAAATGTAGTGTTGGTGTGTTATGTATTGTAATAAAAGAAGATGTGAAGCAATGTAATGTTAAAGGTGAATTCCGACAATTTGCTCTTATCAAACACAGGTATCAATATCTTATCACTGTTCAAAAGGAAATTGGTCACAATTCGAACTCATACTTTGGTCTCAGTAAAGACTACTACGCCAAGCGTGAGACAGTACTAGCCGGGACAAAATCACTCTAAATTATCATGCTTACGAAATCTATAAATAAACATGCTGGTTCTGCCTAAAATAGATATCGACGTCAGAACGGAGTACCTTGATGATTAAACTTATCGTTTGGTTGTTTGATAAAAAAGCAAATAGTTGGATACTACATTTCAAATGTACAGCCAACATTAACAAATTCTAAATTATTACGATAATTGTAATTGTTTATTATTATTATTATTATTATTATTATTATTATTATTATTATTATTATTATTATTATTATTATTATTATTATTATTTGTCACTAACAATCCTTCAGATGTCCGTGTGTATTTAAAGCAAGTGCCGTCACTTTGTATAGCTTGCTGTTATCGCCTGGCATAATCCACTACCACAGACGATGCCAAGTGATTCTGTCTATGAAAAACAATTGTTTGCAAATTTAGTAACATCATCATATGTGCAGGTCTCGATATTTTTTCTGCCGCTAGGTAATGCATTAAAATATTTAAGTAATCGTTTTACGATATTTAATGCGACTCACGCAATTGTTGCAGTTATTTATTATTTATTTGTCAGATTTTAGTTAAAGCATATACTGTTCTATTGCATTAAGATATTTTTAAAAAATAAAAGTAATATCTTAATTTGTACTTTCACGCCGGTTGATTTATAGTTGTGTACTGTAGAGGATTAAGCGATTATTCTTTATTTCTGTTTTCATCGTGTGCGGACCAAGGCAATAAAATAAACCTACAAAACACATACTTTTTTCAGTAACAGTTATCAGATAATAATGCATTTTTGTTTTCAAAGCGCTCGATTAAAGTGGCCTTACCTCTCCAATTCTTGTCTCAATAGTATATGTTGTCTTTGTATTTTGTGTTGTCGTTGTTTTATGAAGTCGTTGTTGTTTTTCTGTTAATTTCCGTTAAATGTAAACTAGGAAATACGTATCGAGCTTCTCATTTAGAAAGATTAAATCACTATTTCTATGTAATCTATTGATATTTTGCGCTTGATTCTGAACTTTGTTTTTAGCAATCATGTAGTAGAAACTTAATGAATAAGATTTAATTTAATTATTTTCTTCCTACATAATCAATATGCACGGTGCTGATTAATTTAATACCTAAGATGTGTGTGTGTGATTTTGTTCGATATCATTTTGCTGCTATTTTTTCTGCTTGTATTGAAATCTGACAATGTCCTATGAGTTTTGCAACATAACCTTAAACTGAAAAGGCACTGGAAAACGGTATTCACAAGAAAGCAAAAAGTAGCGACAAGTCTTGTGAGGCATTAAGAGAGATATAGAGCAAACCAAACAGTTACCGACTGAAACGGTCAGTCGTCAAAAGCGATCGACAGAGGTGCTTAAACCGGTTTTACAGATCTGTAATCTGTCACTTCCTGGTATGTTCTTTACAATGCATGCAGTGATAAAAGAAACATATATTTGAAACAATACTGTCCAAGTGATGACGAATTATAAGACCTTAAGTTATAACGTTATTACAAGATAGTAGTGAGGTAATTTAATAAATTAAATTAAATTAATGTCCACATTGCATTTGGAAGAGGGATAGGTAATTTTTTTAACTGAACAACTACACAAAATTCTTGATGGTAAATGAAATTAAATACTTTGATAAAAAAATAAAATGACAAGAGAAGAAGTGTTTATGGGTTGAAGCATCATGTTCATGTGTAGATGGGATTGGGGAACCCACGTTTTATATCAATCAAGGAAAATACACGCAACAACCCTTATTGGATGAATTAAATGACAACAACGAAGTTTTGTGAGTGTGTTTCATGCCTATGAAACGTAACATCGAAAAATCAATATAGGCCAATTCAGACAAAAGATCTGCTTCAAGTATGAACTGGAAGACAAGTAAACTACAAAAAGATGTTTGTAAGATGATAAACTTAAATAAACTTAACTTAGATATGTTTAAACAATGATTCTAGAGAAAAAAAGATTTAACTTTCCACATCAAACGTTGTCATCAGAACTTTAATGCAGATTGCTTGATTTGCTAAGGATAAAAACTCGATTTTGACATGAAACTCGGGAAATTGTTATATCACACGTGGTTCCCGTGCCTGGTACAATGCATTATTGATAAATGAAACTAATCATATTCATTGTTACTGACACGATATACTGCCATTAAAATTCTGACAGGTATTTTATCGCGGATGTCCTGTAATTATAAGTGTCTGGTAACAATATTTCCATTTGATAGGGTTGGGTACTTTCGGTCTGTGTCAGCTTAACCTCAGGCATCTCTGCTGAACCTTCTAAGTAACTCGATTACTTGATTGTGTGTTTGTGTGTGTTGTGTGTGTGTGTGTGTGTGTGTGTGTGTGTGTGTGTGTGTGTGTGTGTGTGTCCGCGCGCGCGTGAGTGTGTTGACAGACAATTCTACTTTTAAAACAACCACGGTGAAGCTTTTAGTTGTGTCTAAGATGCCTGTACTCATATATTAAAAATCAAATATGAAAACCCGCTGGATACTTGGAAAATATGACAAAAACTCATTTCTATTTTTGTTCACTGTAAGGAAGCTCTTGTAAAGAGGGGGGGGGGTCCAGTTGTACAATATTTGCAATGGCAACAAAACAATATTTAATATAAATAAAATCGCTTCCTTTACCCTATAATATCCGCACACAAGGCTACTTGTGGAATTTCAAATAAGCAGTTGCCCACGCACTGTTGATCATACATGATATTATCAAATCAATAACAATAGATCCTATTCCTACGCTATTTTCGCCCATATCCTCCATTATCCCTAAAGTAAATCTTCTATAAGATAGTGTAAGATTTAACGCTTTTTTGCCAAAATAAGATAATTTCTGGGTTATTTTATTTGACTTTTGTCCACATTGTCAGTTGGCTTTGATGCAAATTTCCTGTGAGATTATAGAGATTAAAAGTGTAATGTAAACTTTTCTCAGGGAAATAAATGGGAAGGGGGACAATGGCTGTTTAAAACAGACGGCTAGGTATAGTTTGTCCCAAACACAGTATGTACAACTTATACAATTGAGACATTTTATCGGCACTACAGTTGCAAGATTTGCACCAACAGTCATACAATGTGTGGGATACAATTGCCTGACGCTCAGCTTGACTTGATGACGAATGATTGCATGATGATTCGTGTATAATTATTTAACGTTTGCTGGGGTCGATATGCACGTTTTTAAAAAGGCATGTTGTAAATCGGTGAAAGCTTTCTTGTCGGAACTATACGCTATATACATAAACTCATTATTTCCACGTTCTACAATGAGTGTACACATTGTCAAATTATGCCAAAGATGAGCATTTAAACAGTGAGTTTTCGTCGTTATGAGAAGTGAAGAATACAACATTGAACAAAAATTTTGATTATAAATATTGAACTATTTACATATTAAATAAAGGCAGCAAATTGGTATCAATACTTATGATGCAACCGACAACTTTAGAGCTTGTGATGGCGATGTTGTTGTTGCTGCTGCTGCTGCTGTCGATGATGATTATTATATATCTTGTTTGTTTGTACGCTATTACCTCTTTAGAGTAATTACTGATAAAGTATGTGATACGGACTGGCAGCTGGCTTTGCAAACAGATTATGAGCAATTACCAGTTCACTAGTTATATCGTTTAATAGTATGTGAACACTGACCCGCACGTTAAATTTTACTTGTATGTAAAGGTAATTAACTTGAAACTTGAAGCATTAACGATAAATGGAGTACATTATTAGTGGAGGGCTCTGTCAGTTACTGTAGGGAGTCATTGTTTAGTTTAAAACGTGGTATGTAAAACATACTATGACGATTCCGTTGCTCGGTTTTCAAACGCACATTTGCACTACACACGTATTTTATTAAACCTGGCGTTGTTTTCTAGAGGCATGGACGGCATGGTGTTGATCGCAACGAATAATGTCACTTATCGATAATTTTCTTATATTTTTTTAGTGGTGTGGTTTCCGGTGAACAACGTTGTAGCATCAGTCATCTAAAGTAGTAAATGCATGATCTCGATTTACTTTAAAATTCCACAATGACTATTATTTAAATTTAACAATATTTTTATTTGTCATTTGTTTCTAAGAGGTTCACGCTGCTGTGCTTCACTTCGATGAAAATTATGAACAATAGCTTGACGCAATCCGTTTGATGCCTAGCATTTTAGGGCATAATAAAAAAAAAATAATTATATTTTTCATATTAATTACCGAGCCAATTTGGTTAAAATGTGTCAAATGGGGATACCTTTAATTTATTTAGAATCAAAAAGAATTCTAACGAATTTAGCGATCATTATTTCGAACACTAATGGGATATTGCAACCTTACTTTTATATATGTACATAATACAGTTAAAGTTCTATTAACATATCTACACAAAGAATACGAAAAGGAAGGTTATAATAAAATGACAAACTGATACTAAAGGGAATTTAAAATATCAATCAATAGTTTGCCTTTTTTGGCAATCTTAAAACCAAAATAAAATATGAACAATGCGAAGATAAATACTACATTTTGTTTCGAAAAATGTCTTCTTATTCAAAGTTTTGTGCTTATCGTTTTTCCGTAACGCACGGATATGGAAATGGCAACATTCTAATTGTCAAAATACCAATGTATGATAAAAGAATACGTATCTTCAGATACTCACTTCAAATGGACCAGACTATTGACGTCACATCGGTGTTGATTTTTATTTTGTTTTCTCGTTAATAAAATATACTTCATAGTGTAAATAAATCTCATTCTGTTTTTATTCAAATCATGATCCCTTTTTGATGACAAAAGTCTAACATATTATCCAGTGCTATATTGGTTATTAGACACAATAGCAGACTTTACAGAATTGTTTCGCATTAAGCCATTTATCCGTATGAATCAACAAATTGTTTGTTCAGTAAATTAATAAATGCAAATTCCCTTTGAAGTGAACTGCTGACGAGTACCAATTCACGATGAACAACGACATCGGACATCCGGTGAGTACTTTGACTTAAAGTAAGCTTAAAATATGATCGAACAATTGGCCTTCACAATTTGTATTGCATAGTTTCTAAAAGTTTCAAACATTCCATTTAAAAATGTAACTAATCTTTTTATAAAATTTATTTAAGAAATATTGAAATTTGTATTGCATTTTTCTAAAAGTATCAAACATTCCATTTAAAATGTAACTAATCTTTTATGAAACTTATTTAAGAAATATTGAACGAATAACAATCTTAAATCCCTGGTACAACACTGCTTACAGGTGAGAATAAAACCTGCTTAGTCCATGAGGTTCGAAGTTGTCAAAATTGTAGTTGTATACGTGGTACGAAGATGAAGTACTGGTGTACTTTGCTGCCTATAATGTTCTTACGAATAAATTATTATTAATTTTATTTTAATGGGCGCATCTATTTTTATGTTTATTATAACTTTAGACCTTCATTCATAAGGACACAAATAAGCTATACCATGACCAATTACTTACCTATGTCACAGTCTGAGTTTGAAACCTTGACCCTCAGTACCAGAAGAGCCATTCATCAATCAGGGGAGGTGGGACGCTACCGTGATAAACAGTCTTTGGTCTAAAGTCTGTATCTCATTGAAAAACACAGAATTTTATTGTAGACATTCTAATCCGTTTACTTTCAAAACTTTAAAACAACGCAAAACAGCATGTGTGTATACAAACTATCTTTATGATACAAAATTAGTGTCAAAATTATAATAAGCGGTTCAAAAGGGATGGCAACATTATTATTATCTCTGATCACTTAGATAACCATTTCCAGCAAAAGTGGGGGTTTTCTCCTCTCGAAAAGGTAGTGTCGAGCATTTGATTACAGTTAACATTTACTGTCAACCTTTCTTTTGTTTAATGTATCTGTCAGTCAGTGTCAAACAGGCTCCGGGGAAACATTGACAGCTTACATCATTTTTTGAGTCTTGCGAATCATGACAATGATTTTTATTTCTCAGGTTTACGTGTCAGGCCATCATGTTTGATTGATTACGTGTTGGCAAGAATGAAAGAAAACTCAGACTCTAATTAATTATAAATGGACTTTGATTGTTTAATTGGGTATATTGTTGAAATGGAAATTGTCTCCCTTGTTTGTTAATATTCGAGTCAACTCAAACAGTAGGTAGGTCCTTCTAGTTGAAATTCCTGGACTTAATCGGCTGTTCTTTTGTAGATATTGCAATTAAAACAGTGATTTTTTTACTTTTGATAAATATGATTTTAAAAACCATTTAAGCAATTACAGAGATTTGTTATTTCAAAACAAAAATGGAAGTGTTTGTTGATTATGGTTAATCTGGGTTTTACGAGGAAGGCAGAAAAGTCAACATACACTCCAAAGAGTACAAGCATAAAAACCGAGGAAAACAAATGAAAGGACCTACCTGCATTTAAGGATTATTCAGGGGAGACTATTGATTAATGCCTCTCATTGAACTCAGACGCAAACGCATTTTACTCACGGTGTATGGAACCCTAAACATTCTATGTCAGAGCTAGTAATTCTCTATTCATATAATATATAAATATTGTAATTGTTATGTGTCGGCTTAATTTCCGAGCTTATTCAATGGTATTACCCAGTAATTCTCTATTCATTTAATATATAAATATTATACTTGTAATGTCTCGGCTTAATTTCCCAACTTATTCATTGGTATCACCCACTCATTCTCTATTCATATAATATATAAATATTGTAATTGTTATATGTCGGCCTAATTTTTAAAAATGTTTAATCGAATTTGTTTACGCAACATTTAAAAAATAAAAATAACTTATCGTAGTAATTGGTATCCCACTGAATGCTAAAAACAGGTGTTTGAGTATGTTTCAGAATGCTTCTTTTGTTTTTAGAATGTCTACAATCGTTAATTATTTACAATGTCATATTACAACTTCTTTAACAGACACGCGGGTAATAAAGTGCATGTATAACCATTGTGATTCTTAAATGAAACAATCATATCGGTTATTCATGAATATAAAAGACCTTCAAAAGAGTTAAAATTACTCATTGTATGACGTACGTTTTTCTTGATTTCATCTGATCTTGGACATAATCTGCGAAAAGTCTACATACATTAACAATATTGCTGGCATAAATAGTTTTTATGTGCTTCACCTTTAAAATGCCAATATGAAGTTATTCTTCCTATACAGTCTTACAGTCAGTGTCAATAATTTTAATACCACCAATCTTGTTTATCCGCCTCTCCTACATTGTTTTCTATATCGCATTTTCGCTCTCTTTTTATTTTTTTCTAAGTTTAAGTGGTGCAAACACAATACGTTTAGAATGCATTATAACATCTCTTTATTAGCATAAATTTATTCTTCAGAGTAGGCAAAATTTATTGATATTTGAAAGAAACCACGCATATTAGGCAAAAGGGGAATGCAGAACTTTCAGATTAAGTTTCATAAATTTGTCAGGCTTACAGACCTGCATTAATGAATGACTTTGTTTGTAGTGAATGTTATATTTGTTACAGCAAGATGCATTTCATTTAGGGGTGTAGTTCTTAAAGTGTAAGTATATAACATTTCATAAAATTTCATACATTATAGTGATTAATTGTAGTCATCGATTAATTAGAACTTATTTGAGTTTCTTTCGGTGAACAATAAATGAATGAACAAAAAATCTCAATGTATAGTTTACTAAATATTTGTAGAGGTCTTAGTTCTCTTCTGGAAATTGAAAAGAGATTACCGAAAGCCTGAAAATAATATCAGCAATTACGAATGAACAAAAGTGTTCATCAATATACACCATACGCCTTTAATTGCGTGTTTTGCAGAAAGCAAGCGTGTTGTCCCCCTAAAAAAATAAAAGTTGTCAAAAATAGCTAGTTCTAGCTTTAATATAATGACAATCACATTCTTTGAATTATTCCATTCCAAACGGTTTATAGCTTGAGTTTATTAATGTGAACGTAAACTTTAACTTTCTTGTTCGTCGGTGAAAAGTATGTGCCGAAATAGATACATATATTCCTCTTTGTAGAACTCTTGACATAACTACAAGTGCGCACGATTAAAAAAGACATTCCAATCGGTCCCTTGGCCACTTAACATTCTAATTCGGTAATTGTTGTTTTTTCTCAAACTCCGCACAGGGTTTACGACATCGCTACGCTCGCTTAAAACCACTGCCCTCATACAAAATCGCGTGACGATAGTAACCAACAGGCAGATTAGCTATGATGTTTTTGCCTGCCAACAGAGACTGCAGACACTCGATCTGTTTGGGTTTCGCTTTTATGGAAGAGTCAAACTCCGTTATTACTTTGTGAATTTGTTCAACAGTATCCATTGATTTTTTACATTGAACCGGTGTAACACTGAAATTTCGCCCTCGGCGAAAGGACGGAAATGACAGAGTTGTTACGATTGTAGTGATAAATACATTCTATTTGTTTTTATTTATCGTTAGAATTTGTTTCTTCATCCATTATTTGTCGTTTTTCTAACATACACATTCATTTCGATTGTCATTATACTGAACAAAAATTAAAAGCAAAAAAATCAAATCCTTCCAGATCTGGAAGGATTTCTGTGTGGTAGCAGAGATTCTCCTTACTGAAAGGGGGAGATCACTGCGTTGGAGATTGGTTTTTTTCTCACTTTCTATGTATCCTGTCGCTGTATTCGAGCTTTTTTCTTTGGCGTCGCATGCTATCAAGTTAGACAAATAGGCAGCACCAAATCCTAACATGAATATATTTGACAATCGACCCAGTCTTTGAACTGCTAATAACCAACGGATTTACAAGACGAGTAGGCTAAGATTACTTGAAAAGATTCAAAATGTTTTTTCCTTAACTTAAGACACCAAAGAACATAATAGGATAACACGATTTTATATTACATCAAAGGTAATTTAAAACCACTATCTTCTCGCATTGTTTTATAAACCCTTTAAACTGCAAATTATGAAAATCTGGTCCATACTGCTTTGAGCAATGCAAACGTCAAAGTAGATGTCCGTACCATCATTGTTTTATTTATTTTTTATTCAGCTTTAAAATTGGGCTTTTGTGTGTTTATTTTGTCTGCAGGTGTTTGAAATCAGATAAAGTTTACACTTATTTGTTTAAACATTGAATGTATAATATACGAACCTTCCAAGCCTATTACTTCTTTCTGACATTGTGTACTGTCATTAAAAATTCTGAAGACACTTTATCTCTATTATGCCCTGCAATTACAAGTGTCTAATGACAATACTACGTTTTCATCTGTTGTAGTGAGGAACTTCCTGTCTACGTCATTCGAATCAATAGGTGTTTTGTCATTTTCCGTACGCTAAGTTTATTTCAACAAAACACGATCATGATGCCTAAAGTAGTATTCAGACGTGCCCGATGGAAATAATACAGCAAATACTCACGTAAATGACTTCACATATTGAATATTTTAATAGAAAATATCCACTTTAACACAACCACGCAAAGCCCTTGTGGGTCTATGTGCCAGTTCAAATTTATTTTATACCATCAAATATGAATGCACTGGGTTCTTGGAAAATGATAAGATATTGACAAAATGTCTGTTTGTGTGCGCTGCAAGTAGTAATGTGAGTTCCAATAAAGCGTCACAAGTTTTACAATATTTGCAGTGGAAACAATGTCAGATTAAATAAATCCTTGTTGTTCTGTCTTGACTATTATAAAATCAATGACGATGGATCCTATTTGGCCTGCTCTACAGTCATCCATCATCCCTTAAGTACATCTTTTTTCAAATTATTCAAATAATTAGTTTCGTCGAAGTGAAATGCTTTCCGGATTTTGTTTAGTCGCATGTTAATATTTGACGTGCATGCATTTTGTCTCCAAAAATAATTAAGCTGCAAAATTGGTTAGGCATTATGTTCGCAATTAAAAAATGTGTAAGGGGACAAATGCTGCAAGGCACATTTTTTATTGTAAGGAGAAATTGACTTTCAAGCCGAAATGCTTAGTGCATGTTTTCTGATAAACTTTGCGCTATCTGCCATACAATGAGTTTACGTCCAGCTTGGTTGGAGCTCTGTAAAAGCGGTTTAAGCACCGTCTGACAGACTGACCGTTCCAAGGCGGTAACAGTTTGCTCTTTTTGTTTAATGACTTATCATGTATTTGTTCTTACTTTTACATTTTGGCTTGCACGTGAATACCTTTGTTCTGTGCCTTTTCGAATTTAGGTATATGTTGCAGAGCCCATAGGACTTTGTCATATTTTCTTATTGATGGGTCGGTGTATATAACTTTCATTTGTTTGTTTTCATATCCATAAAATAAAAATATTATATCATATCAATGTAATCAGTTTTCATTACAAGAAAACAACCAATACACAGACCTTGATGCTGACCGATTGAACGTTAGACCGTGGACAAGTTAAAATGCGTACATTTATATATCCACGTCTACAAATAGTTGCAGCCGATAGTTCAAATCTGGTATGATTTAAAGAGGCACTAGGATATATCGTCATAATATGTTCTAAATTAGTGCTTAAATATGTTTTTTCTGTTGCTAGTGGTTTGGCCTTTTGATGTATGTATTGCTCCGACGCAATAATGTGTGGAGGACCTTCCTTGGTATTGTCCTTGGGGACGCCTGTGTCAAATTTCCAATCAATGGAAATTTCTTGAAACACGATGTTATCGTAGCAAAAAGATGATGAACAACAAAACTCAACAAATTATTTGATTCAATGGTATTTGAAAGCTGCATACGAATAAGAAAGGTGTAAATTGTATAGTTTAATTTCAGTTTTTTCTTCAAATGAAAGCGTGGTTATCAATGTTTACAACTTCTTTGAAAATATAGCGAAACCTGACACAACGTCGATACATTATTAGTTTTTAGCAATTCAAACACTTTTAAGACGTCATGCCGTTTATTGTCAATAAAGGCTTTAGGCGGCTGTCTCAATTACAGAAAGAGGCCATTGTTGAGTATTATACGTGGGATTTAAGGAGACAATATGACATTTCTTGAAAACGCGTGCTAGTATACTTGACACGTGTTGTATTCAAACCAGGCATTAAGTTTGAAAACGACATGAAAGACAAAGCTTTAACCGAGATGGATTGTGTCAGAATGTTATTCAAAATAACACGCATTGGCTGTTTTACTGAAGTATTTACAAAACACGAGCTAACTTTTAGTTCATATTGGACAAAATCGGATCATACAGTCCTCCACCTTTGATAAAAATGTCCTGTTAATATTTGTTAACGTTGGACTTGAAGGTTCTGTGATCTAGGAAATGAAATGGTTCGCAGTCTCACCAGGATTTCCTGGTTTTTGTCTTTTATTTGTGTGTGGCATTGGTTTTCTAACTGTATCAGTTTGAAGAAGTGTATAAACCGCCTTTCTTGTATTAGTTAAAAATTTACCAACTGTCACAAAGTCACTCTTAAGCCTCGCTTTTAAAAACGGCCGTTTGATGAAAGAATGTGTTAATAAATGAACCATGTATGTATACCTCATATATAACTTGAACATGTTTATATAACGTCCCTAAGTTATTGATTTTATTTTGAATACTTTAGTTTTATTTGTTTGCTGAAATGTTGTGAATAACATTCGTTCTTTCCTAAATCATGGCTATTTGGAAAACGAACGTGTAACGAAGAAGAAAACAAAGTAATGTATTTTTCAAATTTATTTTGATATACAAACACATGAGTGGTTTTTATGAACAAATCTACAAATCCAAAAAAACAATATTGACAAACAGTAGACAATTAAAAAGATTGGTAAACCATGAATATATAAACAAAAACATTGCCATTTCAAAAAGAAAAGAAATATTTTGAATTTATTGTTATATTATGCAAATTGTCTTTGTTATGTTATTCTAGTTTTATTTATTATAATTTACTTTCTGATGCACTGAGTTTTATCGTAATATTAAAAACATTTGTTTACAAAATGTGTCAGAAATTAAATTAAAGAAAGACTTAGCGCTCTGCTTTTCCACACGTTTAATTTATAAAGTGTTTCTTCCCGATTTAATTTCAGGTACAAAATTCCCCGGTACATGATTATCAGGATCATGATTATCAGGTACATGATTATCAACGTTTAGTAGTCAGGATTTTACATTACCACAGACAAGGTGTTCAAAAGAACTAATGGAACTATTGCATACATTTAAATTACGCAGTGATCTCCCTTGCAATCATATTGTATCAAGCGGTAAGCTCTGTGGTCACGTAACGATTCATCTAGGCAGTGAATGATGCTTAGCCAATCTTCTGCGTGAGATGGGAGTTTGTAAGTAAATACGCTCTTCCGTTGTTATCTTGTAAGATGCGCACACTTTAATATATTTATTTTCATGCTTTTTACTTTATCAATTTTACATGCGCTGATATTAACATATAATGCTATTAAGACGGTTAAGCGAAGAAATTACGCAGTGTTTGCATAAAACTACATTTTTTCAGTAAAATCATTCCAGCTACACTACTGGAGAACAAATTCTCATTCTCCGCTAAACTACAACTTTAATACAAGTTTAATGCATTATGATAAGTAAGCTGGTTACATAGTGAAACTTAAACTCCACATCACTCAATCCACTATATACACATACCTATATATACAGGTTAATAAGGCCATGTGAACAAGAACATTGATAAAACAAGCAGTATTAAACCCACGATCGGCACGCGTTTGTGTCCAGCAAGCGGTCGAGTTTTACAGAAATAAATCGTAAAACACGTAATTTTCTTCGACCGTTTTGATAAGAATTGGCAATCGGAACTCCTCGGTTAATTCTATCCTCGGGACAATCATCCCTCGTATGTATCTGGTGCAATGATACTTACTGAAATCACGATCGTTTTGTTCGCTGGAAGTCGGAAGAATATGCCTAAAATGTTTTTTTGCACAAAACATAAACAATGGCGTCTTTTGACAGCTGTGTGTTGGTTGCGCTGGGTAAATTGAACTTGGATGATTTAAATTTGAAGCAGCCACAAGTTGAAGTTTTATAGGCATCGTACTGTAGTGAGCTGTCATCCGAGCTGTCATCTTTGTTTTGACGATGTTACAAAAGAAGTTCTATTTAGGGAAATGACCGAGGTGATCCGAGTACCTACATACATCCGAGAGATGATTCTTGAATTATCCGAGGTGTTTCCATTAAAGAATTAAATCAAATTTAAGTTTTAATTACTATTACTATATATATACTTTCAAACACGATGCCTATCTCAGTGGGAACTTTCAACACTACAACATATCAACATATCGACACATCAAATTTAACTTAGAAAATAGCTCTGATGAATAGACTTTCAAATACTTGTTCATCTCGCAATATACATCTATCTAACAACCTAAGTGCTTCATAAGAATTCGAGAATCATAACCCGCACAGTCTTCAAACAAAACTGTAACAAATTCAAACATTGCGCTACAAAGGTAAAAAACCTAAACAACATAATCCATACAAGCAGATAGCCTGTCTCATACAACCCTCAACTACGAAGTTGTTCGATAAGTTTGCGAAATTGTCACAAATAGCAGTATCTCTAATGAAACCAAAGATTCGGTGGGGTTTAAAGAAATATATTTCGTATAAAGTATATTGTTCTGAAAATGCCGGAAAGAATACAGATTTTGACAATTTTCATAACTCGCGTAATAGACTTCTGTCGTCCTCCGAACGTGAACTAACGTCGCCATATGAGATCAAGCGGACATGTCACTCCTCGCTCTTTCTCCTTATTGTTTTGGAGCCTCAGCAATAATCTTTCGAAATTACTTTGACATTAAACGTCTTCGATTGAAATGCTTAACAACGTAAAGCAGGGTTTATGAAATGTCTGTGTTATTAACGGCTTGACATGCATCGGTTTCTGCTCATTATCTCGTACACATCGACTTATCTGAGTCATAACAGCTAAAAATCGGAGGTTCAAACCAGACAGGGTGAGTAGCGAGAGTACAGAAAGAAAGATAGCTGTAGAAATCTACGGACGTGACGTAATAGGCGCGCTTTAAAGTAGTATCCGCTTCGTTTGCCTATGTCAAATACAATTAACCAATTAACAAAATCTTACACCAGTTTGGGGGATTTTGGTAATAATTTCTGCAAAATCTTGTGATCTATTTTAAATAAAGTCGATGTTGGATACTACCTAAGTTTTACAAATCATGAAATATTCACACTAAATGTTCATTATTTCCGAATTCATAAATAGGCACGATGGGGATTTCTGCTAAAGACAAATACCAATATCATAGCGGATTATCCGGATGATAGGTATAAAGCTTGGTTCAGATAGGAAATACATGTTTTATGACAAGTGTGATGTAGTGCTCCACTTACATCAATAAATAATATTTCGCGGAATGTTCGCCGGCAACAATAATTTTATGTGATTGTTTAGGGACAAATCTGGCCCAAACTGTAGGATACAACCATTGAATTAATACGTCAAGAATGTTATAACTAGACGTGAAGGTGGTTGTATTACAGAACTACATAGTTACACACCTGGATAGTTAAATATACCTTGTGATCTACACCTGTACGGTGAACATTGAAGATAGGTTCAGTCATTCTTGTCTTTGATAAATAGACTGAAAGATGAAAGTAAAAAAAAGTTATAAATTCATTTAAGATGAGACCTTATTTTTAAAAGATTGTTACGGCTGCATTCCTCTTGTTCTCTGAAAACTGTTAATAGCTGACATGAAATTCCGGTTTATAGGGCTATAAGCGCTTTGATTTTCTAGAGCCTCCCGTAGACAATTGATGGGCTACATTATCTAAACGTGTAATTCATAAAGCATCTCTAAAGATCTTACTGTTGTTTTACAAGGACAAGGATAAATCCCAATTACTGTGCAGAATTCATTGTCTACCGCGTCACAAGTACGCCAAGTTAGAAGATACAGACAATGTACGCCAAGGTAGAAGATACAGACATTGTACGAATGACTGAAGGGGGTTTTCACAGCATAATTGTTTTAAATTAAATATCGTTAAAGCATAAGTCTGATTTGCTTCTTAATTTAGAGCCGGAAAGCGTTTTTATACAAAACACTGCATTTTGAATAAAAGGAAAAACGTAGCTCGGAAATATAAACTACTTGGGTTACTAGCGGATATTTTGAGTCAAAATATATGGAGGGTAAAGACTTTTGGTGACTTCTGCAAATTCGTGTCAAATTCTGAAAATGTTAAGGTGCTTGTGAATGTAGTAGAACTAAAACATTATGGCAATATTCCATGACTTTATCGAACTTTCCTCATTCAGACATATCAACTCAAAACGCCTTACAACCTACAACCTATGGTTTAATCGACTCCCACGCTAACGAATAATTCTCATTCATTAAAATAATGATCGTAGAACATCCACAAACCGACGGGGTTCCCAAATACTGACAGCATGTTAACTGCAAGCACCATTTATACAAAGGAAATATAACAATGTCAGACCAAAGAAACAATAACCTATACATTATCATTAATATGGAAGACAACTACTGTCCAGGCACTTGTATGGAGGAAATATGTGATGAATACAAAGGTGTACTTGAGGACTTTTATGACTGACTTAATATTCTACAAGGAAAGCTTGTTACTGTTACTGGTCTTGAAACTTAAGAAGCAAAATTAAACGAATAGCACCAATCTGGACAAAATTTCGTACCTTTCTAACCAACCTAACGTCTTATTTTAATCGCAGTAAATTGCGAATGCCTAAACAAGATTATCTTATAAACATTACTGAATGAGATCAAAAATATCCTTCTCACGAGTTGGTTTCAAACTCCTCATCCTGGTAGAAGTCTAAATTATTGAGGCTATGACTTGACCCCGCATGTGTGATGGGTTTCAATTCATCTTCCGTGCTGCTGCGTGTGTAAAACTTCCGCCTTCGCACGCATACCCACACAATGGTGCCAATTATAATCAGCCCGGAAACCACGCCTACCCCAAGTCCAATCATCAATGGTTTCAGGGTCTCGTCTTCGGGATGTTTCTCCCTCGTCGAAGCAACCGACACAGACTGGTTGGTGGTCGGATTCTCGTCGATTGCATTTATATGTGGTGTTGTTTTTATAGACGAATATGTATTATTTGAGATGGAAGCTTTCGTTGGTGCGACTGACGTCGTGATTTCATTCGGATACGTCGTCGTTGTTGTGCCTGTTGTTGTTGTGGTCTGTCTTGTAGACGTAAATGGCAAAGCTGTCGTTGTTGGTGGTGTTGTATTTGTTTCTGTTGATGGCTGGTTGGACGACACGACAACGGTTGTTGTTGACATTGTTGGTGATGTTGTTGACATTGTTGGTGATGTTATTGGTTTAGATGTTGGTGGAGATGTTGTACGTACTGTTGTAGCTTTTGTGGTCATTGGAAGACGAGTCGTGGTTACAGTTGTGGACACTTTCGGAGTTTGCTTTGCTGGTAAAAGAGATATAGATTTTGTCAAACATGAGTAAGGTTTTGGACAAAACATAGACACGTTTTCTTGAAATAATTTTGAACAGTCAAGAATTAAGAGTAGTTAATGAGGAATTGAGCTTTAAGTTGTGCAGGATTAAGCAATGGAGAAACGTAGAAATAGTAGAAATCACTGTGGCGAAAGAATAAGAAAAAACATAACACATGTGATTAGGTACTTCTAACACGGGACTGTCCATCTATAAATAGAATGTACTGCTTTGGTCCGCGTTCGTTTGTACTTTCAAGTTATATGTTTCTTACCGACAGAATCAGACACACGTATTATTTTTGTGCTTTACAATTGAAGGGATATTATTCTGTATATTATTGTTTGTGGCACATTAAGAAAGGTGCGTGATACATGTATTTATAATCATTCGTGACATGTACTGTAGACATGCACCAATAAAAGTCGATTTTATCTCTCAGGTCTCAGGTCCCCTACCACCACCCCACCACCACCACCCAACCCCCCTTTCAACCTCTATGGTTTGCAAAATTCCGTTTCCGCTGCACGGTCTATATTGAGTTCGAACCCAAGACCTCCTTGGTAATCAGGTGCTCTAGCACCTGGTCTACCAGGGCAGAGAGCTTTTAACCTTCCTTATTTTTAGCCAGGCATCAACTGGACACAACCAACAGAACCTAGCCTGTTCCTGCTCCAAAGGCTTCTCTGGAGAACGCCTTCTGACGCCACTAAAAAGCTGGGAAAATCCCATTACCGAGGGCGGTTGTCGAACACAAGACCTCCTGCTCTCGAGGTAGGTGCTCTAGCAACTGAGCTACATGGGCAACTGACTCTGGGAAAAGCAAACTCACTACATCCCTGTTGCTGTAGTTCAATTCCAATGCATTGTAAACAAATCCGAATGCGACTGAGATCGTATGTTTTTTCTAGGAAACGTCCGATACGTATATTAAATTGCATTGAATGTAGTTTAAAAAAACAACAAATACTTATATGGTAAAATTACTTGCAGAATTTCAATATATACATTAATAACTCCTTTTTGGCAAAAAATGACGCGTTCAATTTGACAACAAATAACGTTGGCTGTATTCTACATCTCCTTTGAAGATTACGTTCTATTTTAAACTTATGATATTACGTTCTATTTTTAGCTTAGTGACGTCTATATGTATGTGGTACTGCCACCTAGCGTCTGAATGTTGTCAATTCTTAACTTGTACATTAGTGATTTGTGACTTGATAATTGTGTCTTGAGATTTGTAATTTCTAAATTGTATACAAGAAATGTGAATTAGATACATGTAAAAAAGAACGTGTTTGTGCCATAGACATAAGAAAGATAGACCGGCTATCCTATTGGCTGAGTGCTGACGCATCATCGTACCATTGGCCGCCATATTGGAGAGCATATCCAGTTGCTGAAAATGCCGTCTGCCATTGCGAGCAATGAGACAACAAAACTTAAAAAAAGGTTTATGAAGGCCGTCAGTGTTTTGCAATCAACTGCAATAATCGTAGAGATCTTGAAAGAGTGAGAGTGAGAGAGAGACAGACAGACAGACAGACAGACAGACAGACAGAGAGAGAGCTGGTACATGCTGCTTATTTCTAATCAGTTCCTTCATGATCCTTGGTCTGTATTTTGTAAACAAGTAATGCTGATTTCTTGTTGAAATGAGACTGTTGCGCCCCATGACAGGGCTAAATACCGGCATTGAGTACATGTAGTCCAATGTCACAAGACGTTAGGACAAGTACTGTAATATATAGTCGGCTAAGAGTTGATTTTTTTCGTTTAAATTGGATGGCCCTGTAGATCTTATGCAGTAGCCCAGCTACTGGTTTTGTCATGTCTGATTTAGCACATACTCAGTACACTTACCTTGAACATCTTCTAGTGCCATGATTTGTTCTTAGTATTTAGGTGAGGTTTAATAAGCTTTTAATACACTATACTGGGTAATACCATACTTAAATTTCCTGTTTATTTTTCAGATTCCCAAACAAAGAGTAGTCGCCTTAAACGGCACAGCAAGTGGATTGTAGGTTGTAGAAGGGCTAATGCTACACCTTCCAAGCATGCGCTCGTCTGCAGCCAGCACTTCACTGAAGACATTATTGACCGCACTAGCCAGATAACGAGACTGCGGGGTGGAGCCGTCCCAACAATTGTTGACTTTCCAGTACATCTTCAGGTATTTTATACTATATAAATTTATTTAATTACTGCATTATTGTGACGGTAAGCAAAATTTGTTGATTGTCTTATACCATTTGAAAATACCATTTGTTATCATTGAAGAAGAAAAATTCCTTGAAATTAATACTGTATGGAAAATACTTTTAAATAATCAACTCAGAAATAAGGTAAATATCCATGGCAGCTGAAAACAAACATAATAAAACACCCAGACACATTTACTTTATAACATGTTTGTGTTTATTATTGACCTGATTATCTTTGTAATTAATTGTAATTTTTATTTATTTTTGCAGAAGAAAATGGTTCCTCGCAAAACTCTGACGTCATTGCAAGAGTGCATCACATGACCAAGACTTTAAATTTGAAACAGAAGGGAAAAACAATGCGACATAACTCAAACAAAACAGTTCTTTTTAAAGGACAATAAGTACATGTTTGTAAGAGATGCAATATTTTAGTTGAAGTCAACTGAGATAAAGAGAAAGCCCTAATGAAGCATAGCCTGACAGTGTTAAGTTTTGTACATCTTCACATTCATGTATACATGTGTAGTTGAAAGTCTTCGATTCTGTGGAAGATTTGATCCACATTTGTAGAATATTTGTCCAATATTTTTGCTTTAAAAGACCTGTTATTGTAAACCAGCAGAATTTTTGTGCATCGTTTAGTAAATTTATACTTATTACAATGATTCTTTAAAGTCTCCAGGACTCATTCTGAGCATAGACATTGTAAAATATGTTTTATAAGACTCTAATGACTGCTTCATTAAGCATAAATGAACTTCATATGCTAGTTTGGAAGAATTATGCACACACAAATTATACACATTTTGAGAAAATCGGTTCTTGTCCATGTGATAGAAAAACACTTGTTCCATATTATGCATTTTTATCTTCTTCACTGTCATAATACTTTTTTCGTGTTGCCCTTTCGAAGAAAAGCAAAGGGATCGCTTTGCCGCTTTATGTTAACTTTTTTATTTTGACAAAGGTGTTCAAATGAACACTCATCTACATGTAGTTAAATTAGAGATTCAACATTATGACTTCTTGAAATCACACATTCTGTGCTCTGGTTTCTTCTAACAAAGATATTATGTTAGCTAATTAAATATGCATTAAGATTCATAGTTTTATGAAGCTATGTATTAGCAAACATTTTTGAAAATGTTTTATTATTTCAAACATCTTTTATAAACTAGTATAGTGAGCTGAAATTTAACAAACAAGTTTTTATTAATAACATTAATTTTAGGGCATGCCATGCAATAAGTGATTTTCATTGTTTGGTAATAATATTCTGGTGTATAACTGTGGTCAGAATACAAAATTGTATTGATAATGAGAATAAATAAAAGCTACGAACTGATTGACTTACTAATTCTTTTTGTTGTGTCTTGTGATGTTGAAGAATGTGGTGCTGCCATTTGTGAATCCTCATGCCAAGTGAACTAGATAGATCTAGTATTAACGAAAATTATTATCTTTAATAAAACATACACGCCAAGTGTAATCAGTAACTTATGGTACTCAAAACCCCAATCTTTGTAGGTGTACATCTACATGTTTGCATATATACATGGCAAACATATTAAAGTGATTTTAATGGAAAAAAAATAGCAAAGTGTATGCATCATCTTCTGGGATCGTGCAACAAAGTACTGAAAATTCTTATAGCTTTTTATTCATATTTTTTAATCCAATATTTGGCCTCAGTCTCCCTAGGCTAGCAGAATTACTTGCTTATAAGGTTCTTGACATTAGTTTATCTACCGAGTAGATCTAAATAGTCCGTTTTAATTGAAATAAAAGAGAAAAATAAGATTACTCTAACTGCAGTACTGTCATCCTGTATAAAAATCATATAAGAGCGACATAATAGGGAAAATCCCCTATAAACTTCTCGATCGTTACATCCAGTCTAGATTCCTACTATGAACAGCATCATGTCTATAAATCAGATCAGGTAAAAATTAATTTAAATAATATTAATTACTATACATATAAAGACACAAGAGATATAAGCTACTGCAGAAACTGTGTTGTTTAATACTCTGAAGGAAATAAAACTACATAGAACGCGAAGTGTTATTGGAAAATATTCTACGATTTTCCTTGTATTATTATAGCATATCTATAGACGCGCTAAACAAATATGCTCTCCAAGATGGCGGCCAATAGCGCGCGGGTTATAAATAGCGCGCCCGGTCTATCTATTTAAATGTCTATGGTTTGTGCAAACAAATAGCAAATTTAAGCATATGCAGTGTTGCAATTTGCAAATTAGAAATTGAATATTGGCGGATATCCCCTCCCATATATTTAGTTTGGGTGGTGGTTTTTGCATTTTGCTGTTGCAACCCATTGTTTGCAATCGTTTCTCTCCGCATATAGAGGCATGTTGATTACAGAATCAAACAAAAGGCAGCGACAAAATATTACCCTTCACTTACGGGAAACATAGTTAGGATCGGGTATGTTGTATCTTTTTGGGGATACATGAAGTTTCCGCAAGTAAAGGGATAAAGATAGTAGTTACCTGTAGTAGTCGCCACAGTCGTTGTTGCTGGCGGTCTGGTAGATACAACCAATGAGGTGGTTTGAGGCTGTGTTGTTTTCTGAGTTGGTGCTGTAGTTGTTGTTTTGATAACTGTCATTGTTGTTTTCATTGATGACAAGGTTGGCGTTGTTGTTGTTTGCATCAGCCTTGTTGTCGTAGACTCTATTGCTGGTTGTTTTGTTGTTTGAATGGTGGATGTTTTGGGTTGTTGGGTTGTCGTTAATGGCATTGTTGTTGCAACTGTAGACGTTTGTGTTGTCATACTGCCTTTTGTGGATTGGGTCGTTGTAACCTCTAGTGTGGTAACTGTGGCTTGTGTTGTGGGAGTTGTTAATACTTCTATTGTACTTGTAGGGAAAAATGGTTTTGCCGTTGTTTTTGTACGTAGATATAGATGTACTAGATACGGGGTTTGAAACTTTAGGTGCCAACGTGGTTAGTGTTGTTGTGACTACTGTTGTCGGTTTCGGTGACTGTCTTGGTTGTTGATGGGGGCAGTGTTGCTTTCGCTTTTGTCGTTTTTGTCTTCTTTATCGGCGTTGTAAGAGCTGTTGTAGTCGTTTCTTGATCAGTGGTCGACGTTATTGTGGGTGTTGTTGCAGTTGTTTTGGTACAGTTGTACAGACGAACGTCGTCAATGGCAATGTCGCTGAAGTAACTTAACTTTCTGGAGGCAACGAAGACAATCTGAATATAAATAACATTATAACATAACAACATTATTGTTAGCGAATCACAATTTGAGCTGATTCATTTCCTGGTCTTATATAAATAGATGGTCGCCTCTAACTAAAGCTTAGCCTCACAGATATAAGTTAATTAATAATGGTGTTATATTTCACATAGGTTTAGGACATCAATAAACAGCATTTTGTGGCTTCTGTTCAGGTAACAATTTGTAGGAAAGTTGTTTTGGTCCAAACTGTTGGATACATCCTTTAAATTAAACTATGGCATAGTACGTTATGTAGCTTTGTTTAGAATCTGTTGCGTCATAAATATAAACCAATGTATATATGTACATACACAATATGTGAAGACAAATTTTGTAAACTTACTATTAAACCGAATTTTTCAAGTTTATCACGCTTTCAGGCGCCATCTCAAGATCCCGTGCATACCTTAGAAACTCCTTAGCAAGTGTATTCTATATTATACACATGTTTGTTATTATTTAAACTGCTATTCAGATTATTCTCCGCAGAGTTTGTTGGCGTGCATTTACATTCCAACTTTCCCAAGGTCACCATGAAGCAGGGCGGTATAGGTGAACGTGGGTTCTGATGGTGCACATTCTCACCATCCCTCAAGACTGAAACGTGGAGGCCATGTAAAACTTCTGTAAACATTCACAGCTACGAACATCAATGCTCTAAGGTACTCGTACATGTTATGTAAACTAACATGCAGTCATTTTTGTTAGCAATCGTTTTCTATGGTGACCTAGATACAACGACACATTTATGACCCCAGACAAATGAATTCAACTTGCAATTTATATAACTATTTTGCGCTTCTTTATTTTAATATTTGTTATCATTCTAACAGGGTCATGTGATATGACCATATTGTGTTACATTGTGTTGTTTCTTGAATATAGATTGTAGGTACCTTTGGGGATTTATTTTTATTTGCTACAGATAAAAGGTTAGTCACTTATTTACTTCCCCTCGCAATTTATGAACATTAACCAACTAGTTACTTGCTGATATGTGTGTAGTTTTACTTCTCTAATAGTTAGTACGCTGTAGTGTAACGATTAAAGCACAAGCCTAGAGATTGTGAGTTCGAGACAACCTAGAGTAAACTATTTTTGTTGAAGCTTTTTTTTCAGATTACGTTTATTGTCGTTAGTTAATATAGGACTTTAAATGTTAATAACTGTAGTTGTATTCATCCTTATTTATTGTGTGTTTGTACTGTTATCCTTTTATCCTTATCAGCATGTGTTCATTTTATTTATTACACTTTATAAACACAAAAATAATATGATATCATATATTAAAATGTGTGAACATGAGAATACACTCGCTGTACACATGGTGGCAAAATGTGATTAAGAATGCATTAAATGCATAGTACTGACAAATACAAACCAACTATGTGTAAAAAGGAATCGTCGAAACATGAGAAACAAATCGGCTCCAGCCGGGTCGAACCTTCGATCCAGGAATTGGTAGGCTGTTGCGTTAACAGCACGGCCATATCATTCGACTTTCAGCTAGAGGCATTTTTGTGATGCAATATGGTGCAGATATTAAACGGAAACGGGTCAGCTGTGTTTTCAATAACAATAAATATAAACAAGTGACTGACCTAAATAATTGGACTATAGCTTTCCGTATGAGTCTCAAATTTACGGTTGTTTTTGTTCGATAAGGATTAATAAGTTCGGCTGATTTATTTCATTGCCAATAAGATTTATGACCACACTTATACATATTTTATCTCACCAACTCTGTCAATATCGGTTGATATAATCCGTGTGATAAAGATGAGCTTTATCAACCGATATTCGCGCACCTGCTCTAAGCCGGACTACTTTTTTGACGAAACGATCAGGAATGTTTACGAGAACGAAACTCATTTATCCCGTAATTATGCGTGTGGTCACCCCAAAAATGTAAATATAAAGATTGACAAAAGATAGGACAAAAGAGGCTATTAAAAAAGGACGAGAGCGGTTTCGATCTCTGCCTTGCAGGATTGAAAACTTCAGTAGCAGCGTCTTAACCGACTGAGCTAACCGGACAGTTGTTCGCGACATTCCAAAGTTTTATTTAACAATGATATAGAAAATTTGAAAACAAAAAAAAAAATATCAGAAAAATGAAACAACATGCATTACAGGAACATGATTAAAATTGTTTAGTAATAGTAATAAAATCAATAAAAGTACGAATTTGTAGTCTGCAAAAATAAAAAACATCTGTCGAAATGTCAGATCATACGAGTACCGTTGTTTTGATGTTATTTAGTGTGAATTGAAAGAATGTGATGAAGAATCGTGTAAAAACCTAAGCAGTGTTGAAGAGATGAGCTACGAGGATTTCGAGGCAAAATCTGGCTTTATTAAAATCCGAACATTTTTTTTTAGAAGCAAATTGATCTTGAATCTGTGGTGACTGTCTCAGATTGCATAATCTGCCTAATCTTAGCCTTAGGACAGACCCTGATGATCAAATATCGTTACATGATGAACATTAAAATGGTTTAGATAGAGCTTGATCTTTAGTCGAACCAAATACAGCTGACTGCACAGATCTGGACAAATGCGCTAAAAATCACAGTTTCTAGACGTAAACATGAACACCAACCCACCACCTCCAATCCCAACAATCATTTCTCCAAATTTCGCAAGTCACCCTGTCAAAATATTCAATGTTCATAATTTCAATGTCATCAACAATTAAAATCAATGAGCTACAGTTTGTTACATCCACAAACACACACAAACCTCGAATGTACTTCGCGTTTCTTAATGCCAAGTGCGTAGCAACTTTAATGTTTCACGGCCTTGACATTACACACTACATGTATAACTAAACACGAGGGTGTGATTTTTGTTGTTCTTTTTTTCTAACCATTATTTTTAGTTATCGTTATCAATAAAATTATAACCTTGTGTATAGCGCAAATAAAATAAAAGAAATAACATTTTAATTGTCTTAATTATTATTGTAAAATAGAACTATTTCTTATAGCCGAATTACTCTATTGCTCGCGCATGAATTTCGTGTTTTGCATTGGAATGTCAGATCATGTAAGGGAGGAGCAATAGCGGTAAATTTAAATGTTTCCCTTTGAAAAGCTGTTGATGGTGGGATAAAAAGAATACCAGGTTAGTGTTGATATAGATAAATGTTATCATGCTCGGCCCGAAAATCAGAAAGCTGATTTTCTTAGCCTCGCATGATAACATTTATATATATCAACACTAACCTGATATTCTCTATATCTACTCTAAGGTTGTTTAAACAGAGATGGGTTTTTTCAGCTTACGTACTCAACTAGGAATCGCAATATCAAACCACATGTTTCATATAGTGAAAGCGAATGTATTTGTCGCAGTTAAAATGATTATGAAATATCATCAAACATTTCTTATTTCAAAAATTATTTGCAAATTTATATTCCCTATATTGCTGTCCAAGGGAGCTAACCAATACCTGATAAGTGTCGTATTGTTTATCAATGGTTATCCTTCCTCGGTGCCACTGGTCGCCTTGGTTACCCTCGACTATGAACACTGGCTGAAGGTCGTCCAGGAAGTCCTCGGACCTCTGAATGTACACAGCCAACGAACCTACATCTGGAAAAATATTACTTTGAGCTTTTAAAGTTTGAACTGGTGTAATGTTTTTCATATTAAAGAACGACAACAAATCTCATCATGTTTATAAGATTTTAACAGTTATGAACACAGTCAACCAATTTTAGTCTAAGTTTATCTACACTTGTCATGCTTTGATACTAAGATCCCAGTGTTATCAATCTTAAAACTGCATTTCAGCCCAATTTAGCCTCTAAAAGAAGTTCAGACCTGATTGTCATCTCAATGTAAACCATGCAAAGCATTAGCCACATTGCCACACAGTTAACCTAAAACTTCTTTGAAGATATATAATTTGATTTGTGCCGCTCTAGATAGCGGTACCTCTCGTGGAAACCCCATTAACATCTACATGAAAGTGTAGCAGGAAATATCAGGAGTACGCGGGAAATCACAGTTTCAGAGAAAAGAACCGAGTGTGCCGCGGTTAACGTGTCCTTGGAATGGTGATAAGAGTAGCAGGCGTTAATAGGAATTCGAAGCTGTTTGGTGGGATATTGTCTAACAAAAGTGAATGAGTATACCGATGTTAACACTGCAGCTTGCACTTACACAAATATGTAGTAGACAGCAAGGAATAAAGTCAAGCAGACTTATCTTTCGTTACTCTCAAAAGTGTATGTAATTGGCGACAGTGTCTAGTTCCTAGATTATTCTTCTTTTTTTTTCTTGCATAAAGTGCGCGCTCTCTGCGGCGCCTTGGATGTCGCACATCCGTGCTATTTCTTCTCTTTGACTAAGAAGGAAAAGGTGTGGTAGAAAATAAACGTAGGTACTTACGTCCTGGATCATCAGGTCCCAAGATATGGTACCAGAAGTCGAAGCAGCGTGGACTCATGTCGGCGGTGAAAGTGGGAGAAAGGAGGTTCGCGGTGTCACCGACGGCAGTCGGAGTAGAAGTCTCGAAATACATGTAATGACCTGAGGTGAACAGACAAAGGTAAACTGTTTTATGTGAAATATAGGAATGTGCAATTTTATGGTTATTACTGTATTTAAATGTCGCAGTCCTGGAGAGCGGTGTCTCTTACGGACTCATTTTTATTGGGACGATAGTGTAGCAAGCAATAACAGAAACCACAGCTGTTCGGTGAGACCTTTTCAGGGAAAAGAACCGAGTATGCCGCGTTTAACGATATAGCTTGCTTACTAAAGAGTAGCTTGTAAATTTTAAAAGCTAGTGGACAATAACAGGAATTCACAGCCGTTTGGCGATGTCTTGTTTCACAAAAGAAACCGAGTATGTCGATATCCATAATATTTAAGTAAGATTAACTGGAAAAGAAATTTCTAAACACCGACAGCGATAGTGGTATGCCAATTATATCAAGCAACAGACGTAGCTCCTAAACAATTGTTAACAAAAAGACATGGGAAAATAACTATTACAAAATTTAAGCTGATAAGTTGGCCAGAAATAACTTTTAAACTAGCATAGTGCACAACGTAACTATTAGGCTGTCGAAAGAAATATAACTTAACATAATGTAAATGAAATAGCAAACGAGCATATTTGTGCCCATGCTGAAATATTTCTCAGTAAAGGTTTGGCTAAAGTTAATATTGGTGTACACAATACTAACTTTTTTATCTTTAACAATCCATTTTATTATCGTACCACTAAATTCTTACAAGGTAGATGGTATACAAAATAAGGAATTGTAATGCTTTGTCTGTTGGATTTAATTTGTGCTTGAGTAAAAACATATCTGTAAAACTAGTCTTCAATGTGGGACTACAACAAGAGAGGAATGATCATACACAAAACTCGAACCCATGCGTTAAGAGGCCAAACTTTCAGGTGAGTTACAAGTTACAATTCGGCGAAATCTACCACTGGACCACGGGCGCCCCGCTGTATCGAAGATGTCTAACAAATGACGAAGTATCATTCATTGTTATGCTTAAATGAATAACATTATAACTTGTAAGCCTACGGCAAACGAATGCACTTACACCATGTTTTCTGTTCAGCCAAATACAAGACAAAGACAAAGTTTTTTTTTAAAAGTATGAAAGTATAAACAAAGACATTTGAGCAATAAAAACTAAAATCGCCGTGTTTAAATGAAAATTTCAGGTGCGCTTTCTGCCCTTTCAAACAGTAAAACGCTACACTTGTATAAAATAGATAGGTGGAATAAGTTTTTTGAAAGTCTGAACGTTAAAGGAGCATTTACTCCTGCAATTGAATTGTTCATCTCATCGTCAGAAAACTAGCAGATTCAAGGGTTCTTATGGTACTTCAGGCGATTGTTTCATCTAAATATGCACAGAATTGTACTAGCAGAAAAGCCCGGGACAAATTTAATGTCAACATCGTCGGATACCCACGCTCGATTATTCCGTTTTACTACATTTTGAACTAAATAGAACTAGAATTGGCCAATCATAATACTGCTTACAAAATCCATACTCTTCAGCGTAGAGACTAGAAGTATAACAATGGTTGCACCCAGTGCCACAATCGAAAGAGACGAGCTTTATCATTGAACTAATATCTTCATCGGAGTATGAAGCGACCAATGAAAATCATTACCAGAAACGGCGAAAAGTGAGCTAAATATCCCGCGGCCGATGAATGGAGAGTAACGTAATGGATCGGTCGTAGGTGTCCAAATATGTCCATGGATTGCGATTGTTTAGACCTTTAAACTTTAAAAAAAATTACACTGGGCAAATCTAGGCAACTACTTTACTATGTCGGATCTTCATGAGGTGCCCATCCTGCTCTGATAAAAATATTACAGTTAACATTTCTTACAATCTATATAAAATGTAGTAGCAGTATTTTGGATACAGGGAAAGACTGAAATATCATTAGCAGGACCGACTCCTGTAATTTTCATCAAACCGTAACGAAATAAGTAAACAGATAAACAGGTTTACATGGCATTCAGGATGATATTTGTAGAATTGCTAGCAAAAACTGACGCAAATCTGTTGTAGAGGCAGTTTAACACAGGTTTCTTAGTCCTGACGATAAATTTCGAATCGACGCAAAATTGTAAAAGAAGTCAATACAAAAATGTGTCCAGGGAGGTATCTACAATCTAAAATTATCGTTTAAGATGGTATCCGTATCACAGTTTCGTCCGACTTTTTTTCTCTCAAACAACTAATTAAATTATTGTTACCTGAAAAGATCCCGCGAAATGATGTTTGTTTATGTCCTACGTCTAAGTGAAAAGTGACGCATAACACTCCACTCGTCAATCATTTTCTATCTAAGCCACTTTGCATAGTTAGCTATATTTAACTAAGAAAACACCGTGATCACTTTTGAGATTACTTTATATCATCGTCCAGGTAATCCACCCTGGCGTCGTATATATTTTAATAGAAATCCCCATGGTGCTTCTTATTATCACTTAAATGGATATTTTTTTACAATATATACTGTCTGAAGATTGAAATAGTGTTTAAAATCATCTCTATTTCTATTAGCATGAGTTAATGCAGAAACTTTGCCAAACAGGATTATTTTATGTAATATAATGTCTTCGCAAACTGACGGACACCACCTTAAAGGGGGTAAAAACTCCAGCGAAATTTATTCAACGAAAATAGAACAGAGGTTATGTTTGTTTGTATATTTATTAGGTTTATCTTGAAAAGGTGTCCACTTGAAACAGATAAAGCGTAGCGTTGCCTTCACTATGCATTGCATACCACTACCACTACCAGTGATCAAGTGTGTGTGTGTGGGGGGGGGGGGATGCATCCCCCACCACCAAGAAGTAGATTTGTAAAAATACATACACATAAGCTAATAAAAACTAAGCTTTTTAAAGTCAAGTTAGTCTGTTGACTGCTTAGGTCGACAAAATTGAATTGATCTTGATTTATACCCCCCACCATCAAAGATTTCTGGATCCGCCCCTAGAGTAATTGTGTTCTTTTTAAAAGACATAAATTCTAATTTAACATTCGTTGACAATGCGGGCTCCTATTCTGATGTCACTTATCAGACTGACAATTAAAACTATCTTGTTACCGTTTCCAGCCTCGCCAAGTGTGTGGTCGTGTCTGGGACCCGTGGCGCCGGTGATTGTGGTTCCGGTGTTTCTCTGCCAGTCCTGTTGATCAGAGGTAGTGTCTTGAGTCCAGCCACACAGGTCTTGCTCGAAGTCACACTCCGTCAGGTCGCTCGGTGCTGAATAATGGAGTCATGTTAATAGTGTTTAACGATACAAACAGATCTACAGTCCTGCTCGATGTCACACTACATCAGCTCGCTCGGCGCTGTTAAATATCAAAACCACTTTATGCAAACGTTTATCACATGAATTGAGTTTTTTTTCTTTAGCTGTAAGCGTTAGTTTCAGTAACATTTGAGGGAACAATGTGTCAGTGAGAAAATTTGAATATGTTTGCCATATTTCGTTGACATTGCGCTGTGTGCACACCTATTTACCTGAGCACTGAGGCAGCGGTGCAGACCACGTTCGGCCGTCGCAATAGGCCTCTGTTGCTCCCAGCATGGTATAGCCTTCCTCACAAGAAAACTTGAGAAGGGCGCCGCCAAATCTCTCCGTCATGTCCAGGTATCGGCTGGTCAGAGATGTCGACAGGAATACAGCCGGAATCTAAAAAGAAAAAAAGCACTTGTTACTTTCCCATTTGTATTACAAATTTGTCATATAAATTGCCTTTTGTCATTTAGTCGCTATTTAAAAAAGGCTGTATTATAAATTCAAAATCAGTTTCTTTAAAAAATAATCCACAATAAAACGAACAGCTTAAAAGCGACTTGGTCAGTTTCGCATAGATCTAACAGATTCTCACTTCGTATCTATTTTATTTAGTGTGTCACGATCGAGCCCATTAGAAATATACTAGATTTATTTGCTAAAATGGCTGAAATTGCTTAAAAGGATCGCGACATTTATTTCTTTTACCAACCCAAAAAATTATACCATCTTTTCAAGGCGAACATATTTGCATATAATTCATTGATATATGAATATGCTTTAATAATGGGTTTGATCCACCTGCCTGTTGGTTATAGAAGTGTACAGATCAAACATCAGTTTCATCCACTTTTAGTCCCTTCCCAAACACGTTATTTCCCAGTAAAAGCATGTAAGTACACTTTATATTTCTTAAACACTAATAACTTTTGCACGAATTCACAAGCTTTGTGCAGTTAATACTTCCATCTTTTGTCATGGAGCGAAAGTTATGGCCTAAATTTATTTCATTCTGATTGCAACACAAAAGAAGAATATTTCCCTTAATTTTAAAAATAAAAGAAAAGCCAAGAAGCCATTTCGTGGCAATGTGTACTGTGTGCTTAGATTTTGCGTATTCTTATTATGAAACAAAACTACTATTTTCCTTGGAATTTATTGCAAATGGGTGTCGCGATATGGATTCCAACTCATTTTAATTGTTGTTGTTTTATAACTCTTGCATAAGTGAAGTCGTCACTATGTTTTCTTCAAACCAACACCGGTATCCGTGAAGCTAGAAGTTGGTCTCATTCAACTTATAAGTCCTTCACCGCGTTGGTTGCCGTCTAGTTTGGGGTTAAAATTCCTACTGTAAAAGGCCGTTCACTTGGCATACAGTTCGCCACTTTTTCTTCTAGACAAAACTAGATTTGTTTCCCGTATTAGATAATATCCGAGGTAGTCCATTAAGTTTGAATCCTTGGAATTATCGCTTGTTCTTTTGGAAATGGTCCAATAAAAACAAAAAGTGAAATATACTTTCACGTCAATATAAGCTCAAGATCAATTTAAATCCAAATAAATCAAGTGATTTAATTTTAACCAGAAATGTGACTTTTGTATCGATGTTTGTTCTGAGTATCACAATTTGGACATGGATCTGCATGCCTTAAGAGATCACGGCTGGGAGAATATCCATAAATATCTCTCATTATAGGTAGAAGTCTCTAAAATGTCTATAAGTGTTAACATGCAATGTGTTTACAAATACATCATGCATGCGGCGCTTACCTATACAGACTGGCGCTTCACCGTCCCATGCCCCATCAATGCAGTCCAATCTTTTCTTGCCGTACAGTTTGGAACCACCCTTACATTTGAATGCTACTCTAAACCCTCTACGTCGGTACTTCACTTTACCTGGGAAGTTGTCAAATTGCTGTGGACATGTTTGTGCCTCTGTAAATAAGACAAACTTTACTAAGTTATAAACCAGACCTAGTAGCGCATTGTGAAGATTTTCGGATCCATGTATGTGAGACAAGCGGGTTCCAACCTTGGCCGCGAAATACCAGATTCGTAAACAATAGGTACTGGGAAATATTATTGTGGTCCCATGACTGGTCGACTAGGTCTTAGGATAATGTGAGGACAAACAAGCTGAGATCCCAATCAATTGTAATATAGTATTATATGTTAAACGTGCACTAATACTGGTTTACGTATTTGTTTACAGAATACTATTTTTACTTTCTCTATGTTTGGAAAAATCTTCCATTAAATTCAACAACCTCTTCAAGTATAAGGTTTTTTAATCAATGACATTATTATACATGCATTCAGAATGCACTGTTTAATCAATGGGTAAACTGTTGTGGTGTTTTCCATCAAGTATTACGGAGAATGGATAGATTTCCAAATGCTACGGCTTTACTGATGACGGCCGACAAAAGTGGAGGCCAATTAGCGTTTCCGACTGGGCATTGGAGGACAATTTCGTGACCGCTAATTAACTGTTTACAAGACTAGTGTCTAGTACTCCCCTAGCCTTCATCTCAGAGTTGGCTGTGAGGAATGGAAACCGATGTAATAGAACAAGGCCAATGTCCATCTATCCTGTCGAACTTATATATGTACACATTAATAAAAAAAACTATCCCCTATTTACCAGACCAATAGACCAATATCTTTATTAAACAGCCGCTGGGGTTAACAATTACAAATTATTCAATGGTGTGCGTGTGCGTGCGTACTTCAGAGAGTGTTTTCGAATAGTATGGAATATATATTTTTTTAAATTCCTGATACTATGGTTACTATGTTCAGCCATAATACCGGGCGTTCATATTGACGCTATCTTAAGTATGTTTCGAGCGGAATATTATAAATATCATATATACATATATATGCCCTTGCACAGAAATATGAATCTCGGTTTTGAAAAGTACCATCTTAGAAAAGCATCCAGAAGAAAGCGCGATTATTAATTAAAACATAATTCTTAACATAAAAGCAGACAATTGTTGCAAAACAAAACTTGTGCTTATTAACCATGATGTTATGTTACCATTCAAAGGATTGACCGTGTAATCAAGTATACCCGCTCAAACTTTGCCAAGAAATGTATATCCAATCACATTAAAAATGATGCCATTTTAATTGGATTTTGTTTTCTAGTTTTAAAGGGGTATAATATATAGGCTCTCTACATCATCCGCCTTAAGTCATTAAAATCGTATCACACTCTATGTAATTTCAAAGACAATTTAGGCATTTGTAACAATTAGCGGAAGGTAAATGTAATTTCAAAGACAATTTAGGCATTTGTAACAATTAGCGGAAGGTAAATGTAATTTCAAAGACAATGTATGCATTTGTAACAATTAGCGGAAGGTAAATGTAATTTCAAAGACAATGTATGCATTTGTAACAATTAGCGGAAGGTAAATGTAATTTCAAAGCCAATTTATGCATTTGTAACAATTAGCGGAAGGTAAATGATACATTATTTAACTTCTTACCAGTGTCTTACCATTACAATTCCATATCTACATGTGTATGCGTAACGTTTGATTGTTACTATAAATATGTGGATACTATAACCGTTTCGAATAATTCAAGTGTTTCAAGGACTGTTTATAAGAAAAGACATTGCAACTATAATTTATAGTCAGCATATTCACAAGTATAATACATTGATATATTTTCTGGTGACAGAGGTCGAATGAAACATTAAGTATATATAGTTAATGGAAGTATTGTGTGTGGTGTCATTGGCTAATTTACCGAATAGTGAATAGCATTTGAAACTTGTGTAAGTCGATTAATAATTGATTACAAAATATGCATGCACGGTTGCCTTAACCTCAACAGCAGACGTTTCCATCTTTTCTAGGGATAAGGCCGAACGGTTCGAACTTTTTTGTTTCATAAACCTCCCTTAACCTCTTGCATGCATGAATGAATATAGTGGACTGTTTATAAATGAACCGCAAAATGCATTTAAAGGTTTGTTGAAGAGTTGCGTAATTATAGTGTTTAATAAATAAATGAACAGACAAAATGTTGGCAAAACACTTATGTTGAGCGGTGCGTAAATGTAGTATGTATACATGAACTGGCTGCATAAAAAGCTGACATAAAACAACACTAATCTTGAGCAGCGAGTGTGAACACTTGAGACAATGTCGCACATACATGCGATCTATGCTGTCAACAAAATATCTGTCATTTGTCATAGTTTCGATATGTTCAAATATTTATGGATGTTAAAAAATGACAACATTAGTTTGATATTTTGTTTGAAACATATAATATATCATAAAACATACATGCACGTACATGTATGTATAATGCAAATAAGAAAAAATATCCGGTCAGTATGTGGATATCCTCTAACGAACGCAGGGTTGCAGTGAATTACAAACGACTTCACTGGTGATGGTGATTTACAGTAAGAAGATAATCAAATCTCTTGTTTTCACTTTGTTGGGAACAGATCTTAAAAGATCGAAAATGACTAAAAATCATTTTCAATGCTTAAAGACAAAAAAGAGCTAACATTGCACAATTGATTCCTTATTAAATAATCTTACGAAATGCTAGCACCCGTCGGAAGCGCCTAAAATTAGTTCCGTTATTTTCCCATTTACATGTAAAAGATACAAACGATCAGATAAACATATAAAAATGTACATGGTCAAACAAAACATAAAACATTTTAGTAATGTAACTAGTCAAGATAATGACATTTGACAAAACTATTGAACGTTTAGAAACTTTGTAGTTGATGTATACAATCAAGATTACTCCTACCTGCATATTCCCAATCTATGATTAGAAAACAAAACACGAAATACAATCCTGGTACAGTGTTCATATTTGAGCAATGTGAACTGACTGGTGTTCATATGAATGTGTTTGCTGAGTACCTGATGCTTATAGTCGGGGCCCAAACCAACCGGATGTTGCACTTTGACATAAGCGGCAATTATACACAAAATGGCGGAAACTGAAATCCGAGTCTCATTAGACAAGTTAGGAGGCTATAAGTGCACTGGCCTCACAGTCAGTTTGGTGGAACTAAACAGTTCACTGAATGGCGTATTTTTAGGCGCCAAAACAGCGAAACAAACATTAAGTGAATGCATAAAACGTGAGAACCAAGCAAATTCGCCCAAGAGAAAACGCTAATAATATATTAAGACAATCAGAAAAAAAATTTTTATTACAACTGACATTAGTTCACCCTTCTTCGTGTATGTTGTAATGGCAAGCACATTGTACTTATGCATAAATGCATTTTGTTAAATATCTTGCAAGGTAAATGACATTCACATAAAAAAAGCGTCGACAAATGATCATAAAATTGTTGGAAACTAGTTCAGTAGATCTTAAAGTGTGTTTAAGTCTCTCGTTGAAAGGAGCACTACTGGTGCCTTCGAAGACTATAAGGAAAAGCGTAAATGTATGTTAGTGCTTTTGGGATGTAGATTTAATACAAGTCACTGGGCACTACTTGAAATTGCTTTACTACCTTAAATGGTCTATTCTATCAGTGATAAAACAGTCCCTTGAATAATACATTAAATGGTCTATTCTGTCAATTTTAAAACAGTCCCTTGAATAATACCTTAAATGGTCTATTCTATCAATGGTAAAACAGTCCCTTGAATAGTACCTTAAATAATCTATTCTATCAATTTTAAAACAGTCCCTTGAATACTTACTTAAATGGTCTATTCTATCAGTGATAAAACAGTCCCTTGAATAGTACCTTAAATAATCTATTCTATCAATTTTAAAATAGTCCCTTGAATAATACCTTAAATGGTCTATTCTATCAATTGTAAAACAGTCCATTAAATACTAATGCCAGTGTTAATAGTGAACTTGCGAATCTAGTTGTCAATAATTAAACTTAGTGATCATATTTATGGGTACAATACGATATTTAGGTACGAATATAAAAAAAATCAATAAAAAACAATGTCAATAAAACACTATAAAATATATCACTTAAGAATAGTGATATGAAATAAATCAATATAACTTTATTCGGTATAAAAATCAACGAATATGAAAAAGTCAATATTACATATTCCTATAAAATGAATCCATATAAAATAAATATAATCTATTGGTATAAAATTAATCAATATAAAATGTATCAATGTAACATAAATTGATATAAAGTGAATCAATACGAAATAAATCACTAAAGCAGTGATTCGTTGACAGGGGCCAATTGTTAATTCGCCAAATAATAATGTTAATTTCCAACATTACCCTTATTATTGCCATTGAACAGTTGTGTGTAATCTCAGTATAGGCCAAGGGCCAAAGAGGATGAGTGTGGACTTTCTAAAGTTAACATATTCACATATGCGTTGTATAAATATTTAATTGAATGCAAAATCGACTTTGAATATACAATTATTACATACAAAAATAATAATAATACAATGTCAATGTTCTGGAAAAAAACAACAAAGACATGTGAATATTTTTGAAAGACATTGAAATGAAAAACATATTGTTGCCGCGCACCGCTGATATCATGTTATTTTCTTATACACTGTAAAGTGTTTATATTTTGATAGTGTTTACATATGGATTTAAACTCAAGTTATGTTAGTATGTTTGTGGTGTTTCCACGACACTTGTTTAATTACATATCTATAAATAACTATAAATAAGTACGATGTGGATTTCAGCTAAAAATAGATAACAGCATGAGAGCTGGTTAGTGGGAAATCATGTAACATTACCTCAAAAGTAAAAGGTCATGTGGTTTTCATACATTTTTGTATTGTCAGGTCGGGTGTTATGCTTTACTTTTAACATGAATGTGAGCACCTATGTTAGCAGCTAGATATGTTCCAGTGACAATATTGTATTGGCTGCATCAGAGAAATAAATGGTCTAAACTGTAGAATACCACCTTTAAATAAGAGACGACAAAGCTGTCACTTATTGTTTCTTGTTAGACTTTTACATCCTAAACATGTACTTCTTGTTTTGAATGTTTTTTTACTGTATACATTGTTTTAACAAGTATGCCTTTTATTAATTTTTTGCACACTTATCTTTTGGTGCATTTTTATTAATTACGAACAGTATAATAAGTTTGATTTTTGGAAGATACAATTTATTACTGTTCTAGACTTTTATTGACCTACTTTTTCGACCAACAAGAATCTTTAACATGGCATACAAGGCATCGACTTTCTTAGTGGTGTTGGTACTTGTAGATTTTCGAGTTCTCGAACGGAGGTTACGCACGTACGTAATGGCAGAAACGCTGCGTGTTTTCTTGAAAATGTCAAAAATCAAACTACAGTTGTGTATTAGTACTTTACAAAATAGTTTCCTTTTACCAAAGTGATAACTCATTTGGCTTGTTGATATGTAATCAATGGTTTTGCACAAGGTTACATTTGATGTCACTGTATCCAGTGTTCATACATCTATACATAGACGGTGACCTAACGCGATTTTAGTCACTTCTATACGATAATGCTTCACAACCAACGGTTTGCGGGGAGTGTGTGTGTGTGTGTAGGGGGGGGGGGGGGTTGCTTCCGCATTTTAAAATAGTTCCTTGTATTAATATAAAATCGTTTATGAAAACATACAGCCAAAATTTCTTTTTAATGAAACATTTATGTGTATTAAGTAGAGTGTCTAGTCATGTGAAACACGTAAAATTAGACATTTTTCATTATTATTATTATTATATATATATATATATATATATATATATATATATATATATATACAGTAGAAACTCACAATGCGGGCAACTCGATAATACGGCCATTTTTATATTACGGCCAATTTTCTCGGTCCCGAACAGTTTACTATTTGATTCTATATACTTGAAACTCAAAAATGCGGGCAACTGGCTATTGCGAATTACGGCCATGAGTTTCGGTCCCGAACTGGCGTCTAAGCGATAAACGAAACTGACTAATGCGGCCAAGGGAAATAACTCTTATCGACTGTTGCCAGACTGGGTGCGTGAATTTTACTACCATGCAGCGCAGCCTATTCATAGACATCCATCAGCATATCGTACACCAGTCTGTGTTTACTTAGAGGCGGCCGACATTTTGACACTTTCTTTTGTTTAGACTGCATTTCACAAAGGATTAACAGACATCATAGGCATGTGTCATGTGTCGCCATAATTACACTTTGTACGATAATGCCGAAATCAAACTGTTTTAAGTTGATTGGGTAATTTTAATGGTCGTTAATATTGATACGAATGGTTAATTGACAATCGTTAGGTGTGAAAAACGCAACGTCCTTATATATTTCAAGGTTTGGTTTGAAAACGTATGCTTTATTGATTCTGCACTTCTTTGTGTAGATTGTAGTTTAAAAGTGTACAAAATCAACTAAAATAAATAATACTGAAAAAAAAATGAAAGTGTTCTACATTTTATGAATCATAATGCATATCATATTATTGATTTAAACTACTACTATTATACTAACAAAACAAAATATGATATTGGTTTAAACACAAATATAAAGTATACAACACGTATATAAAAAGAATATAAACACACATGTAGTTCATTATGTCAAAGGGGCATAACATGTTACAGCTTTTATCAAAACTCGCTATTAAGGCCAAACTTTAAATTAAGGCCACTTCTTGCCGGTCCCAAAAGTGGCCTTAATAGCGAGTTTCTACTGTATATATATATATATATATATATATATATATATATATATATATATATATATATATATATATATATATAACTAAAATAGTAATTTGTTGATTATATTAAAATATTACATTAAATATGTTTTGAAGCAAACTTTCGATTTCAATGCAAGTTTGTTTGATAGCTTTAGAATGGACGATATTTTGATACCAAAGGTTTCTAGAGCAGTAGAAGAGACACGTGCTCAAACCATGTCAGCTAACCAATCTAACAACGGTTATGAATAAAAGAAAAATCATGGCTGTACTACCCATAATCCTCTGAGCACTTTCACACAAACTATTTAGTCTTGTGTTGGCGCAATGGTGTAAATAAAGAACTTCTCATTAGCAGTGCCCATTCTTGTTTGTGTAGATCGTAGATGAGAACATATCTTCAACAAAGGAATTGAAAAAGAGTCACAATTAACCCTGGCAAGCAAAAGAGGTCAATGTTGTCTTTTGTGTCTTTGTCATGAATACAAAGTATAGTTAAACTGGCAAATTTTCCTTTGTGTTAATATGTTATACTCATGATTATATAGTAAAAAAAATATTTTAGCAAATGCAAAGAATAACTTATTTTTTTCATATTATAATTCTATAGATACTTATCCATGGAACAGCGCGTAAGAGAACTATTGTAGCAAATGCAGAAGATAATGTTTTACATACTTAGTATAATTCAATGGACATCAGACAATTATTTTAGCAAATGCAATATATAACTTTCAACAAGGAATATGGATTATGGTCATCTATTGTCAGTATCCCTGGTGTCCACAAGCAGCTTCACAAAGCAGTGTCCACCACCAGCCCCACACTGTAGTACAGTCCTGCCCACTAGACTAGGAACGTCTGTGATCTTGTGGACATTTGTTTCATCCCCCGTCCCACATAGACCATGTTCATTCCAACCAACACAACTAAGACCATGGTCTGAAACAAATAAACATAATGATAATCATCTGAGCCCTGGTCCATGTTGTCCTGAGAAAACCTCCAACTATGACAGCCCTCCATCTATCTCTGTCCTCAGTGTCCTTAATAAGCTTGGCTCCAGCTCTGTCTTTGGCATTTTTGGGCTGATGCCATGAACTTTCATGCCCACACAGACAATCACAAAGGTGCCAAAATTACCAAAACATAAATAATGGGGTCTCCTTGTCTTTAAATCTGGTATTAGTTTGATGCCATACCAACGGATTTTTACTTATCCAGGTATTTACAACGTTGTATTAACTTCATTTTGAAAACATGTTGTGAACATCTTACAGCCACGATACTTCATCCATTCACATAATTTGAATAATTAACAAGTATGGAAACAACATTTATATGGTGATGCAAGAAAGAAAGCTAAATCATTTGTAACACTTCTCAATGCCTTATCCTAGGATTAAAACTGTGGGACCTTCAACCTGGGAAAGCAATTCTACCATCTACCCCAGCAAAGCTAATGAATAAAAAAAAGGAAAAACAGTGGAAAATATACCCTGAAAAAGCTTTTAAAAAATAGAGATTTAGAAACCATTTGCACAGCAATGTAAATCATAGTCTCATCTCATCAATGATGTAGTACCTAAAAATGTAAAATCGATAATACCTAAAATAAATGTTTGTTTATATTTAGGTTAATTTCCAATCAACATTTTTTATCATTCATGAAAAAATACTTCATTTACTTTGAACTGTAATCTGAAAAACCTCCCAGCAACTCACTCCTTATTCATAAATTTGTAAACAATTGTGGAGTTTCATCAAAACTAATGTGAAACTGTAGGAAAGCAAGCCCTGACAAAATTGTGTCCACAGACAGACAGACCAATGGATGATCTGACAGACATACAAGCTGATATACTTGTACCTGTGATAAATAAGTTGTGTTCTGAGCCACAAACACACTGCTTGACATGGAGATGTGATGCCACAGGGGTTGGCTGATAGCTGCAGGATATGACTGGTTCCTGGCCCAGCTGACCATAGTCCCCACGACCCCAACTGTACAGGGTACCAGTGACTGAAAACAAAAACAATAATGTACTCTTGTGGTTGTTTTAAATTGGCATTGAAATATAAAAACACACACCCACACCTGTACACCCACATATATATAAATTATTCATTTATTTCTATGTATGTATGAGTATATGAATCAATAAATCAGTGTATAGAAGCTTTTGCTAGATGATTATTGCATTTAAGATTTAAGTGTATATGTGTACCAATGCATATGCACACACGTGTATGAATGTGGTTTGGATGTGCAAATATGTATGTGTGTTAATGCAGGCCCTTGTTCCCATGCCTCCATTCACATTAGTTTGTTTTTTTGTATAATCTTTTGTATACAACTTCAGAGAAAGTAAGAGTATATTCTAAGCTAATCATTAGAAGATTCTTTAACTTGCTTTCATTAAATATACAGTTTAACACATTAAAAATGATTTACTTTTCCGGCAAAAGTAGTAGAGTGACTGGTACTATTTTATCATCAAATAAATTTTAAAAGAGACACCACTGTTAGCAATGCGGTTTTATTCATTCACAAAATACCTCACTTTATTATTAATAAACAACAAATCTGTATGGGTGAATATGAAACTCATTTAAAAATTACTACTTTTAAAAAAAAAGCTTTCTATGGACCAGCCATTGCATTGTTTTGAGTACCTGTCAGCACCACAAGATGGGTCCAGCCCGAGTGGAGAGAGACAATGCTGTCAGCACCATTGACTGATGGGGGCACGTTGTCAAGGTGATGGGGTATGGTAACCATAGAGACCTGATCTGGATCCTGTCCACACTGACCATACTTGTTACAGCCCCATGCGAACACCTGACCAGCATCTGCAAAACATGTGTTTGCATGTTATATTAAATAAGTTTTGTCATAACACAGTTTTAAACAATTACTAAATATTCAAAATAACCAAGACTGAGGTTAAATGTGAAAACCACAGAAAATGTAATGAAATAATAATTATAAAACAGGAAAGGTTATTCTTTTGCTTTGCACTTTGTATTATTACAAGTTATCAATATTCAAAATTTGAAGTAAATCACTTCTTTGATGATAATATTATCTCCCTTTGCCAGATAAGTGTTGGTAAAAAAAGGTTGGGCTAAAACACATTTAATTCCATAAAACTTTTGGAAGCAACACAAACAATAATCTGACAAAAATGCTTCAAATGTGTGTACAAATGTTTAAAAATACCAATATTTTTAATCAAGGACTTCAAATAGGAACTTTTGTTTATATTTGTGTTATATCAGACTAATTTTTATCCTTATTTTTGGCTTCTGTGCTGATGCGCGGCCCTTAATGGAATGCATTTGTACAATGGGATGTTGTAGTTATCATGTCTTTTATAACTCCTCAGGACATGTCAATTTCATAGGTGTTGCAAGGTGCTGTGAGGTGTTGCGAGGTGTTGTGAGGTGTTGCAAGGTGCTGTGAGGTGTTGTGAGGTGTTGCAAGATGTTGGGAGGTGTTGCGAGATGTTGGGAGATGCTGTGAGGTGTTGCGAGATGTTGGGAGATGCTGTGAGGTGTTGCGAGGTGTTGCGAGATGCTGTGAGGTGTTACGAGGTGTTGCGAGATGCTGTGAGGTGTTGCGAGATGCTGTGAGGTGTTGCGAGGTGTTGCAAGGTGCTGTGAGGTGTTGCGAGATGTTACAAGATGCTGTGAGGTGTTGCAAGATGCTGTGAGGTGTTGCGAGATGCTGTGAGGTGCTGTGAGGTGTTGCGAGATGCTGTGAGGTGCTGTGAGGTGTTGCGAGGTGTTGCAAGATGCTGTGAGGTGTTGCGAGATGCTGTGAGGTGTTGCGAGGTGTTGCAAGATGCTGTGAGTGAGATGCTGTGAGGTGTTGCGAGGTGTTGCGAGATGCTGTAAGGTGTTGCGAGGTGTTGCGAGATGCTGTGAGGTGTTGCGAGGTGTTGCAAGATGCTGTGAGGTGTTGCGAGGTGTTGCGAGATGCTGTGAGGTGTTGCGAGGTGTTGCTAGATGCTGTGAGGTGTTGCGAGGTGTTGCGAGATACTGTGAGGTGTTGCAAGGTGCTGTGAGGTGCTGTGAGGTGTTGCGAGATGTTGCTAGATGCTGTGAGGTGTTTTGAGGTGCTGCGAGATGCTGTGAGGTGTTGCAAGGTGCTGTGAGGTGTTGCGAGATGCTGTGAGATGCTGTGAGGTGTTGCGAGGTGTTGTGAGATGCTGTGAGGTGTTGCGAGGTGTTGCGAGATGCTGCGAGGTGTTGTGAGATGCTGTGAGATGCTGTGAGGTGTTGCGAGGTGTTGCGAGATGCTGTGAGGTGTTGCGAGGTGTTGCGAGATTCTGTGAGGTGCTGTGAGGTGTTGTGCGGTGTTGCGAGATTCTGTGAGGTGTTGCGAGGTGTTGCGAGATGCTGTGAGGTGTTGCGAGGTGTTGCGAGATTCTGTGAGATGCTGTGAGGTGTTGCGAGGTGTTGCGAGATTCTGTGAGGTGCTGTGAGGTGTTGCGAGATGCTGTGAGGTGTTGCGAGGTGTTGCGAGATTCTGTGAGGTGTTGCGAGATTCTGTGAGGTGTTGCGAGGTGTTGCGAGGTGTTGCGAGATTCTGTGAGGTGTTGCGAGGTGTTGCAAGATGCTGTGAGGTGTTGCGAGGTGTTGCAAAATGCTGTGAGGTGTTGCGATGAGTTATTAGATGTTACAGATTTGTGCCACTTCAACATCTTACCAAGTATATTACAAACCAATTCTGGCAACTTTGAACCATGTGGGTTAAGCAGGTTTTATTCTCACCTATTAGCTGTGCTGTAAGAGGGTTTTAAGATTGTTATTCGTTCAATATTTCTGCACTAAATTTCTTAAAAGATATGTTGCATTATTAAATAAATTGTTTAATACATTGAGACAATATGCAATACATGTACAATTGTTGCAGTATATGTTATGTCCATGCAAAGGCCAAGCATTCCATCGTATTTTCAGCTTACTTAAAGTCTAAGTACTAATTGTATGTCTGGCATTGTTGATCGTCAGATAATGTATTGTCTTTTTTAAATATATATTGGAGGTCATATGAGGCTTTGCATCAATGCTTTTCTTGATGTCTATATGAAAAGGTTATACATTTGTTAACTTATGTCTGACTCCTGGTAAAATGCGTAAGAAATCTTAGTTATTTTCTGAATTAAAAGAAGAAATTTCCTTATATATAACAAAATGTCTTAAGTTTCATTACAAAAACCATTCAATTTAATCTAAGAATTTTGTTAGTATTATACAAAGTTTTAGGACATCTCATAAATTAAATAATTACCAGTATGATTCTTGTCTTATATGACCCCAAGTCACTCCATACCACATCCAGTCATTCATATCTACTGACCATTTTAAGTAAGAATGGCTCAAGTCATGAATTTCGAGCCACAACATCTTTAAAGTATATAAAGATTAATGTCTGAAACTTTACATGGGGCTTTAATTGAGCTACTGGAAGAAAAACTTAATATTGTTATTAAAATAGTGACTTGTGTTCAAGCATGACTATGTTTAAGAATGCCATAGTTGGTGCATCTGCTCTTAGTCTTTTGCCAGAATGAGCTTTAAATCCCGCTAGACTTAGGAGTTATGAAACTACAACTCCTATTTTTGTACCTGACAATGATTGCTCTCTTAATAAAATAACTCCTGCCTTAATTACGTCCGGACGTGCTTCAAACTTTACTTATTTTAACACCATTTTCCCCATATATATGAAACAAACTCCATCTTTAAGTAGATTCTAACCTGTAAATGCCAACATTGTATTACCAGGTCCTTTGCAATATATTTCTTAGCCCCACCCAGCCAAATTCCTGGGACTCACCTGTAAGAACAGCAGTATGGTAAGATCCTGCTACAACTGAGGTCACATTGCCAGTTCCAGGGGCCAGAGTAACTAGTGTAATGGAAACATTAACAATAATTTGTAAACTAAACTAATAATAAATTGTTTTAATTTTATCACAAATAAAGATGTTAAAAAATTAAATGTTGATTTTAAAAGTTCAACAGCAAAAAGATTTTATAGATTTTATTACTTTGGTTATTAAGAACAAATACAACTACTACTACTACTGCTACTTCTTCTACTGCTAATAATAACAAAATCAAATAATAGTAATAGATACCAGCTATGGCAACACAACATATATATTGTACATAAATACCTTATTGCAGTGTATACCTTGCCTAGGTGTAAAAACCTTGTGAGTCACATTTCCATCTGGCCCTGTCCCACACTGACCTCTCTTGGCATGACCCCAACAGAACACATTTCCAGACACTAAAAACACAACAAAATAATCAAGGCAAAAATAATCATTTTTTAACTTCTTAGAGCAAATAAATCTAGTTTAAACTTTTAAAGTTAGTAACCTAAGCAAAAAAGGTGTTTTTCTCTACTGGATGTTGTGACTTCATCCTGTTTTTTTCACATTTGTAAAGGAGACAATATACAATAAATTTTAAAAAATCCATTGCCAAATTGATTTTCAACAGATGCTGTGTTCAGAAAACACATATGGCCCCGGTAACATAGTTTGTCAAAACCAAGAAATATGGGTAGCCAGAGTTATGCAACTTGTCAGGGTCATGGCCTGTGCACTGTTTAATAAGTGTGCAAACTTTCATAACACTGCTCTTTGTAGAAACTGAGAAATATCTAACTTATCGAAAGAGGTTAACCATAATTTCTAAGTATAAAAAGGGGAGATAAGCCTAGAAATAAGGTAGCCAGAGTTATCTAACTTGTCAGGGTCATGACCTGTCCACTGTTAAGTAAGTGTGTAAACTTTCATGCCACTGCAGTGTGTAAACTTTCATGCCATTGCTCTTTGTAGAAGAAATATCCAACTTGTTGATAAAGGTTAACCGGACGGGCTGATGGATGGTTCAATTACTAGATGCCAGGGCATAAAAACAAATGCATGAAAAATTTCATGTTGGGAGGTTTTCAACTAAACTGCTATGCGCTGGCAGAGCTACACCGACATTTGTCTGGGATCTTCTTCCACCAATAATAAGCTTGACATAGCCAATATAACTATAACTGTTTCAGTGCAATGTAAAAAAATATGGCACAGAAGAATGGCTTTACAAAAGCGAATGACCCCATCCTTGGGACAGACTTCAAAGTTCAATACAAATAAACTGAGAAGCACTAGTAAAACAAGTCAAAATCAGTACATATTGGAAATTTTATATTGAAAGCTGTATGAATATTGTACCAGTCTCAATGTTTAGTAAAGCTTTTTATGTACCAAGACTTGGTAGCACAAATGGTAAAGCTTTAAGCTGACATACAATGAGACTCCAGGTTAAAATCATACAAAAACAGATTTTATTTTTATTTGCTTCAATTGCATTTTTACTATTTTTTTCTGTTTTGTTTTTTTCTTGGCTAATATACTTGCAGCTATTAAAATTAATTGACTAATAGGTTCTCTAGTATGAATTGTAAAACTTCTTACCATTTAAAAGTGAATTAAAAAGAAATGGTAAAATAATGTGTTTGCCAGTGGTTTTTATAGCTATAAAGCTCATAAGTGTAGGCCACTCTAGATGTTAGCTACGACTTGATTGTCTCTTTGCAAGTACAACATTCTGATCTACATGAGCATATGCCCATTCACCGGACCTGGTAGTGTTATCCATAGAGCATTGGCCCCGGGTATGGGAGGCAATGGGTTTGATCCTGGGTCATGACATACCAAAGTTGTTAAAAATGGTAGTGGTATAGCTCCCTTGCTACCTATATGGGTATTTCCACAACTGGTTGAACAGGTGTCAGGATAATATGAATGGGTGTGGTATCATGTCAGGTGTTCACTGCATGCTATAGACATTGAAGGCAGCACAATATCTGCTTCAAGTGGACACCATCTCCAGATAACCAAAATACTGTTGGTTGGATGATAAACCTAATAAACATATGCCCATTCAATTTCAGTTTGTAATTTTTGAAGTTTGTAAGGGGATGTAAACCATGCATAAAGTTGGTGTGTGCACATTTATTGAGTTATTTCCCTTTGATATTGCAATGCTTGAGATATTATCAAAATAAATGTCATCAAGAAAAGAATGAAAAAGGTAAAATTAATTCTCAATTTTGTATGCTTATGCATTTATTTTTCATTCAAGCCCATTATATGTGTTACTCTTTTTGCTGGTTACAACTTGTTCATTGTACAAGTACAAACAATGGAAGATTTGTTTGAGAACTAAAGGATATATTGTTATGGCAATTTTTTACCTGTAAGGGCCACACTATGTCTCAATCCTGCAGCAACACTCCTTAATGGCTCTTCCATGGATACAGGCACCTGTTAGGAACATAAATACAGGAACTTGTCAGGTACATAAATACAGGAAATTGTCAGGTACACAGATACAGGCCCCTGTCAGGTACATACACATTTCTGGTACACAGATACAGGCCCCTGTCAGGTACATACACATTTCTGGTATACAGATACAGGCCCCTGTCAGGTACATACACATTTCTGGTACACAGATACAGGCCCCTGTCAGGTACATACACATTTCTGGTACACAGATACAGGCCCCTGTCAGGAACATACACATTTCTGGCACACAGATACAGGCCCCTGTCAGGTACATACACATTTCTGGTACACAGATACAGGCCCCTGTCAGGTACATACACATTTCTGGCACACAGATACAGGCCCCTGTCAGGTACATACACATTTCTGGTACACAGATACAGGCCCCTGTCAGGTACATACACATTTCTGATACACAGATACAGGCCCCTGTCAGGTACATACACATTTCTGGTACACAGATACAGGCCCCTGTCAGGTACATACACATTTCTGATACACAGATACAGGCCCCTGTCAGGTACATACACATTTCTGATACACAGATACAGGCCCCTGTCAGGTACATACACATTTCTGGTACACAGATACAGGCCCCTGTCAGGTACATACACATTTCTGGTACACAGATACAGGCACACATCAGCTTCATGGATATGGATGCCTGTCAGGTATTTAGATACTGGTACCTGTTAGGTATATAGATACAGGTACCTGTTAGGTATATAGATACTGGTACCTGTCAGGTATTTAGATACTGGTACCTGTTAGGTATATAGATACTGGCACCTGTCAGGTACATAGATATGTGCACTTCTCAGGTACATAGATACTGCATGTGTCAAGTGCATAGCTACAAGCACCTGTTAGGTACACATGTCAGGAATATGAGACAACAGAAAGCAGTAAACTTATTAAAGGGCGTTTTAAATAAAACAAAACTTAGATACATGTAATTGGCCTCAGCTTTTGTTCAAGCAAATGGGAATCATCTCTTTATCCAGTATAGAAATAAGTAAATCAGGACTTAGATTTTTAACAGAAATCTTCTAAAAATTAACTCATTTTTTTAAATATCATATTATGATCTGCACAATTAGCAGTTACAGGTATAAAAGAGTTATGACCCTGTATTTATAAAGAGTGTTGTTTATTAGTCACTTGTTTAAATGATATCTACTACAGATGTGTGCCATTGTTTTATTCAGGCCAGCTGTCAATCAATTTACATGAGGACACATAAGAGCTGCAACAAGTTCGATTCGATTCATTGGTATTAAGTCACGGCAGAGCCGATATGATTTTCAATACTTCCCTGTGCTGCTTTTGAATCGATTCAGTTTAATTCTGATAACGCTACTTGCCGGTTGTGTTATTGGGAGGTAGCTATTCCCAATCAGGTTCGACATCAAACGTAATCCAACATTTGAAATGCAACAATAAGGTGTTGTTTGTTCTTGTGCACTCGTTATTATAGCACTAGTAGCCCCTATATTTTTGTCTACTAAATGCAGAGTTCAAACTATTTGTTATTTTTTTACATGCACCTTTTTTACTAATTCTTGTTTAGGAAATGATGTCCCTTGTTGCCCATTGATTATTTACTTGTTACTGCAATAAATATATTTCTATGTTTGTTCATTGGGTTGAGTGTTCCGCCAACAATATTTCAGTTATCTCGAGACCGTGTCCACTTGATGCAGGTATAGTGCTGCCTTCACTGCTGCAATCACATTATCCTGACACAGGCCTGACCAGTTGTAGAACTACCCTTATACTGTATTTGCTTAAGAACTAGTAAAAGGAGCAATACCACTACCTTTTTTAACAACTTAGGTTTGTCGCTGTCCGGGATCAAAAGTGGGGCCTCTCGGACTTGCTGATGCTCCAATTTGAAGTATTAATCTAATTGAAAATAATCAAATTGAATTGCATAGAAACAAACTCCTGCTGAATCGATGCAGCCCTAGTGCACATGTATGTATAGGTATTTAACTTACTTATTAACACTTGCCACTTAATTGCACAAATTGCAAAAAGGGCTTACTTGTAACAAATACAAAGCTAGCAATTCATTTGCATATTAATCTTTTTCTGATGTCTACCATGTCTTTTAAGCAAGTCCAAATGCTGGTATGAATGATGCTAGGGGAAAAATGGTAATAAAGGGAGATAACGTATATGTCTTAAATTTAACATGTTACATTCATCTCCCTTGTTTACTTTTTTTTATTGACTTTTGGAAAATTGAAAAATATAGAAAAAAATAAATCAGAACTTGAGATTCAAGTGGCAAATCATAATTTATTTATTTTTTTCAAAACTTCTTTATCCAAGGCTGGATATCTCCATGAGTGTCTTGCTAATGTTAGTGCCACAACAGTACGGCCTCTTTATTTACACTTGTCTGATGACGGGTAGAGCTATGACAAGATGGCTTTATGACTGGATGGGGTATCATGGCAGCTGGTCACAGCATACTATCAAAGATAAAGCATTACAAAATATAAATCAACCTGAACTGTCTTTTCCAAATACTGGAAAATTTATGTTAGGTTGATAAGCCCACAAAAACATATCAAAATGATAAACCCCAATCTGTCACTCCATTGCCCCTGACCACATGGGTTCAAATACTCGTCAGGACAAAACTTCCATGTGGACAGGTCTTCCAGCTGACCTGCAGTCCCACAGTCGTTCTACCTAGACATTGGTCTGAGATCTTCCTACATCTATAATAGCTACAATGTTTCTCAATTACTAAAAAAAAACATAGACCTTGATGGAAGGTGATAAGCTTAGTAAAACACACAATATAAACCCTGATGTTTGGGCAGTAAACCCACAACTAACAAGCAAACTAAATAAAATCCTACCGGAATGTTGCTTCCTTTCTGACCATCTGGAAAGCCAAGTTGTCCAAAATTGTTAGAGCCCCAACTAAATAACTGTCCCTTATCTGAAACAGAAACATTTATTTCAGACATAATGCACATAAAAGAACCTCCAACATCTACACAATGATTAACATTAAAAGAAGGTAAGGCATATCAACTGGGATGATTATGTAAGCACTTTTGTCAAAGAACCAAATGGACAAGCAAATTGCATGTTTTTTGGATTAGACCAATATTGCCCATTATACAAGAGCATAACTATAATATATAAGTAGATGTATTTTCAAATTATTTTTTTAACAGATTCAAATTTATTTTTCACTCATATATGTCAGAACAGTGGTGGTCATGAACACATTTTAAACTGTTCTAGAATGTAGAAAAAATACTGCTAACCTTACATCATGGCATATTTTGAATAGACAACACATACTTGTATTTAGATTAATAAATATATAAAACTGTTTCCAGAGTATGCAAGAAAACTGCTGTTGAAATACACCGCAGCGATCCCAATTATGGTCCTAATATTGATGCCCAGCTTTTTTTATGGAGAAAGACCCCAGACAAATGTCCAGGAAGAACCATCAGTGCACATCAGGTCAGCTGGAAAACCTTCCCTACATTGAATCCACATGTTGAGTCTTACAGGTCAAAGGAATTACAAGTTGGCGACTTTACCACTATGCCATGGACGCCGCTACACTGTCTAGCAAGAATGTATAGACTGAGACTGCTAGTGGAAAACAGAAAACAAAAAACAACATGACATGGCCATCAAAGTTACTTTGCCACAGTTCTGCAAAATTTCATGACACATACAACCAAATGATCCGTACTTCATTTATCATTGTGATTCAACAACATATTACTTTTTTAATAAAATTTTAAAAAATAGACAAATTTTTCCAATGTGGCCAAATTTCTTAATAGAAGCATGACATAGTTTGGCAAAAATACAACCAACTTTATTTCATTTTTTTTAATTACTCCATCATTATGAAGCCAAATAATGTAATGACTAATATATAAATTATAACATGACATGTTTAAAATTTATGCAAGTGCTGCTTGAATATGCTCAGGTTAGACCAATTTAGAGTGATGGGTAGCAATTAGCTTGAAAATTGTATTATAATTTATTACACTTTGAACCAAAAGGCAATCATGATCACAGAGAAACAGGTGATCATAGCTGATATTTTTGTACATTATTCATTGTGCCCTAACAAAGTTTTGTTATTCTTTTATTATTAATTCTAGATAATGCAAGCTAGACAGTTTCTCAGCTGACTTAGATGGCATAAACAGCCACTTACCAGTGACTGCCAGAGTGAAGTCCCAGCCTCCAGCCACATGTGCCACTCTGTGGCCCTCAAGGGAGGCCACTCTGGTGAAGGTAGGCACATCCTCATTGGAGATCAATGTCAGCCCCAGCTGACCTCTGCTGTTACTGCCACAGGTCCACAATTGACCGCACTCTGTTGAGCAGGTAGGTGATAACATGTTAAATGTACACATAAAAAGTAAATACAACAATTTTTATGTTGACAAGAAGCCCAATCACATAATCCTTAACCCCTGGGTTCATATGAATACCTAATCTTATTTGTTCTTTCTTAAACCATGACATTTTCTTAAAAAATACTATGAAATTTCTTAAGAATAAAGCATTTTCACGACTGAAACTTCAATCTAAGGACATAATTATAAACCTAAGGACATATTTCAACTGATATGAAAATTTTTAGTTTAATTCAGAAAAATAACTTCATTATTCTGTATGGATACAACCAGTTCAACCTGTCATGTCAACACTTTTGATGGTTAACCTGGGTATCACAAGAAAGGCCTTAAATTCAACATACACTCAAACGATTACAAGCATAAAAACCGAGTAATTCCAAATGAATGGACCTATTTACATGAAGAGATTATTCAGGGGAGACTATACACTAATGTCTGTCATTCAATTGTACTTACCATCATACTTTGACTCCTGGCAGGAATAGATAAAGCTTATGCAAACAGTGCAAATCTCTGTCAGCCAGCTCCCTCTGTAAGCTGTCTGATTTGCATCTCAATTTTTATTTGCTGATTAATGTTGTAACATATACAGCAAATTATTTAGAATAAACTTCCAGCTATTTGTAAATGTTGTAATACTGGTAAAAATAAATGTTACAAGGGTTGAAATCCTATAGCAGTTATTTTTATTGAATTTTAGAAGAGGTGAACCTTTTCAACCTGACCTACCTGTGATGGCAAGTGTATGAGCCCCACCCCCTGTAATAAAACTGAACTCTGGAACATTCCTGGACTGGGTTAGGAACCAGACGGTCCTCATAGTGACCTTGACCTAGCTGACCATGTGAGTTGGCTCCCTGCAGGTAAATGTTATAGTATGGTAAAAAACATTTAGGTTAAGGGAAAACATGATATAGGTTCGTTTGCTCTGACATCAATATCTATCTTTAGATGAAATCCCCAAATTGACTATAAAGCGATTTGGAAATAATGGAAATTTAATATAGTATATCTCATGATTTGTACTATCTAACAATTCTTTTTAATTAACAATAATGAATACCAGCAAAAAATAGATCAATGTCAAAGCTGATAACCAAGATGATCATGTTACGTGATTTCAAAAGTAAGTGGTCACATGGTTTTCTTAGTTTAAAAATAGCTAACAGGGCAGCGTGGCTCAGATAGGAAATACCTGTTTGCAGTGACAAATGTGGATAAATGCTTCATCGTTCTCACAGATCTAGGGCATCAATGAAGTGCATATTGCAGGACCTTTTTATTTAACAATGACTTATTTTGTTGTCTGAGAAAATATGTTTTGTTCAAAGTATCGGATGGCACCTTTAAAGGTGGTTTCTTACAGTTACAGTTGCTTATATCAAACACATGTAAAAATCTTACCCATGTTTGGTGGAATTTTGATATAGAGAACTTTTGTCTAAGTAAAGACAATTATGATATTACCACAATTGTTAGACAGTACAAATCATGAAATAAATAACTCTAAATGTTTATTTTGTTCCAAAGCTCTAATTAAGCATGATGTGGATTTCTGCTAGAAGCAGATATCGAGTGGATTACCCAGATAATGGTATAATGTAATCACAAAAGTGGTCACGTGGTTTTTTCAGTTTAAAAATTGTTTACTGTGTAGTATGGGTCAGATAGAAAATGCATGTTTGGTAATGACAAGTGGGGCTTTATGGGTTACTTTTCACATATTTATTTGTTTGTTTGAGTAAAGACTTTTTGGAAAGAAATTTATTTCAATCTTGAAATATTTCCTTAGATTAAAGAAAATGTCTTAGGTTTTGTTTATAAAACCATTTAATCTTAGAAATTTCTTAGTGTTTCTTTTTCAAAATAAAATGAATTTTTTTAGTGAATCTATGACAAAATAACTTAAGTTTTTTAAGGATATGGCCCTAGTAGACTTAAACAGTGGACAGAAATAAAAGTGCTTTATGTGGAAACATTAAATATATTTAAAAAAACAAAGATACTGGGCATTGATGAGGCTTCAAAATAATAAGTGTGTGTGCAGTTATGATGAAGATATTTTTTTCTATACAGGTACTTGTGAAAAACGTGTGTAGCATAGAGTGGCCGTGGCTGACTTTGCACACATTGTGCATATAGGTCATTTCATTAAATGTCTTTTTCTTCTTCTTTTCTGTCTCATCTTTCCAAAACTTCAGGGTGTGGGCAGTCGGCATGTTGGTTGAGGTTTCTTGTTTAGATAAGTATACTGATGCAATTGGTCATTTCTACCAATGTTTGCCACTTTGATATTTATTGTCAGCAGCTCTAAGTTGGTCTTGAAATGAAGTTAGACAGCTACACAGAAAAAAGCTAAATCAGCCAAGAAACAGTACGACTCTTCCAGACACAATCAAGAATGTGATGAAAATCCTCTGACTTTGGCTCAAGTTCTCTTTCCCCCAAAAAAAAAAAATACAGATAAAGGGTCCACAGACAAGTGAAAGAGGGTAGGGGTGGAAGAGAATAATTAGGTGAATTAGGAATGTAGATAGAAGAGATGTAGAAGCGAGAGAGAAGCGAGAGAGAAGAGAGAGAGAGAAGAGAGAGAGAGAGAGAGAGGGTGGAGAGAGAGAGAGAGAGGGAGAGAGAGAGGGGGGATGGAGGGGGAGAGAGAAACAGAGTGAAAGAAAGATGGAGAGTCAAGACAGAAGCAGAAAGACAGATGGATACAGAAAGATACAAACAGGGACAGACTGACGGACAAGAAAAACAGTCAGAGAGGGAGACAGACAGAGACAGAGGGACAGACGACAGGATAAGGAATGCAGTTAGTTTTTTAATTAAAAAGATCTAATATCTGATTTGCGATAATGTGTGGAATGAAGCAAAGTAATGTTTGTGTTTGTGCGCTACACCAGTAATGACATTTCTTAAAATAGACGTTCATTCATCGATTTTCCCCGTAATTTCCCAAAGGGACCTCGAACTGCTCTCAGCCAATCAAATTACACTATGCACGAGACATGCCAGACATAATTGTACGCCCTGCAATTTTAGCTTGTTTTTGTTCATTTAAAGACAGTGTCCTTTCAATGTAGATGGCTCCCTGCCTATTTAAACAATGAACGATTGTGCTTGTTGACCTACCCAAGAGCAAAGCTCCGATTGTACGCAACTTGTGCTCGCCCTGCCCACTTTTTCCGTGTTGAAATGCCTGGCCATGTACACAAATTCATGTCATTTGATAGGAAATTAGGTTAGTCACGTGATCTGTCTGCCAGTATTGATTGGCGAGTCTATCTAGACGAAAGTGCGTTTCGCACTTCTGTTTATCGAACATACACAGCTATCGTATAAATCACACCCAACAATAACATCACATCATTATTATATCAAATATGTAATGAAAGACTAAGTAGAAATATATATTAATGTTTCTAGATATGTTAAATTTTATAGTACAAAATATGAAATTATGGCAGAAATTTTGTAATGATGCAGAAATGCCGACAACAAATTGACCAAGGCCAATAGCACCAATAGCGACGAGGTTGCGGTCTCCATTAGGCCATGATTCGTTGTCCATTTTATGTTGATTTTCATAGCCAATCAAACATAATCGGCTTTATTTTTGCCAAAAGTAAGTTAACTTATCACCTTTACTAATTACGTTTACTATTTCACATGAATTGCCATAAAATCTAGGGCGTTATTTTGATTTTTCATGCGATAACGAGATGACTTGCTTGGGTTTTTTACGGCTTTTGTTCACGCGTGCCAATTATTTTCATGTTAATGTTTATTTCTCTCATGCCGTTGTTTTGATTGCATTTCTATCCAATACAAATGTTACAATAAGTATCACTTTATGTTAATAATGTATTTTCTGAAACTGGGACACTATACATTGTGTAGTCATGAAAACTTAAAGCACAATGGTCGCCCCAAATTTGACAGGTGATCTAATCTGATATGTTTGTTTAATGTTCCGCTTTTTATGATGTTTTACTCTTTAACACAACAGAGCCAAAAACTACAATCAAACTGAGATCTTTGACGGTTATCTTTAATTGAACACTTAACTTTTAAATGAATATGTACACACATGCCTTTTATTTCCTGAGTTCAAAAGTAGACACAAAGGATGGGACAAAAACAACAACAATACTATTTTTGTGTTGTTGTGTTTTTTTCATAGATGATATACACGTGTTATTGAGCTTCAACGAGTTGTTTTTTTTTAATATTAGTTTTGCCGTTTAAAATTTGCTTAAAAGATTTGTCATCTTCTCCATCCTTTTTGTGATGCTTTCTTGTCTTTGCTTTTTATTTTTGAGCAGACAGTACATGTCAGAAGGATGTTTTGCTCATTTGTAGTAGCCTACTTTTTACATGTCAATATAAGGGTGGAAATATATATGAGATCCTCAGCAGGAGAAATAGGCTAAATGACATCTAGTCAGTGATGTAAAAAATGAGGATAATTGAAATCACATCTAAACACAACAATTTTTTCGTTCTTTTCTGAAGTTTCTCGCATATGTCATGTATTGACTTTGTCTTTGTAAGTAAAATACTGTTAAACAAGATATTACAGTAAACTAGATGTGTCTTTTAAAGTCTTCTGTTTAAAGTCTTCTTTTATGTTTGTACTGTATTTTATTCATTTGTTTGTGTAATATAAACTAACACATTCGAAGGTTCTGTTTTTGTTTCAGGATATTGCAAACTTTTTATTCAGTTTTAACTTTTAAAAAAGTTTAAGCCTTTAAACATGTAAATAATTACTTAAGATCTGAATGGTAATTGCAAATTAGCAGTGCCATAAAAAACAAAAATCAGTCTTAAGTCTTAATTTGGAATAAGTCTCTATTATAGATTTTATTTAGGCTATATTCATTGTTGGCATGTAGTTATTTGGCTGTAAAGGTTGTAGTTATGGCATGATTGACCTTTTAAGTTCTGACTTGGAGTTGGTAGGGTGTGTATTACAACTGCATAAAGTTAGTATGCTGTACAAGATGCCGACTCGAATTTGTAAGTCCATATAATTTACCAACATGACATTGTCTGTAAAACTTACAGACATGGAGTAATAAGGCAATATAAGTTACTTTAAATGGAGGAAGTAGGCCACATAAGTTAACAAAATAGTGTTGTTAGACCGTATAAGTAACTGACATATAGTTATAAGGCTGTATCAGATACTATCATAGGGTTAGTAGGCTGAATAATTCACGCGTTAATACGCCAAACCTTACAGACAAAAAGTAATTAGACCATATAAGTTACCGACATGGAGTTATTAGGCCATAAAATGTACAGATGTGGAGTTATTAGGCCGTATAAGTTACGGTCGTACAAACATGTGAACTCTCCCACTTTTGGAGGCAGACTTTCTCTTTCAAGGTTCAAATTATTTGAAGATTAGGAGTGTTTTACACATTTTTAGAAATCTCCCTTCTTGGAAACAGATAACTTCCTTCTTTGTTTATATGAAAATAACAAATCTCCCACTTTCGAAATGAAAATCTTCCACTTTGACCTCAGAAAAAGTTCACATGTATGGACATAGAGGTATTAGGTTGTATCAGATACACTGGGTTAGTAGACTGAATAAGTTAATATGGCATACCTTACAGACATAGTGTAATTAGGCCATTTAAGTTACCAATATGGTGTTTTTAGGCCATATAGCTTACAGACATGGAGTTATTATAATTAGGCTGTATAACTTACAGACATGGAGTTTTTAGACTGTATAACTTATAGAAATGAAGTAATTTGGCTGTATATCTTACAGTCATGGAGTAATTGGCTGTATAACTTACAGACATTGAGTTATTTCAATGTGTAAGATATAGAGTTATTACCGTACTTACTCACTTATAAGACTATTTGCTTATAAGACGTCCCCCCTACTTCACCTGTGAAATTGCCGGACCTGTGAAATTGCCGGTTTCTGCTTCGACCCGCTTATAAGACTGAGGTGAAAAAATGAAGAGGAGCGTCGACCAGTCATGCTGTCTCAACAAAAGGGTTAATTGGTAAACAGTGACTGTAATTTTCACGTGTTGCGGGATGTATCTAGTGTCATTTGCTCTGCTATCCTTTAGCTCGCGGCGGCATGACATTAATTTCTTTGATCTACGTCACCAAGTCTGGTATGACAGTACACAATATATCGGGGGAACAGTGCACTGTCCTTGTGTTCATGCCACCAATCAATAATTTCATGGAGACATGTAATCGGCAGCTGCTTATAAAAACATATCGTTCACTCCCTCACTTTTAAACTGCTCCAATCGATATCACCTTGACAACAGCTTATCTCAGAGTGAGTCACTTGACCTGTGTAATGAGGCAAGTCTACACAGAAACGCCAAGTAAATTACAGCTTGGTGTATTTAGCAGACTAAAGTTGAAAGTTTGTCTCAGTGTTTACTGATGGATAATAAGTTGTGTTTCATGCAGAACAAAGGGAAATGTATGTGAGACAGTTAATCGTTGACCGACAAAATCTTTAAGTTCAATAAAGGTAAGTTATCAGCGGTCGATAATGACAGCATGTCTGGTCATTGCATAACTGCTAACAAGTTTATGTGGTATGTTTTCGCCCTAAAACAACGTGAAAACTTTTTGCCAGGTCGCTAGACCCCGCCTACAAGATGAGCCCCACACTTTGAACATGAAATTTAAAGGAAAAATCCCCGTCTTATAAGTGAGTAAGTACGGTAGATTGTAAAAGATACCAATTTGGCACAAGTAGGATCTAAAAGCTACAAACAGGGAATAATTATGCCATATAACTTACCAACTTGGAGTAATATGTTAATATAAGTTACAGACAGAGTTATTTAAGGTCGTATAAGATGCTGCCTTGTAATAAATATTCCATATACCGGTAGGTTGGTGACATGAATTTTTAGGCAGAATTGCTTGCTGACAAAGAGTTAAAAGGCCTTTTCAGACATGAGGTTATTAAGCCTTATAAGTAACTGTCATGGAGTTTAAGAACAGAGAACCTAGTAGATTAAAAATCTTGTTATAAAGTAGAAGGTAAATTGTTTATAAGTAAGTTGTTTTTAAACTCTACCAATATTGTGAAAGGAAGACCAATCATTTTCATGAAAAAAAAAAAAAAACTTATCTACTCAGCACTCATTTGTATGATGTTATTTATGATGTCAAATAAAATTTATTGTGTCAAATTTAAAATAAATATCATTTCTATTTAGTATTCACTTTCAGTATTTTACTGTCAAATTTACCTTTTTGTTTGTTTAATATCAACCACCAAACTGATTATGTGACTGTGGACTCTCAACTAACCTATGACTTCAGTGAGGGGCTGTACAATCCCCCAACTACAGACCAGACTCCAGAGTAAAAATTATCTTTATTTATATTCACAGGTTGTTGAGAGTAAAATTGTCAACTGTTTGCCATACAATCTCCGTACACAAGATGTGACCATGTGCCACACCCTTTAAGCCATGGAGCAATATCAGACCCAGCCAGGGGCAGTCACTCTAGATGCCTCTCAGACTTCCTTTTCTCAGCCAATCATGATGCAGGGCCTTCCAATACAGTTTCTCCAACAGGGTACTACACAGTTCCAATCCCTTCCTGGACAACAGGTAAGCACCTTAGATTATATAGCATTTTCCATTTGAAAGTTAAATACTCCACATTGAAAAGTTTCATCGCAATATTCCAAGGAAATTTCATACAGATTTCGTAGACAAATATGTGGCATATCGAAACATTATTTAAAAGTGCCAGTTAGTAATTTGAGTTTCTTGTTCATTGATATTAGTAATAAATAAAATTTAACACATTTATTCTCATCCTAGTAATTGTTGTCTGCTGCAAGTAAATCAATAGTGAACAAATTGACCGCAGAGGTGAAGACGGTTATTGTTTTACAGAGAGGATCCGTCTGCCTAGATAAAAATCATGGAAATAATGGGTATAAAACACGTGTACTGTCTGGTCCTAAATTCACATACAAATTTCTCTCTTTAACACCTTTTATCTCTTTAACAGCCTTAAAAAATGTGTACTACACTTACAGGTGCTGCAGTTTGCGGGACAGATGCCGCAGGTTTTCCAGACCGCCACAGGGCAACAGATCATCCTGCAGATGCCTCAGAGTCAGCAGCAAATATCACTGCCCACCGGACAACAGGTACTTCATTATCTCCTGGCCTTCTTAGCACTAAGTGATCAAGCTTAGGCAAACACATCGTCAGAACCCATGGTAAATATTCTGTTAGCACTACGTATATATACCATGGGTTACTTTGCTAGAAAAACTTTGTACCCCTGAATATATGCATGAAGGATTTGATTGGCTCTGTGTTCACAATGGTATGGAAAGTCAGTCAATTAAATGATTCATTCTTTCTCCAGTTGTTACAATTTGTAAACTACAGGCTTCACATGTTAGTGCAACCATCTTGACCATGACCTTTTTTTTAAACTTCAATTGAAGAAAAGTGTCAATGTAATGCACATCTTTAAAAAAAAGCAAATTAAAAATAAAATTAAAAGTATTTCATACATCAAGTATCATTGAAAATACTTTCCCGCAAGGGAGATAACTATTACATTTCTTAAAAAAAATAGGGAATTGATTGAACTATGTTTGTTAACACTTGCCATTGGAAAGAATAAACTGTCTATCAATTAGAGTATGGGTTAAGCACTATTTGCAGAACTATCTATTCAATATGAGCCTGCTTTAAATCTTGACTTATACAAGGGAGGTAAGGCCAACAGCTGAAAATAGTTCTTTGACTTTTCCATGCACAAGAAAGAATAATGCAGTCCCCACTACTTTTATAATAATATGGCATATTTCATTTTACATTGTATTAATTGTACATTCTAACAGTAATAAGCCTGGTGATTAAGTAACATACATAAATACTGACTTCAATTATCTAGGCACTTATACTTGTGATCTCACATGTCAATACTTGTACTATTAGTTTCACCAAGCATTGATTACAGTATTGTCAGAACCTATGTTCACTCATACTGCCCTACCAGATGGTAGCCACGGAGTATTAGGCTGGTAAAAGTTTGTTTTCTTGAACATTCAATGAAACACTAACTCCTTCTTATCCCAATCAGCTAGTTACAATTTTATGAGCATGTTGCTGTCATATATGTTCCAAAAAGTTTAAAAAGTTAAAAAATGTTTTTTTCTTTATTAGCTATATGCAAAATACCTTTGCATAAGGGAGATAAGAAGGTGGAATTTTTATAAAGTAATGTCCCTTTATAAACTAAAATAGGAAATGGCTATAACTTGATTTTTTAGCCCTAATTTTCATTGAAAAAAGGGCAGTTAAACCTATTTGTTGAGGTTCATTTCTTGAAAAAACATCAAAGTTTGAATACTTGTTCACTATCTAAAAGTGATTCCATTTCAAAACGACAAGTAACTCTATAATTAATTTGACAGAGTTATATCCCATGTTCAATGTAGAAATTTTATACCATCCAGCACTAAGAAAAGGGGAGTGCACTGTCGACTGACTGCTTTTGTTTTATATATCGTTGATGTCTTTTTTTTATCTCTCCCCCGCACTCCCCATTTCACATTTTATGAATGGTGAAGGGATATATAGGACTTTGCATGCCCTTGTATCCATCTGTAGATTTTTCATTTCAGATAAATTACTTTTGAAGGACTTAACAAATTTGATTTATTCCGGCTAAAAGTCAACTGGTTTTGCCAGTCGGCCAAATGTCACCTAAAGAAAACATAAATATAAAACAAAAGGAAAAACACAGCCAAAAAAATGTAAGATAAACAACAAAACATAATTCAAATACCTTGAACTTGGAAAGTTTCTGATCTTGTTTAGCTATTTCTGGTTGGGCCCAAAGAAGTGGGTGAGAAAACTGGAAACAGAATATAGATGCTTTTGTTTAACACAATGCATTGACATTCAAACTTCTCATTGATGCATAGTATTGTTTATTCTAGCAACAGTCAAAACATATAAAGTATACTTTAATTAACAATATAATTCATGTTTGAGTACATTCAAGAAATATGCATTCATATACAAATTCAAATCAAATATTGTCGTCGTTAAGTAGGAGCTATCAGTATACTTTTTGCTTTCTTTCTCCAGGTAAATCCAGGTAAATAAAATTGGAGGGACGTTCCGAAATAATTTCCTTTTAAACCTAGAGAATATAACCTTTTGCCAAAGTCCATCCCAAATGTCTAATCCTCCTGTAAATTTTAAAGTGTTTGCTAATTGAAGAATTTTTTTTATTGCTCTTAGCGTAAAAATGATAACTTGGTTAAATGCCAGTGCATGCTGATCAGGTCAATAGAATTTTACTGCATAATTAATAATTTCAAAATATACACTGATGCTGTTTATTCACTAAGGTACATTTAATTTGAAGTTGTTTATTTATTTTATTATTATTATTTTTGATGACATACATCATTTTTCTTAATCAGAAAAATAGTGATTCAAAAGGAAATAACTCTGCATCAAAAAGGAAAGGTATAATTTTCTTCTATTTTTAATAATTACATGTAGATATTTCAGTTTTTATCTGCCACTTGCAGAAAATAGTAGATAAGTCTCAATAGTACCTATTAATACATAAGAACAGCTGCATAATGCACACTTGTATATAAACGGGTCAATCAGTACTTCTGTATTGAAAATATAAAATACAAATAACCATATAAAATATTACTTTTTTTTAAAATCTAAAACATATTTAACATATAAACCAATGTAAGGAAAGATTGAACTCATTTTGACTATTATTTGTTGGGAGAAGTGCTTGGTCATATTTTTACCTAGCCCAACAATTGAGACTAGAATGATATGTCTTTACAGTCACACAAATACAATCATCTGAAACTATACATTCATAATGAAGATCCATTTCCATACCAGGTATTACTATCCAAGATCAGCCTTTGTCATAAATGGTGTATTTTTGAATGTCGGATAAAATATCTGTTTCTTTTGCTTTGTCATCTGTTCAAGACTGCCTTGATATTGATTGTTTTAATGATAATAAACATAATACAATTATCAGTTTAATTTGATCACATATTTTACACTTCTAGGTCCACTTAGTATTAAAAACAATGAAAACAATTAAACTTCTTATAAATTTGGATCTCATTCTTCACATTATGTACTTTTTCTCACAAATAATACACTGAAACGACTTGAGATGAATGTTTTTTTTGTTATTCTCATAGATATTGAGAATGATTTAGATCTTTAACATGCACTTTAAAACTTTAACATTAACTGCATATGGTATAATTTATGGAAATACTTTGGAACAAGTAATTATGGTTATGCCTCATCCGGTTTTAGTGATTTATCTCAAAAATATAGTTTGGTAAATAATATAGATCTTGGTTGTATACATATAATTGATAAAGCTTTCATCCCATCATGTAGGTATTGCCCTAGTTCACATTAACTATATGATATCAAAATACAGGTCATACTCGACTTCTTGATACACTATACTAAATATATTACAGAGTTATGGTCCTTTATAAAGGACACATTTTTATTCACCGGACCTGGTAGCTCAATCAGTAGAGCGTCGGCTCCAGGTACGGGAGGCCCCGGGTTCGATCCCGGGCTGCAACATACCAAAGTCATTAAAAATGGTAGTGGTATAGCTCCCTTGCTAACGCTCAAGAAAATATAAGGGTAGTTCCACAACTGGTTGGCCCGGTGTCAGGATAATGTGACTGGGTGTGGTATCATGCTAGGTGTTCACGGCATGCTATACACAGTGAAGGCAGCACTATATCTGTTTCAAGTGGACATTGTCTCCAGATAACTGAAATACTGTGGGACGTTAAACCCAGTAAACAAACAATAAACAAACAATTTTATTTAGTCCCCAAGTCATGGATGGCCTTCAAACTTAATTGTTAGCAATTAATTTAAAGAAGCTACTAGATAAATTAAAATATAGGAGTGGTTGTTAAATAGTCCTGTGTATTAATAAAAAAAAATCATTTTTACATATTAAGCAACATACTAGGTACACTAATGTACACCATGTATCACTGTCTTTGGGTAGAATGTCTTATTGTCATCATTTCTTTAAAGTACTTGGTGCACATAATCCTTAAGTGCTTTCACTCAGACTGATAATTCAGTTAGGTGTTGACACATTGAAAAATATGCTTATACGCTGCAGTCATAAAGTTTGCTGACTTGCCTGATAGTGAGGCAGTCATTTAAATAAGTATGAAGTGCAAAAGGTTTTTCTTTTGTCTTGTCCTTAACTGTCAGGGGCGGATCCAGGATTTCAGAATAGGGGGGGGGTTGAGGGAGTAACATTCGGCCGCAGGCCGGAGCTAATCGCGCCGCAGGCGCGAAATCCGCGGTGGTTGGTCTGGAGGGGGCTTCCCCAGAAAATTTTGAATTCTAGATGCGCTGAGATGCGATTTCCAAGCATCTGTGGGGCATAATTTCCTTATCTATTTGCTCACTTTTAAGGGCAAAATATCCACTGACTAAGACATCTTAAGGTTACTGAAAAGAAACCTATTATCGTAAGAACACTACAATAACCAAGACACTGTCAGTATATAGTAAAATAACGTCCTGAATGTGAATAACTATCACTTTATCTGTAAAAAAGATAAATGCAAGGATATTCTTAGCATTTGCTATTTTTAGGCATATAGAGCATAGAAATGATATATTTACATTGCCAGTCATTCTAAAGCACGAGTTAAAGAATATGAGAGTATTATGAAGTATATATAAAGTAAAGAAACACCAGTCATCATCGTTAAATGGATAATAAAATCTGTCACATATCGAATTAATCCGACAATGGATGTGCAAAGAGCATCCGTCTTGGATGTTTCCGAGCATATATATCAATTTTTTTTTGTTGGTCGTCGAAAAATAGGGGGGCCGCGGCCCCTTCGGCCCCCCTCTGGATCCGCCCCTGATTGTTTCTTGGCAATGGAATTGGAATGTGGTCTTAAATAGCTTCACAGTGGGAGATGAATGGGTTGGAAAGGATAGTGCCAGTGAGGTGGGTGAACACAGCGCTATCAATAAAGGGGTGGGGATTTTTTCTTTATTACACAGCACTGGCACAATCATAGTCATATTGGCAACCTCCAGCTAGTTATTGGTCGGGAAAGAACCCAGACTCCGGGTAGAACCACTGGCACACCACAGGTTAGCTGGACAACCTTCCCATAAGTTCTCACTCTGACCGGGACTAACATCCATGCAGTGAGCAGCTTGGGAGTTACCATTTTGCGACTCTATCTGCTGGGGTGGGAAATGAAGTGTTAAACCCAGAGGGATCTGTGTAATTGTCTCGGATTGATGAATTCTGGTAAATAGGTTTGATATAAGAATCCCATTTTACAAAAAAAAAAGGAAACAAAGTAACTGATACAGGTTAGAAAAGTTGTTGACGCTTTTGGATCAATACTGGCTGCAAAGCTCAGTGCTAGAGCATTGGCCTGTGGTTCAGGAGGCTTTGGATTCAATCCCCAGTCAGGTTAAGGCTAAGACTTTAAAATTAAAAGTAAATGGCCTCCCTCGTTGATGCTCATGATTTAAGGGTTAGGATTAAGACCGATTTGTTAGTGTCAGGATAAAGTGATTTACCAGGTTCATTCCACCTCATAGGTGCAGCTGCCAGCATTGCTCTAAAACAGAGATGGTGGCAGTATCAGATATTAATACTTCCCCTTATACTAGATAATTTCTAGAAAGTCAGCCTGTTTTTGTTGTATGATGTCATTTTTTGTTAAAGTTACAATATAATTAAAGAAAATTTTCAGTACTTGTTAACTTATTTGGTTTACTTATGTAGACTTGTTGATCAAATTTGCCTTTTTAGCCTACCTGTTCTGTGTCTTCAAGGTGAGCTCTTCTGATGCCCTTTTGTCCACTCGTCCTTTGTGCGGCATCAACAATTTGCTTGTGAATACACTGGCGGCTACAGTTTTTTGTCCCAACATATCACACTTGTATGAATAAACCTTGGATAAATTTGTAACTGGGTCATCTGGGGTAAAAAAAAATAGGTCACTCTAATTCTAGAAAAAACTCTAGGAACATGTTAGTGTTACTTCAAGTGGACACTGTATCCAGTTACCTGAAATACTGTTGGTGGGACAAAAAACCCAATAAACAAACAGATGTCAAGCTTGACTACAGAGAACTGTTGTGTGTATATGCCAGTTATAAACAATTAACCAATTTGACTTGATAGAAATGTGATAATTTAAATATGCAAATAATGTAGTTCTGTATGCAAAACATTGACCAAGTCACTTAAAAGGTGCTTTTCGAAAGGTTTCCTATGTCATATGCATGCACAAATCTTACCCTTGTTTGGGGGAATTTGAGCAAATTCTTAGCTAAAAATAGAGATCATTGTCAAAGCAGATCACCTGGATGATGATATATTGTGATCTCAAATATAAGTGCAGGGTTGTCATTAGGAGGTGGCTGGCGGTCGATTTGACCACCTCAAATGAAAATCGGGCCGCCTCAAATTTGAAAAAAAAATGAAAAAATCAGTCAAGAGCATGCCCCCGGACCCCGCTAGCAACTCTTACCACCTTCGGCGCTCACATAGCCTAGCCTCCTCAAAAGTTCATTGAGCCTGCTCAAAATATTTCTAGTGACAACCCTGTAAGTGTTCATAAGATTTCCTTAACTGCACAACATGGCTCAGATAGGAAATATATGTTTGTAATGACGAGCGAAGTGTTGTGCTTCACTTTAAGCATACATATAGATGTCTATAAAAAGAACTTAGAAAAAGGTCCTTTCAGGCAATATCAATTCATTTGGTTGTTTGAGAAAAACAATTGGTCCAAATGGATATGACCTTGAATACTTAGATTAATCAATATTTTACATGAAGAATTATGGCTTCTGGGAAGCTTGTTTTTAGTCCCCTACCAGTGTTTACACTGGAAGGGACTATAGGTTTACCCTCCGTCCGTCAGTCCGTCTGTCTATCTGTCTGTCTTTCTGTCTGTCTGTCTGTCCGCTAAAAATCTGGATCCTTTGATAACTCAAAAACTATTTAAGCTAGGCGCATGAAACTTGGTTTAATAGGTAGCAATGTGTACAATATGCACGCGCAACATTTGGGTCGCTAGCTTGAAGGTCAAGGTCACAGCATGACCTTGAAGCAAAATCATGTCCGGCCCATAACTTCGTTAATTGAAGTCCGATTTTAAAACTATTTCACAGAAATGATCACCATATTGAGACAACAGTGTCGCGAACAACATTTTGGTCGATACCTTGAAGGTCAAGGTCACAGCATGACCTTGCAGCAAAATCATGTCCGGCCCATAACTTTGTTATTTGAAGTCGGAATTTACAACTATTTCACTGAAATGATCACCACATTGAGATGACGTGTCACGCATAACATTTTAGGTCGCTACCTTGAAGGTCAAAGTCACAGCATGACCTTGCAGCAAAATCGTGTCCGTCCCATAACTTCGTTATTTAAAGTCCCATTGTAAAACTATTTCACAGAAATGATCACCATATTGAGATGCCATGTCGCAAGCAACATTTGGGTCGCTACCTTGAAGGTCAAGGTCACAGCATGACCTTGCAGCAGAAACATGTCCGGCCCATAACTTTGTTATTTGAAGTCCGATTTTACAACTATTTGACAGAAATGATCACTATATTGAGATGATGTGTCACTACCTTGCCCATTGTTTGGTTCTGTGCGTACTATACTGCATTATACTAAGTAGTGTTACTTAAAAAGCCAGTTTCAGTGGTCTACAAGAAGAAGGAATGTGTCCATTTTGTACATCGTAATTAGAGTTTTCTATCTGAAAGTTGAATTAATTATAAATGGCAATAAACAGGAGCTTATGATAATTAAAGAACTTTTTGAGGAACCGGTAGGGGACTACTGTATTGCCCGCAATACTATCAAATGCTTGTTAATTCTATTTTTTTACATGGAGAAAGTTTAAAAAATAATTACAAGGAGTTAAAATGATGTTTTCTATTTATTTTGGCTAATTATTAAGAAATGTGCACTTACCTTATTTTCATGTTAGAGAGTATGACCAACTCCACACAGAAAATAACCTTTTTATTACAACAACAACTATGTTGTTAAAAATATGATTATAACAAAAATAAAGGATACAAGTTAAAATATGTTTTATTTTGATATAAATCATCTATAAAAACTTACTTACAAAACAATCGTCTTTTACAACAAATTTAAAATGACAAAAAAAAACCCAACAAACATTGGATAATCATTAGTTAAAATTCTGTACATGTACTTTATTTCTGTTGGTAAAATTTATTTTAATTTTTTAACACTCAACCACTTAAATTTAGTGTTGTTTAAGATTAAGGGAAGTTTATTGTGGTCTTGTGATTTGAGTTAACTGTTATCTTTCTGATGATTGGATAATTCTTGGGTGATTTCAGCCAGTCATAGTTCAGCTTACATTAACAGTAGTCACAGGACTAATATTCTTGTATACTGTTTAGTTTTTTGTTTACTAATTTATTTAAAGAATCATCTGCTGCCAATATAGAAAAAAAATGTGAAAGAAAACCTTTTACTTACAACCACAATATTCTGAATATTGACCTTTTTCTGAATCTTAAAGACATGTTACAATATTGTCATAGGTGCACTTAATTCACAATTTAGATCTAAAAATAGCCACTATGAGTAGAGGAAGCTATTCCTTGCATGTTTATTTTTATTTGTTAACTGATTGGCTGATGCCCATTGGACAGGAAGCTGTCTATTTATAGCTTTAGTAGTTCCCCAGCTAGCTACTTGACTGCACATGCTTTATAAAACAGGAGTGTCAGTATGGGCCACTCAAAAAACAATTCGTCTGCTGCGGATAACTTAAAGGATAACTTAAAAGTCGTGTGGATGTTAAGCTATACTCTTCATAAGCAACATGTATAACCGCTCAAAAATGATGGATTATTATAGACAGGTAAACTGTTTTTGGTTACTGTGTAATAAAAATTCATTAAACCTGGTCTTCTTTTGATTTTAAGAAAGTATTTACATGAAATTATTTAAAAAAATGCTAAACCGTTTTGGTTTTAAAAAACACATGTCCAATAGGAAACTTTCTTATTTGTTTTAATGTTACTTATGTTTTTTAAGCTAGAAACTCTGCTTTAAAGTATTTTACCATATTCATATTTAATGGAATTTTTATTTAATTACAAGATTGTAATTTGATTTGAAAATGACATTTACTTTGAAAAGTCCTGTATTCTAAACTTTATATTAAATAATGTTGAAATGAATGCTCATTTCTGAACTTAAAAATGCATTTTAAATTAACATGCTTTCTATTTAAAGTTGCAAATTCTTTTATAAGAATTAATAGTATTTAATCTAAACTTTTAAATTTACATATACCGGTACTTATAAAAAACTCTTAATTTCTTTTAATTGTTTCAGCAGTTTGAAAATGCATATTTCTTAGTATGATTCAGGTCAACATTATGTTGTTGTTTTTTCTTCATGTAATCTTTAAGAATGATTTTTTTTCCTGAAGAATTAAGCTCATTATAATGAACATTTATGAACTATTTGCTGTAGTGTATCAAAAATGTGGCCATGAACTTTGTGATAAGTTTTCTTTATTATGTATCTATTTTGAATACAACATCACTTTCACACAACTCAGTGTACTGTTAATGAATACCATGCACACAAATTTGTACATTCACACATTTTTTATTTTAATAATGTGATAGCTAAATGGAACTGAAAGTGGCCATAAAGTTTGATGCTGGGCTGAAATTTCCCAAAATGTTAACAATATTTTGGTGGTCAGCAGTACCAATTACTAGCTAAACTAACAGACCCTGCAGACTTTAATAGATTCTGAAACTGACTACAGTTATGAAATCCATTTTGTCTGCTACAAAAACTTGAAGTCATAGATTGACAGGCTTGAGTGAAAGTCAACCCCTTGTAAGCCATTATAAGCTTTTGATTGTACCAACCCATTACACAATTTTGAAGGAAAGCATGTACACATACAAAAATAATCAGCTATGATATTTTGTACTCAACGTTTGAAAGATCTTTCTATTAAAGTTAACCATGTAACATTTGACTATCCTTCTTTAGATGAAATTTTAGAGGAAATATCTGTTACATGTTTGGTCTTTATGTTTACTAGTTCACATTAAAGCATGTTTTCTTTATTGACATTGAGAAAGTAAATACATGAAATTAGCAAATATTCCATGCTAAAACATTTAGACTAATGAAGGGACAAGAAATGTAAGTTTGAGAAGATCTTTAAGTTTCCCTTGTTTCTTAAGTGAGCCATCCTATGTAAGTCTGTGACCTAATCCATATTTTGATGGTTGTCTTAGTTACAGTATGTGACCACACCCACTAGCACTCATCTTCAGGCCTTCAGTCAGCCTCAACAGGTACCTAAAATTGATCCATGTTGTCATAGCTGTGTTGTGGTACCTTCATTCTAGCTTTTGTTGACCATGTAGTCCTAGCTGTGTTTTTTGTTACCTCATTCTGGCTTATGTTGACCATGTTGTCGTAGCTGTGTTTTCTGTTACCTCATTCTGGCTTATGTTGATCATGCAGTCCTAGCTGTATTTTTTGTTACCTCATTCTGGCTTATGTTGATCATGTTGTCATAGCTGTGTTTTCTGTTACCTCATTCTGGCTTAATGTTGACCATGTAGTCCTAGCTGTGTTTTTTGTTACCTCAGTCTGGCTTATGTTGATCATGTTGTCATAGCTGTGTTTTCTGTTACCTCATTCTGGCTTAATGTTGACCATGTAGTCCTAGCTGTGCTTTCTGTTACCTCATTCAGGCTTATGTTGACCATGTTGACATAGCTGTGTTTTTGGTTACCTCAGTCTGGCTTATGTTGACCATGTAGTCATAGATCTGTTTTCTGTTACCTCAGTCTGGCTTATGTTGACCATGTAGTCCTAGCTGTGTTTTTTGTTACCTCATTCTGGCTTATGTTGATTATGTTGTCATAGCTGTGTTTTCTGTTACCTCATTCTGGCTTATGTTGGTCATGTAGTCCTAGCTGTGTTTTCTGTTTCCTCATTCTGGCTTATGTTGATCATGCAGTCCTAGCTGTATTTTTTGTTACCTCATTCTGGCTTATGTTGACCATGTAGTCCTAGCTGTGTTTTTTGTTACCTCATTCTGGCTTATGTTGACCATGACTGTAGTCCTAGCTGTGTTTTTTGTTACCTCATTCTGGCTCATGTTGACCATGACTGTAGTCCTAGCTGTGTTTTTTGTTACCTCATTCTGGCTTATGTTGATTATGCAGTCTTAGCTGTATTTTTTGTTACCTCAGTCTGGCTTATGTTGACCATGTAGTCCTAGCTGTGTTTTTTGTTACCTCATTCTGGCTTATGTTGACCATGACTGTAGTCCTAGCTGTGTTTTTTGTTACCTCATTCTGGCTCATGTTGACCATGACTGTAGTCCTAGCTGTGTTTTTTGTTACCTCATTCTGGCTCATGTTGACCATGACTGTAGTCCTAGCTGTGTTTTTTGTTACCTCATTCTGGCTTATGTTGACCATGACTGTAGTCCTAGCTGTGTTTGTTGTTACCTCATTCTGGCACATGTTGACCATGACTGTAGTCCTAGCTGTGTTTTTTGTTACCTCATTCTGGCTTATGTTGACCATGACTGTAGTCCTAGCTGTGTTTTTTGTTACCTCATTCTGGCTTATGTTAACCACGCAATTCTTGCTGTGTTTTCTCATAAAATATTCTCAGTTTTTTACAGAGAAAAAATCTATTACATTTTTCCTTGTTGTAGCTGTCTTGCAAATTCATGGGCATATTACTGGTATATCCAGCACTGATGCTTCCTTGTTTTCTGCCATATTTTCTTACCTGACTGTTTTTGTCATTCATTACTGTTGATTATACATATATTTTTGTCATTCAATGGTTTAGCAGTGTTTGAACTGAACTATCAGTTTTATTATTTACTTAATGTAGATTTAGCTTTTTGTGTTCACACTTTGCTTAAGCCGTTGTTCTTTTTGCACTTGTTGTTATCATTTAGTTTGTTTGCTTAATCTACCAACTTTGGACCTTTGAAATAACTAATTTGTTTTTATTTTATTTTTTACTAATTATCAGTATTTAAATAAGGTCAAGCTGTGATAATGCAAAGAGCTTAGATCTGTTTGCTTTTTTTGTACTTGTTTTCTTGTGGTTTTTTTTTGTTTGTTTTTTCCCGATGCAAACTTTAACTTGAAAAATCTTATCTAATATATACTTATTACCAGCTACTATTTTGGAAGTAACAAAAAGTATGACATGATTGGACTCAAACTAAAATATTTGACTCTAAAATATGCAATAAATTGTTAACCATCATAGTATCATTTTGAAAACTGATTTTACTACTTGACATTTTTTTTTAACTTTAAAAAGCAAAATTTTGGTTGATCATGCTAAATATTAAAGACTGTTCAGACTTTGTTTAGAAATTTAATATACCATCTACTGTACACACATATTGACCAGGCTTAGGCATATGGTGTAGATCCTGATCAGCCAGCTCCCTGCTTGGAGCCATCTGGTCAGAATCAACCAATTTCGGCTGCTTAGACAATATATGTCTGAATTATTCCTGTGCATGTAGTTGTTAGCATATTACCCCTTCCAAGCCATTAGTCACTGACTTGTTACTCCTTAGCCCCTAACCTTGTGGGTTCAAGTCCTTGTATGGGCAAATGCTTTAATGTTGGGAGGTCTTCAAGCTGACGTGCAATGTGCCGGTGGTTCTTCCATCTATAATTAAATGGACATAATATGACTATAAATGTGTTGGTGCAGTATAACAAATAAACAGACAATAACTAATGTCGCAGGATCTGAGGTATTTTAACCTGTTTGTAGATTCTACTTTAAGGGATGACGAGGTGCAGCATTAGACCTGCCCTTAACTTAAAGTTCAAGTCTTAAACCCAAATTTACATAATTATTCCATATACTAACAGCAGATCCTGGTGCAGCAGCCGCAGACCCAGATACTTAGTCCACAGACCCTGCAACAGTTCTTCGGCCAGATGGGTCAGGTCATCCAGACGGCAGACGGACAGACGCTTATCTACCAACAACCTCAACAACAGGCCATCACGGTGGATGGACAAGGGGGTATGCAGCTGCAGCAGCAGCAACAACAACAACAGCAGCAGCAACAAGCTCAGCAAGTTCAAGTACAAGGTGAATAGAAATGTTTAATAACTGTGTAAATATAGATGACCCACTGTTCAAATTTGTAGGACCTGTTCTGGTGGTTCTACCCATTCATTTGTCTGGGGTCTTCCTGCACCAAAATAGCTTGACGTTGCTATAATGACCCAAATTGGTAATTCTAAGCACAAAACAAATGGAAGGTCCTGTCTGCAAATTGGTTCATATATTGAAAGAAAACCTTAAACTGCCTGTTATGTAAAAAATTCAATGTGTTGTACTTTTTTATTTCCTAAATATTCATTTTCATAAAAAAAACATTATACATTAGTATTTAAGTAACACAGTTAAACTGAAAAGCACAATTCTTTCAACAAAAATGGTCGAGGTTTATTGATGAAGTCAAGTTAAACAATATTTATAAACGTCTTAAAAGAAGCATAAGTTCGGATGGTCTAGTAGTTACACAGGCTCTAAATGTGCCTGCTGCTTTGCTTTTTTTTTTGGTTATTTTGGGGGAGAAAATGATTCTGTTTACAAATATTATTTAATTTACTGTATAAAAATAAAGATTATCTTCTCAGTTTGTAAATATTTGGGAGCTGTTACAAATTAAGAAAAAATGGTGGATGGGACCATTAGATAACAAAAAATGATATAGCAAATTATATTATTGTATTTAACACTTAGGTCAGTTTGTATACTTTTTATCTATTATCATTCAACTTCCAAGGATATGCAATAGTGTTTCCTCTTACTGTTCGTGGAATTGAATAGTTTTTAATTCTTAACCTTCTTAAAGTCTAAATGAATTGGGTTTTGTCAAATACTGTAGATCCAGATCAGACATCTGCCCACTGAGACCTACCTGATATACACTGTTTGCTGCTGAGTCTCTAGTCACATCTCCCATGACCTTTGGATGTGTTTGGCAAAAAAAAAAGATTTGTTTTAGGTGTAGAAAAATGGAAATTGACAAGGATTAACCACAAATTTAAAACTTAACAATAAATAACCTTACAGTTTTCTTAGAATATTATAATGATTATGTCACTTGGTTATTTATAAATGCATATTAGGTTGAAGGATGTGTTCACATGCTCTATCTGTTAATTATACAGCCAATGGTGGTCTCAGCACAGACAGCCAGTCATCAGGACAAGCCCCAGATTATACAGCTCCAAGGGGGACAAATGATGGTAGGTGATGATTAAAGTTATCCTCTGATTATCTCCCTTACTTCACTAAATTTTAGATTTTTAAATAAACATTTAGATCTTTATTTGTGTTGTGTTTTACAGATATATAATACTAAAATAACTGCTAATTGATGTTGTTTTTGTTGTGTTTTAACAGTGATTTAGTATGTAAGGTTACTTAGTTTTTAAATTATTGTGCATCCATTTAGCAATAAACAGGAATGCATTTTAATCTGTTCCTAGGTGGTGGGAGGAGGTGTGACCAACCTAGTGAACGGAACCTAGTCCTCGGGTGCAGGTGTCAGGTCAGCAAGAGTCAACTGAAGAGGAGCCACTATATGTTAAATGCCAAACAATACCACCGGATACTTAAGCGACGCCAGGCCAGAGCTAAGCTGGAGGCGTCAGGGAAAATACCTCGCATTAGAAAGGTGGGTGCAGGGTAAGGTTAGCTTCTTCCAATCTTTCAGTGGATGTGTGTTGTTGCATTGAGTTTGTTGGGGCTTTAAAGTCAGATTATAAGTTAAAATTATCATTAGTAGGAAAATTATCAAACATTTAAACATGGGTTGATAACTTTGTAGGGTTGGCTTGGATTAATTGTCCTTCTTGTCAAAAAAGGAAAATGTTTGTTGTTTGGTCTTGTTAAAGGATAGAAAAGAATTTTGGGTATAATGTTGTTACTATTAGGAACAATCACATTTAAAAGCAAGCGATTGGTTGGATTTTAATGTTATCTTAAATCTCACCAAACTCAAACTCATCAGTTTAGGCCCAGAAATAAAATAAACAAAAAGCCTGTAAAACCTGCTTATGCTTATAATCTTATAACTGATAAAACAATGTCAAAATATTGACAATGACGATGAAGCAAAATGTTCAACCCTGACTAACCACTGTGCTCTTGACTTACTAATGCAGTTGTCAAGTATTGGTTATATATGCAGAAGCATGGAAAGCTATGCATATAGATAGTTCACTAATGCCATTGATACACTGTTAATTAATCATCTGTAACTTTGCTAGAAAACTGATGGAAACACTACAACAATGGCAGTCTCCACACAGTTATTATTTTTATGTTAAGTTGTTTTTCTAGAAAAAAATAGAGCAATATGCAATATATGGACCTGTTGTTGTTTCAGAAGTACCTCCACGAGTCGCGTCACATCCACGCCATGAATCGAGTGCGGGGTGAGGGAGGACGGTTCCACTCCATTAAAGATGAACCCAACGAGGTAAAGGCAGAAGTTGTCGACCCAACGGACCGGGTGTCTGACGTATGTGTCAGAATTTGTTGCCTTGGTGACATATTTCTAACACACCTCTTGTGTTTTCAGCCTTTCTTGACTGTATATTTTTTCATTGGTTAAACATTATCTGGGAGATATGTTGTTAAGATAACTTAATATTTAAATTTTCCTAAACATTGCTCTTACATAATCGAAAGGGCCACATGGCCTAGCATTTACAACTGCTGATTTATAACTCCTCAACACTTTGGCACGAGTCCTGGTGGGGACAAGTGCTTTTGTTTTTTAGTTTACCTGGGCTTATGCTCAGAGTAAGCTATTGTGGATGTCAGGCATCTGGCGTCATGCATCCATCAACATTTGCAAGCAACATCTCTGAAACTGCTCAGGCCAAAATCTGCCAAACTATCTCAGAAGCTTAAGTAAGCTGGGGGAACAAAAACTTGTTAACATAATTTTGATCCATCAAAAAACATGGCTGCCTGAGCGGTGGCCATTGTCCAAATATGTCTATAAAGGAAAATTTTGAAATATCTTCTTGTCAGAAACCACAAGAGCTAGAGCTTTGATATTTGATTTATGTATTCCTTAAGTGGCCTTATATCAAGATTGTGCAAAGAATTTGACTTGTGCAAAGAATTTTGATCTGTCAAAAAGCACAGCCCTAAGGGCTAAATGTCTACGGTACTCAGGTGAGCGATATAGGGCCATCCTACCCCTCTTGTTCTTTGTTTTTTGTGGGGTTGTGGTCCTTCTTTTGACCTGTTATGGATTACTCAGATATTTATCAAAGAAACTGCTCTAACAAAATTAGCTGGACTTTTCCTGCCATAATGAGAGACATTAGTGAATAGTCTTCCCTGAATAATCTCTTAATGCATGTAGGTCCTTTCATTTGTTTTACTCAGGTTTTTATGCTTGTACTCTTTGGAGTGCATATTTACTTTTCTGCCTTTCATGTGATAAACAGGTTAACCATCATCAACAAACACTTCCATTTTCTTTTTTAAATTTTATATCTCTGTGTACGTATTTAAATGGATTTTAAGCTGATATTGATGCAAAGTAAGAAATTTCACTGTTTTTAATTGCAATATCTACTAAAGAACAGGTGATAAAGTCCAAGGAATTCCAACTAAAATAACCTACCTACTGTTTGGCATACCGTGGATATTAACTACTAATGGAGACAATTTCCATTTCACCAATGTACCCCATTATGTCTGTGTAATATATTTACAAGCCAAAATCAAACCTATGTAACCACTATCTACCCCTCCTGCTGTATTTCAGGAGGACAGCGAAGTATCTGAGTTGATGTCCATGGCAAGGGATGGTCCATCTAGCAGTCAGTACAGCAGTCATCACTATACCATCCCCCCACCCAGACAGCTAGCTCCACACACCACCAGCTGACACCACAAGCAACACTAGTCACCATTGTTGACCTCTTGTGACCTTGATGACCCCTTGTGCCCCTCCATGACACCTTGTGACCTTTTATTACCTACGCTGGCTTTGAATGGCTCATTAGGTCAGACAACCATTCAGTTAAAATACTTGCTGAAACCATGAATGTTACTTGGTGACCTTTAAAAACCACTCATGACCTGTGATGAATCCTTATTTAACCTTTGATGACCCCTTATAATTTATATTGGTCTATAATGGTTCAGTCTGACTTTTTTATAGAAAAAGTCTGCTTGTTTATATAACAGTGATCTAACAAAATGGGTGATGCCAATGGACATGCAGTGATCCAAAACCAGTGATTTAGTAAATGGATATTGTCTACCTGATCTCTTACTGGAGAAATAGGAAGGTGCTGGATGCATTTGGTGCTAGAGAACTTATAGCATCAGCATACATATAGAAGAAAGTGTGCCATAGATTGACAGAAGGTGGAAACAGGAGATATGTTAATTAATGGTTTCCGCTTACCATCATTAGGTTAATGTAGTCCTGATGGATTACAACAATGTAACAGTAAAGTGGTCCCACATCCTCTTTGAAAGTTACAATAATTACTGGAGTTTTGTGCACACTTTTGAGTGGTATGCAATCCAGGTATAATGGTACATTATATAACAATTTTGCAGTTGCCAAAGAGTGGCAGAAAGGGTGTGAAGAAAATAAATATACATAGTGCATTCTTTAGGGGGATAAGGAAAGACAGAATGAAGAAATATATGGGTTGCCAACCAACAGTTATCTATGTGTTCAAATGATTATAACAGTGCCATTTTTTTGCAACATGTTTATAGATCGTCAATGAAGTATGTTACTTGCCATATAAATTGATTGGTTAACTTTAGCTATTAACTTGAACAATATATCGAGACTTGGTGCTTCTGCCATTAGGAATAACAAGAAGTATTTGCAGAAACTTATGAGTAGAGTATATAGAAACATGTAACTGTGAGCAATGAAATTCACGCCCTCACCACAAAGTTCCATGATCCAGCTGGGACAAACACCTTTCATGCTAACAGGTCTCTTAACAGTTGTGGATCCGTAGATCAGCACATATATGTGGGCACTGTGGGATGTCTCTAAAGATATATAGCTTGAATATGTCATGATGGATGACAAAAATGCAACAGGATAGAGGTCAGACATCAGCTTGGAATGTTGCCATAATTACTTGAGCTTAGTGCTCACTTTTTCGTAGTGTGCAATCCAAGTATAATAGAACACTGGGTTATTATCAGTTGATATCGGTATGATATTTCAAATGTCTTGGATCACATCTTCTTCAATACTTGACAGTTAATCACTCTATTAAATGCAACATAATCATGCAGACTTGTATTAATGTGTGTTTTGTAAAGAACATCAAAATTATGATGTTAAAAGTTCTTTAAGAAGTAATATAAATAGACCTGTGACTTCATGAAAATAGAGCAGTTCTTCTGTGAAAATGGCAGCTATTAGTGATGTAAATGTGTTCTTTGTGATTTTTGTCATATTTTAATGACTTTTCTGTATCTGATAAATATACTTCTTACTCCTAAATTAAGGTGTAAGTGTCTTATAATCAACTTACATGTTTCTAAGCTTTGTACTGTGGCATGATTTATGTTAATTAAAAGTTTCAGGTTTTAGGAAAATATTGTGTCCATAATAAAAGGAAATATTTCTTTAATCTTCCTTTTGAGTTTTAGATAATCGGATCTTTTTTTTTTAATGAAAAGTTTACTGTCCAATCTTTTTGATGGCTTTAATGTTAGTACTGTGCTTTAAAAATTCTCAAGTTTAAATATAGATGTATAGTATTTATATTTTACATTTTTGGGCATGTTTTTCAGATCTCTTATTTTCTGTTATAAAATGTCTAAAGGATTGCCTCATTCTGTATTAGCAGCAAAAGACACACAAATCTGTACTTTTAAACTGCCAAACTTGCTGTAACTCTTCAGAGGTGAAAACTTGTGTGCATGGTTGTTTCGACTTAAGCATATAAAAAGCCACTGTCAAGCATAAATGTTCAATGGTAAATAAGGGAGGGCTTTAATTTTGTACATCATTCATTTTTAAGTGTTAGTATGCATAAAAAGTTTCAATGCCAGGGCACTCTAGCTTAAGTATGTCTATTAGAAACACTGTCAGTGCTTTTAAGATTGAACAATTGTTCTGTTTATGTGGCTTATATTTTTCTTATTATAAAAATATATAATATATGTTATAATAAATGATAATAAATGCGGCATTTCTTAAACATTTTATTGTCGTTTTTTTTTTTCAAACAAAAAAAATGATAATTAAACAAGGATGACAGTCTTATTAAAATGTGTTAATGATGTAATTGATTTGTTTTTTGTTTGGATTTGTTTATGATAGTTGACGTTTTGCTTGAAATGTTGCTGTGTTTGTTGGGTAAGTGTGCAATAAATGGTGCTCCACTGGTTTATTTTGAAAGTTTGATTTTTTATACAAATTATGTGTATTAGCAATTTAGTTATACATGTTTAGTTTATTTTCTGAATCATGTTTACTTAACCAATTGTTGCCATGAAGATTGGATACAAGTTAATTGATCAACAATTATGTTTCTGTATGCATTTTTCTTGTTTTCATTAAAGTGTCCTCACAAATATATGAAGGGGAAGAAAATATGTTTTGTTTAAAGTTAAGAATTTTGTGAGAGAATGTTTCCCAAGAGACATTTTTAACATATGAAGTGTCTATTTTTGTGTATGCAGTGCAAAATTATTTGTTCGTAAAAGCGTTTGGAGATTGGCTGCTAAAATCAATAAAAAATAAGCTAAGAATAAGCAAGAATAAATGGGAATTCAACATATCCTTCCAGGGGATGGCAAAATTAAAATTATAGATCATTAAAGATATGGGGAAAATGATCACTTATCTCAAATAGGGTAATTATTTTTGCAAAATTTGGTTTAACATATATTAAAATAAATGATCAAGTAACACATAATATTACTAAGGGACCCTAAACCAGCTTTAAAAGTGTAATTTGACAATGAAGGAAACTTTGTTAGTGAACATTTAGTAGGTTCAATTAAATATAAAGTCAGTCATCATTGTTGTTACAATGTCTTTTTGATACTTTTATTGTTAAAGGTGGTATCTGACAGTTTTAACAAAAAAATTTTCTCAAATAAGTCCATATTACCTGAAAAGATCTTGCAAAATGCTGTTCATTGATGCATTTTACCTGTGTGAACAGGAAATTATAATTATAAGCTGCAGAAATAGCTACTGTATATTACTTTCTAAATCACATTTTATAGTTATTTTATTAATCCACACTGACATCGATATCTATTTTTAGGTGAGATCACTATCCTGCCTATTATAGACTTGGAAAGGAAGAACTTATAGAGAGTTTAGTCTCATGATTTGTACTACGTAACTATGTAGGTAGTGTTTAAACTCGTCTTTACTTAGAATAAACTATGAGTTTATGCAAAAATTATGCCCCAATTCCACAAAGAAGTGGTAAATTATTGTGACATGTATTTTGATATTGACAAACTGTTGGATACCACCTTTAAGCTTGATGCCTTTATTGAACAGTAAACACACTTTTATATTTGTTATTTTAAACATAAACTGCAGGAGTATAATATAACATATTGTGAATGTATGTAGGACTGTGTATTGGTAATTGATTGTGTATTGATAATTGGATGTGTTATTGATAATTGGATGTGTATTGATAATGTATATTTATCCCTTTTGATCTCAGAAGAAGAAAGAGCGAGCAAATGTTAAACAGGTAACTTGTAGTTCTGTCCCTAAAATCCACATTAAAATAGTACATACCTGATAGTAATTTAGTTTTATTTATTTCTTCTTACCTTTGTAGTAAATAATATTTAACTTCATTTTACAAGAAACCTTATGTTTCATAATTTTATTGTATTTTTATGCATGCATTTTGTTTTATATTATACTGATTTTGTGCATTACTGATATGTTGGTTGTATTTTGTTCATTTACGTCATTTGCTTTCCCATTGCTTACATATATAATACATTTGCTGTATTTTAATCCACTTGAACTACTGGGTTATTTCAATAAAAGTTGTTGTTTTTTTTTAATTGATCTTAGTCATTTTAAAAATTTTCAAAATAATCTGGTTGTATTACTTTAAATTGTTAAATTATTTCAAGGTATGTTTTAATTTTCAATTGTAATTTGTTTTCAGTCTTATCTCGTTAATATTTTTTTCTCATTTCAGTAATTTTATAATTTTGATTAAACTCATTTAAAAAAAAAAATGTTTTTTTCTATTCTAAGTTGTTTTTCTTAAGCTAAGTTTTTTTCTAATTTAAGAGCTTTTAAAATAATAAAAAAACCTTTCATGAATACATTCCTTGATTGTATATATGCCACCTTCTGACCCATACAACAGGGGAGTGGGGTAGGGGCAGTTTTATCAATCATCTGTCGACCCTGGATTTATAAACCTGCCTGAGACAGGTGTACACGTTAAACGTGAGTTTGAGGCTGACGCATATCTTTTAATGGAACGTCCTATGGACAATGAAAGACACTTGTGGATAGTCTACCCTGAATAATCCCTAAATGCAAGTAGGTCCTTTCATTAGCATTACTCCGTTTTTATGCTTGTACTCTGGAGTTTATGTTGATTTTTATGCTCTTTTTGTGATACCTATATAAACCATCATCATCAGACACCTCCATTTTCTTATTTAAATAACACATCCCTCTTAGCACTTCAGGTTGATTTAAAGCTTGAATTATGCAAAAATTAGAAATGTCACTGTTTGTAATCGCATCATCTGCGAAAAGAAAAGGCGATAAAGTCCAATAATCCCAACTAAAAAGACTTATCACCTTTTCGGATTACCGTTTTTTGCAGATATTACCTCCCTTGGTGTATACCCTTTTTAGCCTATTTTTATTTTATTTTCTTTTTCTTTTAACCCCACAGTTGAAAAATACCCCTCATTCTATTGGCCCAAAACTTGTGCACAAGAATGTTATATCCTCAGTTTAAACATGTAGCAATTGCATGTGTAGTCTATTATCACCCTTAGTAGGAGATTTAATGAAATGGCCCACAGTTATATTAAGCCTATAACACTTACAAAAAGCCAGTAACACTTACAGATAAACAGACTTTTACATATTACTGGTTTCCTTACCTTTTTTGTTATATTTCTTTTTATTTCACTTCTCATGATCAACTTTCAACCATAAGTTAAAGTAGACAACTTACAAGTGACAAACCATGTGGGTTTGCAATTTTATTTTCAAGTCCGATGCCAGAACTTTCAGGTGGGGAGATCTTCTAGCTGACCTATGATGCACTTGTGGTTCTGTCCAGACTTATGTCTAAGGTTTTTCTCCGCCAATTATTACCTGGACGTCACCTGTTGGATCATAATTGTGTCAGTGCAATAACAGGGAACTATGAACATACTTTAAGCATTTTTCAGCTGTGTTTTTTACTTTTTGAAATCATGAGAAGGTGCCAATATCTTTAGGACAAAGTTTAAAATCTTCTTTGTCTATAGCTTATAATTTTATGTTGATTATTGAATAAAACCATACTTTAGTAATATGTTCTACATTTATTAGCTTATGAGTATATGCCAAATACAAATGGTTTTTTACTTTATGAAAGAGGCTATAGTTCTATTTTTTATATGAAAATGCTTAAGGAAAACATGTAATCATTAAACCATATGTTAGCTAATATTTATAGTATCAATGCACAGTGTGTTTTAGTTTTACCTTTATCTACTTTTATATAGTAATTCTAATTGAGTTCGATGAAACAAGGTGAGACTTGATGATTTTTATCTAAAAAGATAGATATTCATAGTGTTGTTTTTTTTTAATATTTCTTTGTTATGGCTTCATTAGGACCATTCGTATTGTACTTTATCCAAAGAAATGGTACGCTGTATGTGTATTTGTTTTCATTGAATGGACAACGATGTGTAATCTTTTATTTTTAAAGTCTTTTTTTTTTGTAACATTTATCATGGTCATTATGTCTTGATATCATTATTTATTGATAACCCATTCAATAATTCATACTTTGTACTTTTGAATAAAGAATAAATTACAGTTTATATTTTGAATATATGTTTGTTTTATTATTTTCTCAGCGTCTGTATTTAAACATATGTTTCCATATCGGCCTCCCTTACATTCTATACCATTATCACCCTCTCACCATCATCAGACCATGTCAGTAGTTTTCTATTATTTGACTTATTCGTCAGATATCAGAATTCTTTCCTAAGGTGCACATATTTCAGATTCATTTTTTCTTATTTTTTTTATCTTTAAAAGCTTTATGATTTACCTCATTATCGCAAAATTACTGAGTGAAAATTCGTTTATTTTAGAATCTTATCTTAATTTGTTGTCAGCATAGTTATGTATTTCTCAAAGTGGAGAATGCAAATGTTAAATTATTGTATTTTCATGAAGGTTCTTATTATTCTATCAGAGAAAACATAAAACAATCACACAACAATAGGGAGCTGATATATGTTAGAAGTCGTTGTGTAAAAGGCGAGGATAAACAAGACCATTCGACGGGAGGAGAATTCAAAGTCAAGAGTGGATTACTGTGTATTTAACAAAACTAACAGACAACGCAGGACATAAGAGTTTGTTCCCTTGGAACAAATGCTAGGATGTGGGGGCACGACGTGCAACTTGATTGTTATATGTAACAACTAGGGTTTTTATTACAATAACGAGCGTACTGTTCGACACAATCAATCCACGATTTCATTTTCAATTAACAACAACAAAAAATGAACGCGCGCACTTAGGACATATGCAAATGGAACAGCCATTTTGCAGAATGACCACTCTTGTCAGTATGTGTTTTTTTTATATGCACCGAAGCTTACAAAGGTTAAATTATAAATAAATTGTTCTAAACGTTATGTACACCTCACCTCCAGAGAGCCTTTAACTCGACATTCAACCTTCGTCGCATTAAATGGCCCCGTGAAAGTCATTACTCAAATGTTAACCATGTAAGCACTTTCTTTTGAGATCACGCCATATGATCATCCGGGTAATCAGCTCTGATATCGGTATGTATTTAAAGTTGAACTTACCCTCGTGCTTATTTAGAGATTTGGAAATAATGAACATTTAGTGCGATATATTTTACGATTTGTACTGTCCTAACAATATAGGCAATGTTACTTACAGCATTTACTAAACTATAAGTTTATGCATTATTTAAGCACACATTCTTCAGTACAACTGATGTCGTTACATGTTTAAGATAGAGGCAAACTGTCGGATACCACACTCAATGTAACGGACACTTAAACATATATTCCCGTACAGGTTGTTTGGTGTCAGACGGCTTAAGAAGATATGTTGTTGTTGTGTGTTTTTTTCGAAAAAGTTGACAAACATTTTTAAGTAACAAAATTAACGTCTTGCAAATCAGTACATACAGAAATATGATCAAAAATGAATGTAAGAAGTTATTAATTAACCGTAAATAATAACATTATTATAGTCAAAATTAATAATTTAATTCATTATTTTTAAATTATAATTTTCTTTCATATTACACCTGTATGATGTAGTTCAAAGATTAAAACCAGCTTTGTCCCGATTCATAAATTACAATGTGCATGCACTTTCTTAATATCCACGTGAAGAAAACTTAACATGAATTCTTATTCTTATCACTTTACCAAAATTCTCCGAAATTCTGCGGTGGCGTATCGTTAAACTTTTCTTTTTGTTTTTTTTTGGCTAGTCTTAAGACTTTTTCTGATTTTCAGTTCAAAGGTAAATATGGCTACTGAAAAAAAGTTATTCATTACAGTTAACTTTCTTTAAAACAACAACAACAAACAAACGCAAAGACAAGTGACAAGGAGTAGGCAATTGACCCAAATGGTAGAATTTAAGATACACAAGTAACAGCCTATCATGGCGTCTTATTGTCTATAAAGTATAATTGTTATTTATAGAAGATATACACATGTATTTATATGTACTTGATATTAAAGATAAAACCAATTATAAGCTGTCGATGATGATGTTACTAGAAATAAATGAGTCAATAAGGGTAAAAAATGTATCTCACATACTCCAAAACGGATTTTTTTTTACTATTTCGCATGATTTTTTTAACCTGGGTTAAGATTGACTAAGCTAGAATTGCTTTTATTCTCTGTCGCCTACTCGCAACTCCCGGCATGCCCCCCCCCCCCCCCCCCCCCCCCCCTGATAATTGTTGTAACTTTAAAAACCGACACAGAAAGTAACACATGTGTTATGATAGAGGTTGAACTGTACAGTTTAACTCACTATCTTTAACAAGTTTAAATGTATTGAATGTATTTAAAATAATAGGAAATGTCCATTTTGTTCTTGTGTAAACTTCGTTTAAAATTATGGCATACTTTTTAGAAAACATACTAAATTACTTATGTTATAAAAAATCAAATGCACAGCTTTTACCACGAAGCAGCCCCTTCTTGCGAAACCTGTTGCACGATAACGAACTTAACATATAACAGTCCCTGAATACGAAACGGGACATTTTTCTCTAAAATAAAAACTTAATGCTGTTGACAGTTAGGAAGTAATGTGTCCCTAACTTTACCTAATTCAATAAACTCCTTTGTTCTCTTCACTGTTTACAATCCTAACGCAAGATGTCCTTTCTGCACGTTTTGTATGCTGTCGTATTGATAGACCAGGAAATTTAACAACATTTTATCAAGGACATAACCCATGTTATAGGTCCCCTTATCTGCTCTTCCGTCTTCGAGAGTATTCACAAAACTGTGATGTCACTAAGAAGACCCGGATGTAAGACTCCAGAATTTGACTTGTCAGGCGGAATATAAATGACACGAACCAATCAGAGTGCACCACTTTATGTTGGTTTATGTCGTCCTTTGTGAAGATATTTGATTAATTTGTGTCTCTAGGTTGAAGTTATATGATCAGATTTCTAGATAATTTGTTCAGATAAGAGGTGTTTAAATTAAAGTACCTTATTTAATATGATATCATACAAAAGATGGTAGTTCTGACTCTTGCACTTGTTTTCTTGTTTATTTTAACCGTCATCAATGTAGAAAGGACTTTACCAGGTTTTAAATAAGATTGAAAAATAAAAATACATGTATATATTATTTTGCCAGTAGAACAGTTATTCTTTATAATGTTAAAAGTGTAACTTTTCGACTGGTCTACGGTAAAACCTTATAAAAATAAAATTATAGACATAAATTAATAGGACCACGTTATGAATTATGTGTATAATTATTTGCTTATTTAGTTTATACTAGCTGATAATTGGACGTCTGGCAAAATAACGACCAGGAGAAAACTAAACGTGGCAATTCCATGTTATATTTTACTAATCATATTTTAAAAGAGATAGGTAATGCGAGACGAAATATAAGTGAACAAAATGTCATGCTGATTTTATTACGATAAAACACAAACATACCGCTAGTTATCCAATGAAAAAAATATATTGTTCACCGGAAGTTTCGACCTAACAATAACCAGCAATACGGAAATTTAAGACATTGTAATTTTATTATGTCAACAGTTCTTTTTTATCTAAGAGAAAGATCCACTACACAAGCCATACTTCCTGGTAAGCAGTGTCTATAGTCAGCTTTGCATTTAACGTGTATGTATATCTCCCTCAATAAGACAACGCAGCAAAACAAACGAGGAAACAATAGGGGAAACAATAGGGGAAACAACTCTAATTACAAGAGTAAATGATTGGACGTCAGATCGGGAAATCCCAACCAGAGGATGAACTCTCTTAACGAAATCCAGCATACAAATAAATAATTTATTTATTTATTGGCATAAACATACAGTTCATTGCCAGAACATCATAACATAGCGTCAATAAGTAAACAGATATTCGTTCAAAGAGAGAAAAGTGTGAAGTGAGCATTTACAAATACAAATGCAAAAAAGGTCAAGATGGATTTTACAGTAACAATATGAATATTCATAAACAAGTATCGATTATTAATTATTAAGTTGAAGTGTTAACGAAATCCAGACTTGGCGATTCTTTTTCTTACCTTTAATAAACTTTATCAATCAACCCACGAGTGAAAAACATTGTTGGTGCGAATTGTTTTAAGTGTACTAAGGTATATAATACAGCATATGCACAAACAACCACAAGTTTGAATTTTGTTCATTTGAATAAAGAAGAATATGTTAATTATAATAAACAAAAAGTTATCGATAGTGTATATGTAAAACAATACGTTAACTTGAATATAAGTCTATGTACTGTCTCTTAAAGGCATCTCGAAAGGAATGTGGTATCCCACTGAGCCAGGCCCCCACATGCTATGACCAGACCTGCTTATTGCTGGTCATCACTGCAGGGAGTCTTTAGCCAACATAGTACTAATCTGTCACAGTAATACCTCTGATGGTTTAATGGAAAACTAAATTACCTGCTAGTATGGATGTGAGACAGTAGGCTAGTTTTACACAAAGCCACAAACATTATTGTAAGTGATAATGTGGGTTGTTTACTATATGATCCCTTACAAATTCTTTATTGCATTAATTACTAGGTGTCAATTTTGTAACTGCAAGATTATGTATTTATTTCATAGCTAAATATTTAATTTTGAAAATACATGAGAGATACAAATTTTAGTATTCAAAATGACTCTGAAGGACATTATTCTGACAATGAATGACTTTTTAAATTGCTTTTGTTACATTTTGTTATGTTTCATATATATATATTGGATTGGGTAATTGGTATATTCACAACTGTTTCCTTTACAAACTGTGAATGACTATGTTCAACCCCCATACATACACTTGGATCTTGAACAATACCTGTGTGACAGACACATCGTTACAGACTGTGGCAGCCTGGCTTATCAGAAAACAGATGCCCTCACATGCTGGGTGGGGCAATAAATGGGGGGGGGGGTCACTTATATAAGGCTTTTGAGATGCCTTTAAACGTCAAATATATGTTCAATAGCCGAAAGGAATGCCATTACCCTATTTAACTACACGTATACGTCAGACAACGCTACGCACCTTTGTGTCATTTCTATTTCAGATAGTATCCGACAGTTGCCTTCATCAAACAAATATTTTTACATGGTTTGGTGAAATTGGGACTGGTTTACTTATTCAGTATTTTCATATTCATTAATGATTGATTTTTAATAAAGGTCGTTTTAATACAAACAAGTAGCCAGATAAACTATATAGAATCAACAACTTTGAAACAGCTTGTAGAACTCTGCAGCAGAAACTTGGATTTAATCGAACTTAATTCGTTATCGCAAACTTGGATGTTGAAAATTGAAAGCTAACAAATAATTTAAACATGATCCAAATTTAATTTTATGTCATTTTTTATTACAACTAATAGTTAGGGTTTCATTTACTGATATCAACTTTGGTGTAGTAGTTAAAATACGGTTGTCGTAGCGTGTTTGGTTCGCGGAGCTTGGGAATCAGGACCGCATTTAGTTACGCTTCGATGACCGTTAACGGCGCCGGATTTAAGTGCTTCTTTCGAAAACATGAAAATGAAAATAAAAATACAAAGCTTTGACTTTAAACAGCCGGTAGTTACTACGGGGTAAAAGTAATCAATAAAACTGTCACTCGCCATATGGCTTTCTACAACCTGAGGACCAACAACTGGAACAACTCGACTGATTCTTCGAACCAATCAGAACTTTCTCCGGTCTACGAGACGATTACACACTTATCACGAAGAAGTCTGGCGAGTTTTTGATCAAACCCGAGTATTACAAAATGCAACGGAACGCGCCAGATCAAAAAAAGTTTTACGGTAAATGGCAAGACCAACAGTGTAAGGTCATACACAAATACCAGAAACAGCACGGATGTAAGACTTTTCTTTTTGTGTGTTATGTCTCGTCTCTGTGTTTTTTCACATTTATATTTAACCTGTTTGCCTTTGTCTAGAGGTAGATTAAATTTACATATCTGTGGAAATTTTGATAGGACCTTTTCTCATTTACCTATTCCAAGGCGCCGTTGAGAGCATGACAAGAAGATGGCTATCATAGGAACTAAACACTATCTTACACTGTCGATTAATTTGTTATATAAATATTACAGAGTAACGAACCATAACTAACCGTAACTCCGTAAGTAACCGTAACTCTGATTAGAACGAGACAATCTGCTACTTTACTTTCTTCCGTATTGTCTGCTACATGTGCATTTCCAAGCTGTATTATTGACATCAGCATATTGTGTTAAAGAAGAAAAACATCTGCAAATTTCTATTAATGCCTGCTATCTTTTTATAATTGCAAGCTACACTTTATTGCTGCAAGTTACACTGTTAAAAATAGAAAACTCGATTATTATCTCTGAAAAGTCCTCGCAGAACAGTTGCGATTTCCTGTTATTGCCTGCTACACTATCATCCCCAACAAAAATTCATTCCATAAGATGCAACGCTCTCATGAAAGTTTGACGGTATCGTGATTAGAACCACGTGACCGGTACTCCTCGGATTGTTTGTGTGTGTTTTCTGTCACCATTAGTACTCATAGAAGTAATTGGAAATTGACAGACAAACGCAATTAGTTGAGAAGTTCCTATCTTCTGTTTCGGGAGTCTGGTTAAAGCAGTTGATTGTAACAATCTAACGGACATTAAAAATTCCACCAAAAAATAATTTTGTTTCTTTGTTATAAGGGGATCCTTCCCCTCGGGGGGGGGGGGGTCAACCAAACAATGATGATAGATGTGTCCTAGATGTTTGTTGTGGAAAACGCGTTATTGGCATATTTCGCTGAACTTCACACCGATCTGTGATCACTGGAACAGTTTGTCAGTGGAATATCATGTCGATAAGCATGTATCGGTCGAACTAAACTGTTGGTCCTTGTAATTTGCCTTCTCTAGCTTTTACAGTTTTACACTCGGTAGAACAACCCTTGCCGTGAACACCCCCCCTCGTCCATAAGTCAAGTTTGTGTTTGTATAGTGTTGTTGTTGTTGTTGTTTTTGCCTTTAATCGCAGATCTTTGTGTTCGACCAATATATTTGACCGAAACGCTGTTCCACCGACCTAGCTAGAAAGTGTTATAAAATACCATACATGTATGCATGTACTGACTACTGAAGAATCGATATACTTAAGTATACGTAGCTCAAATATGTGCATTTAATCCAGTTACTACAAGCGTCTTTGCAGTATTCAATCAAACATATTTTAATTTGTCATTTTTTCGATAGGAAGTTGAAGCTTAGTTTTATAGTCACCAGATTAACCAGTGCATCTAATATACTGTTGGTAGCATGAAGTCATCTGTAAGATTATAACAGAGGAAATGCCCAGCTTAAGATTAACCATGTACAATTTAGAAGGCGGATCTAACATTGCCGATTTTACAGTTAATACACCAAGGGGGTTGTAATTTTCACAGACGTTCTGTTCGACCAATTCCGTTAGGCTGGCTATATGGGGGCATGGGCACGCGGCAGGTGATAAACTCTTCAATGAGATTACCCTCCCCTTGTAAACTCTTCTTTATCACAGAGGGAATATTCCGGCAGGTGAAGCCGGTGTACGGCGTCTGTGCTGGATACACTTCTAAGTCTGAAGTGCCTTTAAATTGGTTTCAGATAAATACTCATGAACATTCAAATAACGGTACAACTGCGATTAGAGGATTTCTGAGAGTGGCTGGCGTAACACGACAAAGCAAGGCGCGAGATCAAACAAGTCGACGTACTAAGTTTGTAGGACAAATGTTAATCCCCGACTCCAGACAATGATAGTCGTGATGATGAATGAAAGGGCTCGAACAATAAAGGATGGCCCGAGTTATGATGGTGGGCACGTGCCCTCTGCCAGCTGTCCTTGTTTAATATTCATCAGATGTCGTCTGCTTCTCTACGCTCCACAGACGCTGTTACTTGCTGCGCGCATTTCACAGCCTGCTGCAGCATGATTGAAAGTTCAGATCAGGGGTCGAGATTGTCAATACAGGAGGTCAGGACGTTGTCTGAAAAAATGAAATATAACTAAGATTTCATTCTTACTGAACACAGAACGTGATCGTGTATGCACCTGGCGCCTACCATTTAAACATACATTATCACACACTTGTTTATATTAAGGTTCCGGTGACCATTTTTGTATGAACGCATTATGAGCAACGTTAATTCTTTTTACCAGAATGTATCATGGATATTTTAAGCAACATATATCATTTGTTGACCCTTTTATAGTTCATGTGTAAAACTACTGAACGATTTACCCACCGAAAAGAACCTAGGTGCAATATTTCTCTACGGATTTGACGCATTTAAACGAGTTTGAGTTTGCGTGTTCCAGATTATTTCTTTATATTTTTATCATTCATTTAGTAATAAGCGCACGCAAACTTTCATCACTTTTATAAAAAAGGTCAACTAAGACTCGAGAATATCGAGAATATTTTTGCAAATTTGCGTAACTGCTGTTATTTGTCAAAGTAAATACCTCTATTTTAAGACAATAAATTATTGCTCTACTTTTGTTTTCATTTCAAATACATTTGCATAATTTTGTCAAGATGATCACCAGAGTGACCGACTAGTCACGGAGCACTTTCAAAAATTGTTGACAATACAAAGTTCCACACAATAGCGGAAATGCCTGTGTGCATATTAGACACTTCGCGTGCTATTTATAAACACTTATTGATAATATAATCTTGTTAATATTTTTGTTTAAACACGGAACTATATTACAACGCGGATGCAAAAATCTCTGAAATCAGCTAGCTGTGAAGTGTTATAGCACAGATGTGACTAAAATCAAGTGACGTGATCGGTTATGTTTACAATATACTTTTCTTGTTTTTTCAACGATCTGATTCACGTTTTAAGCATTAAGTAGGATCCTACTTGCCACATGTCATGGCTAAACTACCAGGTTGTTACTTTAGCCTGACTCTTTGTTAGGCTAGGTCACGTGAGGAATATTGGACAGTTGACCACTGGGGACGGAGAGTCTCTTTGTTCTGCACCTGAAGATCTCCTTGTCATTCTGTTTCAGATAAGATTAATCCAGTACATGATTAAAATAAAAGAAAAAAAGCTCGAACTTTGCATCTTTATCAATACACTGTAACAATGTTTGTATTAAATTCTTCTATTTCGTATGGCTTTAATGTAGAGCGGCTGCCGTTCAAATTTGTACCAAGTCCACTTCTCTCTCTCTCTCTCTCTCTCTCTCTCTCTCTCTCTCTCTCTCTCTCTCTCTCTCTTTCTCTCTCTCTCTCCCTCTCTCTCTCCGTTCATTGATGCTCTAGATCTGTAGTGAGAACAGTGAAGCAAAAATCCCCACTCGTCATTGCAAACAGTTATTTACTATCCGAGCCACGCTACACGGTTAGCTATTGTTTAAACAAAGAAAACCACGTGACCACTTACTTTTGACATCAAGTTATATCATCATCAGAGCAATCCGCTCTGACGCCGTTATCTTTTTAAAGTAAAAATTGTCATCATGCTTATTTACAGATTTGGAAATAAAGAACATTTAGAGCAAGATATTACACGGTTTGTTCTGTCTAACGGTTGAGGTTAGGTTGAAAATAGCTTTCCTTAGAGTAACGTATGAGTCCATGCAGAAATTATGTCAAAAGTTACCCCTCACTACAATATCTCTCTCTCTCTCGTCTCGCGATCTCGCTCCGCGCTCGCTCTCTCTCTCGCGCTCTCGCTCTCTCTCTCTCTCGTCTCGCTCTATCTCTCTAATCTCTCTCTTCTATTATATATATATATATAATATAATATATATATAAAATATATATATATATATATATATATAAACTTACCAAATAAACAAGGTGGCCGTCGAACAGATTAGATTATTAAAATACATACGAGTATGTTTTATTATTTTAATGACTAGTAAAGAACCATTGTTGATTTAAATGGTTTTGCCTATATCAAATACATGTTACACTATCTGACAAATGATTTAGGGAATCTGGGCATAATTTCTGCATAAACTCATATTTAAGTCGAATTAAAGACGATCTCGAATAGTATGTTATAAGACAAAACCAATCGCGAAAAATCACTGTATTGGATAATTATTTCCAAGTCTAAGCACGACAGTAATTTCTTCTAAAATAGATATCGACGTCAGAGCGATATACCAAATTGAGAATACAACGTGATCTCAAAAGTAAGTTGTCCCATAGCTTTCTTGGATTGAAATAGCTATCTGCAGTGTGGCTCGGAAGAAAATACCTTATATTTTCTATTACCATTAGTGAAATAAAATAAATAAATAATAATGCAGTGAAAACAAACGCAGAGTGAAAAATTTTAAACCTGTCATTTCACGGTGGACCTGGAGTGAAATGATTTTTTTTCTTTCAATCTTACATAACACTATTTGACCCAAAATACGAATATATATCGATATGCTAATCAACCATGTATGCATGTATAATCTATGCTTAAGACAAATAAAACAGGAGGGAACGCTGATAAGGATTTACTATTGTGGATATATCAGCGTCCTGGATCTCACATTCCCCTGTCGCAGGGTGTGGGAATGTTTCCCCTACTTCATTCACTGTGAGATACGAACGGTCGCGCACCATAGCCCAACCTCCACATTAATAGCTCGATCAATGTGTTAATTGTTACAAGATACATGTGAGATCAACGCTTTGTTTACGCGGTGCGAGTTCTCACGAGATTTTTATCACAACGAGACGAGTGAGTATTTGCGGACAGTTTCATATTGAGACATGGGGACTAGGTCAGCTGAGAACAGAACTGACTTTTGTTTGGCCTATTTGATGGCATGATTGCCTTTTTTTGTTCAATGTTACACTCTTTTATACGTTAATTGTTTGTGGCGAGTTGTGTTTACCATTTCCAACAAAAATGAGCAATTGTGGTACATTGAATCATATTCAGAGCTGCTTTCACTGTGATAGCAGTTCGCCATGTCTTGACATGATAACACAACAAGTTACACTTTCCTGACACCAGACCAACAAATGGTGACTTTTTCATTGTAGCTGTCTTACCTCACTTTTGACGTACAAAAATACTGACGCAAGGACAGCCCGATTAAATATCAAAGGGAATCTCATTGGTCGAAATTCAAATTAACACCATTTACCGTATGGTGCGTCAAGTAAACACTATCTACACCATCTTGTGCCTATTAAACCGTAAAAGATCGAGGGTGGCTCAGGGTAACATCAGATGTCAAAATCTCTAAACATTGTTAAATACAATTAGTGTCTGAAAATGTATACCCTTTCGTGCCTTAATTTTCACAATCTTATTTTATTAAAAACAACATGTTTGTATTAGGTTCTCATCAGCGTTGCATATCTTTTTAAAGATATTTCGTGCTACTACTCTTTACTTATTCATTCATTTCCTCAAACCTGAACATAATAAAAATCTTTGTCATAATGTACACTTCTTACCAAAGCTGACCCTTCACGATTGTTTTATAAGTCGGGCAAATATGTGTGTTTCTTTTGCATTAAAGATGCTGACCCGGGACGTGGGGAAATTCAAAATAACACATATCTTATCAATACTCGAATGTCGAAAGATTTACTTATGACCAGTATTGTATTATTTCGATCGTACACGTATTTTATTTACCATCAGATCAGTGTAGAACGCGAATTAACTTTCAGTGAAAATAAACAAGAATATATGACAAAGTCCTATGAGCATTGCAACATATACCAAAATTTGAAAAGGCACAGGACAAAGGTATTCGCATGCAAGCCAAATGTAAAACTAAGAACAAATCGGTGATGGGTCATTTAACAAAAAGAGCAAACCCAACAGTTACCGCCTTGGGACAGTCAGATGGCAATATGGACCGACTGGGCTGCTTAAACTGATTTTTACAGGGCTCTATTTTCGCACTTGGGTTTCTCAAAGGTAAGCAGTGAAAGGAAAACCGATCTATTTGAATAAAAATGCCCAAGCGCAGACGCTTTCTTTGATAAGTTATGGCGAAAGTTGTGACGTCATTGAAAAATACTGCCCACATAGTGTTAAGAAGAGAAAGAGAGAGAGGTAAGTATTATTTCTATTAGAAGAACTTTAAAAAAAATGTTGATTATAAATGAACATTTTTGAATCAAGTAAAGAAATGAAACTTATTTACAGAGCAATCATTGTGAAATTCATAGATAGTTGTTACCAAGTCAGTACGTTCACTTTTATATTTAAGATCATTTCAATAACTATTTACCGACACATTAATAATTAATAAAACATTAAATAAATTCTGTAAAAGGGTAGAAATTAATATAATGAGCCGCTGTTTAAAAAGGGGATATAGTTATGTTTTAGGTGCTATATAGCAAAATAATAGATGGTATTGCGCTTGAAGTCGAAGAGAAAGTAAGTAGCAGAAGAAATAGACAAAGCAGAAGCTGTTGATATATAAAAAAGAAATATCGAGAAAGGTGTCAACAAATTCCATCTAAAAATATTTCAACTTTTCCTTTCAACAATTACATCAATTTTTAGTGCCTGACCGCCTAAACCTCCACCCAACCCCAGCACTCGTCCTCCGGTCAGCCGAAATTCAAGAACGAAATATGGACAAAGGGACTCGGCCATGTATTGAACACAATCTAGCAAATCCCTTTGACCAGGTTACTTGCATTCCAACTGTACACTTGTTGTCGCGGATTTTACCCAAACACTACATTGCTTGATGGGATAAATGCAACATTACTGAAACGCTCGCGTCATCACATAAGTCACAGTGACGATGGTTCATATTGCAAATCTTGCTATATGTAACCACCGTACTATCTTGAAAACAATAAAACCTAGCATTTTTAAATTGCTGATTAAAACAAAATCATGGCGGAAAATGTTTTTGTTATGATATGTTGAAAATATTATAACAACAATGTTGTTTTATCAACTCTCTGTTATAATTCGAATTACATCAACAAAAACGTTGACCCATAACTTCTTTGTGGCAGTTGTATTTGTTGTGTAAGCTTGTGTGTGTGTGTGTGGGGGGGGGGGGGGGGGGGGTCATTGAGCGGCGAAGATAATAGTTCTCGGCTTTACTGAAGGAATGCGAGGGGTCGAAATACCTGACCTCAACGACACTGTCCTATCTGTACGCTGATATTATCTGACTCACCCTGTTATTGTCAAGCACTGCAGTACAATAACTAGGATAAACAGAAAATAGTTTAGATTTGTACAAATGTCCCATACTGGAAACAGAGGATCTGGTCTGTCGTCAGAGTTTACTGGAAATAACTGGAAATATTAACGTGTTAGATGAAACGATGCGAAATTACGAGATTCTGCCGACTTTCGTATCATTTCATCTAATTAGTTGAAAACTTGCAGTATTCACGGAAAACAAATGATGGATTCTGTTTCTCACATAACCAAAAACTCGGCTTTACTACTACTACTACTACTACTACTACTACTACTACTACTATTACTACTACTACTACTACTACTACTACTACTATTATTATTATTATTATTATTATTATTAATAAAAAGTTTTAAATGAAATTACAACATGGAGAAGCGACGTCAAAGCGGGCAACGACGTCAGGTAAACAAACATTTGCGACTCGATAACAAACTAGTGAGTTACCGAAAATAACGAATGCTTGTTACTACATGAATACACATCAATTTATGTAATAATTTGTGTGGTAAACTTGTAACAGATATGAACTGTTCGCCGTGGTGCGGTGTGCGTATTCAATGTATCTTAAAGGTGCTCTCCGACTGTTAGGGGTTCAATATTTTCTCTCAAATAATTAAATAAGTTATTGTTACCTGAAAAGTTCCCGCGAAATGCTATTCATTGACGTCTTACACCTATGTGAAGAATTGAAACATAATATTACAAACATGTATTTCCTATCTGCATAAACATTTTTAAACAAAGAAACCCTCATGACTACTTATATTTAAGATCACCTTTTATCATCATCCGGGTTATCCGCTCTGACGTCGATGTCTATTTTTAGCCGAAATCCCAGTTCTATAGATGTGAAAAGAATGACCATGTTGCATCTTCAAATTGAGATAATGTTAAAATCGTCTTTGGTTAGACTAAGGTTTGATTTTCTGAAGAAATAAACACCAATAACCCAAACAAGTAACAGATATGGTTACATGTATCTGATTTAGGCAAACTACTGGATTCCACCTTTAAGAGCAAAAGACAAGATGAAATTACAGACAAGAATGCGGATAGTCTTGACAAACAAGATTTAAAACCAGTTTTTAGCATTTATACGTAATTACAATAATTATGCAGAAATATTACAAATAGGCGTTGGTGATACTTCGCTACAATTGTGGCTAAAATTTAGTTTATCGAAAATGATCATCTCCAAACTGATAGCTTTAACATTAAAACATGAAACTAGGGGAGAAAAGTATTTGATTATTCGCTGCAAATAACTGATCACAAAAGATTATTCCTAGACCGTAAGAAAACACAACACATTGGTAATTAAAGCGAAATTTTAACAAGGGCTATGGGCCGTCCGTCTGAAGAATGTTAATGTGTGCTGATTCAGAATTGCCATTTGATACTTTTTCGATTAACAAAATATTTTAAACACTTAATTATTAACATAGTTCGTGCATAATAGACCCTTTGTTTGGGAGTAGTGTGTAGAAGTACGGCTGCAAGTTTTTGAATTAAATAAACAATAGAAAAATACCTGCCAAAATAAATCGCCATAAAATTAGTCATTTGCATGAATGGGGTATGTTCATAATCGCGAGTGATCAGGTTACTGCCAACTACTGGATTTTTTTTTTAAAAATGTGAAAATTAATTTTAATAATGGAATATTATTGTTTTTAATATTGTTCAAAATTGGTTTGTAACCCCATGTAATTTCAACTGCACGAATCACCATGTACCGTCTGGAATACTTTTGTACGCGAAATATATTTACCCGATTTGGGGTTTCAAAAATTGATTTTTGAACTAAACCAGTGTTAGATCAAATCCAGCTACACAAAGAATTGAGTTACACCATCATTTGCACCAGACTTGAGACCTTGCTCTGGTTAAACAGTTAGGGACACTTTTATCTCATGCTATCAAATAAATTATTGTTATTAAAAGGATCTCGCAAAATGCTAATTATTGGTGCCAAACATCCGTGTGAAAAGTAAAGCACAAAAACCCACTCGTCATTACAAAAATGTATATCCTATCCGAAAAAAGCTTCATACTTTTTTTTTTAAGAAAACCACGTGACTACTTACTTTTGAGATCAATATTTGTATTCTCTAACAATTGGGGTTATGTCATAAACAGCATATACTTAGACGAAAGTATCTGCTTATAAGAGAAGTTTATTTTGAGTCGGCAAGGTTTCAACAAGTAACATAAGCTCTAATGAGCTTTTACAACCGACTTGAAATGTGGTATAAGACAGTATGTCTGTATCTAATACATAACATATATATTGTTTATGCAGCGATTATGAACACATTCTCCTCAAGTAACGGATAAGATGTCGTTATATGTATTAGATATTTGCAAACTGTCGGATACCACATTTAAAATTTTATCTGGAACTCGACCTAAGTTTGTGCAATATCGATTATTACCCTTAACGAAAGTCAAGTCCACCTATTTGCTGGACCTAATTTGAGTGAAAAAGAAACCGTGTTCTAAACATACAAAGTGTTGCTCAAGCGAATAATTTACTAGGTCTAGATGCATGTATGAAACGGTTACAATCTAAGACAAATTCCGGGTTAGATACTATATTTGGCATCGTGTTAGCTTTGTGATAAAACTTAAGGCTAAAGTTAACAATGATTTACACACCATCCACGACATATAGTATGCACTTAACTGGAAAATAATACGAAGTGTTAACATATTGTCAATGACCATCTCAAATGTGGTGGCTCATACGTCTCCTTTCAAAGTGACAGTTTGGACCAAAAGTATTTTCATTAAAAAATAACAATAAACCATTGTTTCCTTTACACATCTTACAAAATCTGTTTATTAATGGCGTACACGTGTCTGAAAAGTGAACAATAACTTCACAATCGTCATTTCAAATATGTATTTTCTCTCTGAGCCACGCTGCACAGTTAGCTATATTTTAAACTAACAAAACCACGTGATCGCTTATGTTTTAGCTCATCTGTTGTGACGTCGAAGTCTATTTTTAGCAGGAATCCCAAATCGTTCTTATTTATTGATTTGAAAACAATGAACATTTAAGTGTTTATCAACGAGTTTTACTGCCCTAAAATAGAGATACCTTTGAAAATCTTCTTAGCTTAGACTAATGTCGGATGTTTTTTCCTGCTGAAATTATATACAAATACCCCAAACAAACAAAGGTCAGCTATTGTTACATGTATCAGATATAGGCAAACTGTTGTATATCCCCTTTAAAGGTGATCTTAATTTTTCTGTATCAAATCAAATTCTGTAGCAGTTGTGTCCTCGTATAAATATATACACACAAATACAAGGCAATACGTACGGCATGTACCAAGTACGTAAACAAAGCGAAAGTTAGATCAGTAGACGTGAAGATAACCACAAATTGGCGACAATACCTTGTTGCCGTATTGTTTGAGGTAAACATCGTTATGGAAGATAGTGACCGCGTCTTGGACAGATAAATATTTACTTAAGCATATTCCTATCTTTCGTTATCGATGTTCACGCTCAACCGCACTATCTTGAGGAATTCCTATGGCCGACCGCGACAAGACTTTGCTACCGAACTCTGCATTGTCAAAATAACACCACTAAGCCACGGCCTTTCATGGATTCTCTGATATATATGGATAAGAACGGTGGGCGAATTTCATTTTCATCGTTCACAAAGGGCGCACAAGGTATCTTGCCACAGAATGTCGCCACGATGGCATCGCATTCTTTAGGGTCCAACGACTAAATCAATGCGGTTTAAAAACCAACTAATTTCGTTTTGTCTCACTATGCCTAAAGCATTGTTATGTGTTTAACGAGTTACTGGTTTTGAATATTTGACAAAGGTTGCGGAAAAGTGATATAACCTAAATTGTGTTATGGTCGACATTGTTTGGCTGCAAGCAACAATGATTTCTTTCAAAGGTAATTGAGTTCGTTTAACGTCCTTTCAAGGATAAAACACTGCCAAATGAAGGTTGTTCCTTCCGCGCCAAAGAAAACAGAATTTTATGTCAACCCCACAAGTTTACGGGAATATTTCTATTACGATTTCGAATATAATTCGAAAAAAAACAACACATAACTAAAACAAAATTCATACTGTCCTCTTCAAATGCTTGCGACACGGTGTTCGATTCTACAAGTAAATGTCAATGTGCAGTTTACAATAGGGGCTTTGATGTAAATTATATCCTTCCTTTTTTGAGCTGCAACGTCCCTTAGGAGATTCAACAACCTTAAAGCCGTCAATAGATTTGTCGAAAAAGTATGTATGGTAACAAACAACAGCACCAACAACTACCTGGTACATTCGGTGATGGCAATGTCGTCGATCTATGGATGATTCAGATGCAGCTGTCAACATAAGCACCTGAAATGGATTGAAGACATAAGGACAAGAACCTATTACACCTGGATTCTCGGTTCGTGCTTTGGTCTTCCTACATCGTCAAGTAGCTCACGTACATTTGAAGAAATTTAGGTTTCCAATTAGTTAGAACGAAATCAAATCATTAAAATTGCTTATTTTGAACTCTGCTTTGAGTATCTTTATCAGACTGCATAGCAGGTGTAAGGGCAACGAGGTTTCCTAAAAATAACATTTATTTAATTGTATCAAAGTCCTTTACACACGTGTACATGTCTTAGTTAATGTCATTTAAATATTTAGTTGATATCATTTAAATTGTGTATATTATGCCAGTTTTACCTTATTTAATAATAGTAGAGGTACATTTTAAATACTTGTTGCAGTACTTCACATAGTATGTGATTGTTGTACATAGATCTCGGCGAAGAAATAAAATAGCTTAATATGAATTTATCTCTCCTCTCTCTCTCTCTCACTCGCTCTTCTCTCGCTCTCTTTCAATGTTTATTTTCAATATTTTGCCGTATGTGTGTCATTAAGCAATGCGTTGTGTCAAAAGACTGTGTGTCTATGTCTTTAGGGTGAGCTGCCACTTTGCCAGGGCTTCATTTCTCCATATTACCTCCGAGGTCTATTTTTGAAAGTACAACAGCCGAGGTGATCCGAATATACCGACCGGAGGTAACAATTTGTAGCCTGCAACTCGTTAAGATGCTGAAGAATTCGTAGCACGTGGACGAAAGCCATTTGGGTTAGCTTTCTTTAGTGTTGCATGTGTGATTAACAAAATGAAAAAAGCTCTGTACATGTACATAAGCTTGTCTATGGCATATGTGTTCCGTTTGGTCCAGCACCCCGTAGACCCCTGGGGCATTTCCATTTGCCCGGTCACCCTACCCGGCCTATCAGATGTACGGCGACATAGCCAGGTTACCGTAACACTATTGTATTACCATTCACATTAATATTTACGAAGCTGTCTCGACGTGTCGCCAGGTTTAATTTGTCTCCTGACTCACCGTCGCTTGTGTAGATTTATGCTTTCTCACCGGGTCACCAGCTGATATCCCAAGTTATACCGGTGACCCAGTAACTGTTCGTGGAGGCTGTCAACATCCACCCGTTTACCACGTCTAGGGTACGAGATGTCGAAAATATTTCGCTGTATTTAACGTCCTGTCATACAGTATACATATACCATGCACTCCTCAGTCTCAGAATTGCACAATTGATGCAGCTAATAAGCAGAATGCAAGATGAGTAAATTGTGTTATTATATGTGCAAGTTTCAAAGATATCGGTATGATAATGGCAATTATGACGATGAGGATGAGGAGTACGAGAACGATGGCGACAACAGACGATGCTGATGATGCTGCTGATGAGGATGATGATTACGATGACGACGATGAAAATGACGACGATGGTGATGATGAGATGACGACCATGACTACGACGATTATGATATAATGGCAAATCCATTTTATGCGATTGCAACCGATATCAAGGTAAATCATACCGCATTTACGTTTAGAATAGATTAAACAGGACAGTCGATGTGAAGGTTAATACAGGTTATTCTTGTCAGTTGACGTTTGACCCTGATGTCCCCTCTCATGACATCCCCGGGTTCGTTTTTCTGTCAAAGGAGCCAATTTATCGCCCGATTATCGCTTAACGCGTCGTATACTCAGAAATACTAGATCTGCCTTACCCTTGTTTCAGTCAAATGCGTTAATAACCAAAACTATATCTGACTTTTTTCCAATCTAATACATAAACGGACAACAGTATGTACTGCTAGAGACTCGGGTGCAAATAAGGCAGATTCTTAGAGCTGGTTGATCAGACTCTACAATATTTGTCTAAGCCAGATCAAATGGCATTAGGCAGGCCGGGAGTAAATAGCTTGATAACTCGTTAAAGTATCCAGTAGACACAGCCAGCAATAATCCTTTTGAAATTAAACTCCACAAAGAAATAAACGTCGTAGCTTTTCTTACAACTCCTATAACAAATGTATCAATACATCTCCAGTTGGAAAAGTACCTCCATAGTAAAGACTTTGTGTTATTAAAGGGTAGAAGATGGTAGTTTTAAAGTGATGTATAGATTTACTTTACCGTTTGCCATCTAGGTCACGTGGAACAAAGATAAATCTGTTTTCTTGTCAGTATCAATATCAGAACGACTAGTTCATATATTACTAACGTGAAAAGAAAGTCCTATAAAATATGGCTATTTTCGTTTTAAACTGCTAGTATTAAGTATATTTTAATTCAGTGTTCTTTCTAAGCTAGTGTCTGTCATAAGAATGATTGTATTATTTAAATTGCACTAAAATAGACGCATAACCTTGCCCATTATAGGCGTCCATGTGTAGAGATGAAAAAAAACAACTGTGATTGGAGAAGATATAGTAGCTGGCAATAACATGAAGTATGCAATCAATGGCGATAGTTTCCTGTAAAAATAAGTAGCAGGCAAAAGTTTCTTTAACGAAAATAATACATGACAAAAATATCTATCTACAATGATCGCTTAATTATATATATACGTCCTGGAATAAGTATAATTTCTTTGCTTCAAACGCATGCACTCAGGTGTGCCTGGGTTGTCACACATCCCTGATCTTTCTAGATTTTCACGATCGTGTCTGGGGTTGCATTAATACAACGCGGGCGCACTTCAACTATGCGGCATTGCTATCGCATAATTTACATACATTAGGAAAAGATGGAAGGCAAAAGTTAAGTTAATCGGACACAAAGGGTGAGACAATTCTAATTAATTATTTGTCCTAACTGCTGTGTTGATGAAGTCAAATTACGTCTCTTACAGATCTTTGATCATTATTTTTAGAATAAGACGATTTTACACACAAAACTAAGGATCAGTTAAATTAAATAGGTACGGCAAATACTTTTCGTTTCGTTTGTTTGTTGTTGCGTTTGTGTGTGCGTGTGTGTGCATGCGTGCGTACGTACGTGTGTGTGTGTGTGTGTGTGTGTGTGTGTGCGTGCGTGCGTGCGTGCGCGTGTGTGTGTGTGTAGGTGTGTGTAATTGAAGTCTGTGATTTTCGACTGAGGCTGAATCTTTGTTCAATGATACATGCTTCCTGTTGTTCATTGAAACAAAAACTTTATTTTAAATATATATGTGGCGTTGACGAGCCGTTAGTAAACACACTTTATTGATCTTTATTGTAGTTTGATTCCTTTGGATGGTTTATGGCTTTAATACTTAACCCTTACAGACTTGTAATGCCATGGGACGTTTAACAGAGTCAATGCGGTATATGGTGGGACTCAGACTCACGCGGTAAGGGGCTGAGGAGTTACCGGTAGGTGACACTAACCGCTCAGCAACAGGCGCAAATCGAACCTTTCTGAACAACTAAATACGTATTAGTCTGTATTAAAGTCATACAAAAATGAAACTGATGTTCATTGATACCTTTGTCACTGGTTACAAGCGAATTAAAAAGCGGCGGCCTCTCGTCCTTCAATGGACAGTTAAAGAACAGATAACTCAGCCTTCACTTTGAAATACAACACCAAGTGGCCGATAAGACTCCCCTCTACTCAGGCCTATCAAATGTATCGGATGTATATGTATTTAGTAGATTATTAGATTGTTGGGTATTAAAGGAAAAGGGACTTTTTTTCATGCGATATTATGTTTCCATGTAGAAATGTAAAAATATAGCTCCCAAGGTGTATTGTTTAATGTGTCGTTCCAAGCAAATGGTCGGCCAAATTTATATTGTTTCCTTTTGTAATATTTAAATATTTTCGGTTTCTGTATATCCAGGTGTTTTGGGCTGTTTAGTCGTTAAAATAAATTGTTCAACTCACCGGTTAATATCAAGACTTTGTAGCCGTGTCAATTTATGTGACATTTGGCTACAGTTTGAATGTGTGTGTGTCCTCTGTATTTCCTTTTTAGTATTATATTCTTTAATAATACATCGACTCAATACGTGCTTTGGCAGTAAACAACAGTACATACATAACACAACTTAACATTATTATTATTGTTATACATTTTATATACTTATATATTATAAGTTCGGATAAATGACCCATACATCTATGGGTCGCCGGAAGACTCTTCTAACAAGGTTTTCATACTAAACCAGAGCAAATAAAGAACCGAAATATTTATTTAGTGCTGAACTAGAAATTTCTTTCATCTTTTCCTGCATTTGGAATAAAGAGTTGTTCAATCTTTGTTAAAAAGAAGCATTCTATTACCATTGCTCATAGAAGAATAGATTTGCCTTTAATTTACATTAGAATAATCTTCCGTTACCTGTCGAAATGTATAATAGCTTACAATATATAAATATTCCAAAATGTTTATGAAATCTGAAGAATTAGACCGAACATAAAATGATAAGTTGTGCAGCTTGGCTTTGTAGATTATAGTGGAGATTTTGAGCAAAAGGTCGTGAAACCTACCGGTAGTTTTTCTTCTTTTTGAAGACCACATCTGCATTGGTTTTGAATATAATCCACACTCTCAAACGGCGTTATAAAGGCAGCAGGTGTCTGTGCAGGCAGACACCAGGCGACAACATCTTCTGGCGCCGTACAGCTGTTACTAACGGAATGAACCAGATACAGCTTTCCTTAGTCACACAGAAACAATACTTTTTGCCACAGTTGGACGATTTGCATATTTTTTTTTTCAGAAAATATAAAAAAAAAACTTTGACAAACCCTTGAATAGTGGATAAACCATTACTTTTGGTCACTATATTATATACGGACATGCTTGTCAGGTTGAGTTGGGGGAGAGTCAAAAGAGCCACGAGAATGTTAAATTTTATATAGCGGATATAAGCGCAACAAATAACTTCCGCCCTAACCCCAACCCACCCCGAAAACAACAACAACAACAAAAAAACCTAGATGAAGAATCCAACATTTTTTTGGCTTAAGTTTTTTCATGAATCACAAAGGTTTTGGTTTTAGCTTATCCAAATTAAAAAAAAAAACACAACAAAAAATATTCTTAATATCACGGGGCTGGGAAGGGATAATTCACAATTAAATTCAATTAAACTGAAATTATTTAAATACGCAAGGAAGTGTGTGTGCGTTGGGGGGGGGGGGGGGGATTCTGTCCGCCTTGGAAAATTCACATGTGAGTTGGGGTTTATTCTGCCCGCCTTGGAAAATTCACAGGTGAGGTAGGGTGGATTCTGTCCCCCTTGGAAAATTTACAGGTGAGTTGGGGTGGATTCTGTCCGCCTTGGAAAATTCACAGGTCAGTTGGGGTGGATTCTGTTCGCCTTGGAAAATTCACAGGTCAGTTGGGGTGGATTCTGTCCGCCTTGGAAAATTCACAGGTAAGTTGGGGTGGATTCTGTTCGCCTTGGAAAATTCACAGGTGATTTGGGATGGATTCTGTCCGTTTATTTTTACATGATGATATATGATCAAGAGTTTGCTATTCTACCTAACTTAAAAGCAGTCGACGCACTGTTACATATGGCTTGCTGCCTACCTAACAGTTTGAGACTACTCCTGTCTTATAGGTGATATCCTACAGTTTGGACCCTAGTTTTGTTTCTCAAACAACTAAATAAATTATTGTTGCATGAAAGGATCTCGTGAAAAGGTGTTTATTGATGCCCTACATGTACGTAAACAGTGAAGTATAATACCTATACCTCATTCCAAACATGTATTTCCTATCTGAGCTCCGCTGAACAGTTACTTACGTTCGACATCACATTATATCACCATCCGGGAATTTTCGCTGTGACATCAAGAATCTATTTTTAGCAGAAAACACAGACTTGGGAATAATAAACATTTAGAGCGATTTATTTCTTGATTTGTACTGTTTAACAATTAAGCTAGTGTTCAGATCGTTTTAACTTAGATTAGAATTCGAGTTTAAAAAAGATATGATGCCCAATTTTACCATAGCAGTCTCAAGATATTATTACAGGTGTTTGGTTTATACATACTTTCGGATACAACACTTAAGCGCAACATAGTAGTTCTTATTTCCTTGACAATATTCGCAACGAAAGGAAAATCACACTGTAAAACTCCCGTAGCATAATAAACCAATGTTCACATTAAGATGCCCAGCCTGTTTTAACTATCTGCACACGTGCTTATAAAATGCGACACTACATGAACTTCGAAGTGTGGTGTAACTAATGACCACTTCTCTTGGACCAACTGGTCTTTGTTGTCGACGCTTAGCCCTCCTTCTATGCCCACTACACTTAAATCGGAATTGTATATTCTGTGAACGGATATGTACCTTACTCCAATAATATACGGCAATTTATCTACACAGTTTTGTGTTGCTTCTAGATGTGATAGGCTACTTTTCCGCAGCAGTAAATACCACAGTGCCTGCAGCGCTTCCTTTCTATAATCATTCATCTTCAATTTGACTACATGACTTTGTTAAGAAAAATCGTTAAAAACAAATAACATAATAAACTAAAATGTTATAAACCTTGACCTTGACCTTGACATATTCCTTTCAGTCTTTTTATGGCCGGATTCTACTGGGGACTATTTTGTGTCACTTACTTTGCGATGCGTCTAATGCTTTATACATGTCCATCACCCACGGCCACGATGTAAACAACGTTGATTTGTTTTGTTTCGAGGTGATGAGTGGATTAAAATCAATGGAGCCCATTAAGATATATGAGAAGCACGATGTACCCATTATAGCGCTCGGGGCCAGTTGCTTTAACCGCAAACCTAAAATGTTTGGCTAATCTTCCTGCCCTTTCGTGACTCGAACTTGTCTCACATCGTACTCTAATACTTGAAAACCTTCTCACGACAAAAGCGCTAGGCTTCTCATTGGAGATTTCTGCTATCTCCTTACCTCCCATCAACAGTAGGTCCAGTAATATACACCCAGCAATCACCGGAAGATGTAAGAAACCTGATCGAACCAGGAGACCATCTCAACTGACCTGGTGGCCCTCAGGCGAATCCTTGCTCCAGTGATTCGGTCCGGTTCAGGACTTAGATATATACTAAACGGCAAAATGAGCGGGTTTGTTAAAGGAGACATAGTTGAATACGTTTTTGCATTTTGTATAACGTATATTAGTTTAAGGGTAGTGGTTGTTCCTTTGAATACATGTGTTTTCTAAATGTATTTTAGATCCAAACGAATAACTTTATGCCTCTATCTCTCATTTACAAATATTCCACTTATCATTTTACATTAAACCTTATTTCGATATAAAATTAAAAGCTCTTATTGCTCGTATATACCATGTACATAAAACCAAACAATTTACATCCTCAGTAATAATCAGTAGTGCTTCAAATCTAAAAATTGTATAAATAAAACCACATCATAGGTTCTATATATAAACGACAATAATCCCTTCCGTTCAAGGTGCGTTATGTTTGTCGGTAAGTATAGATCAACAAAACTAAACTGATGTACCTGATATACATTTAACACCGCGTTTAGTGAACGAGATCCCCTTTGATATGGCCGTTGAATATATTCGGTTGCACTTTACGAGTTGATAAAAAGACAACTTGCGATGTATCTGTCCTGTTTTCCCACTGTTAATGCTTTTAGTCATACAAGTCAAACGATATGTATTAGAGTATCTGTTTATACACTCAGGTGATATGAAGTTGGCGTCTTGATGTGCGTGTGTGTGTTTAGTGATTTTGTAGTTGTCGTTTATTTATGGTGTTTATTGTGTGCGTTTGTTCGTAACGTACTCACGAAATTTCCATTTAACTAAGTATCGATGACATACTGACCTTGACTTTAGTGTAGTTGTACGTTGCTGCATAGCATGGCTTCGCACAGCACAGCATAGCTTTGCTTGCTTTCATGGCATGGCATTAACATGAATCTCATAACTAAAATGATACATTTTTCAATCCTATTTCTAGATTTGGCATCCGTCATTATTCCGTCTGTTATAAACTTTGGCATTTTTTTTTATTTAACCAAGATTTGTAAATGGTCAGAAAATGAGTTTAACATTATAGCATTTAAGATCTGAGTGACCATTGAATTCATTAACTGACTTATTCAGACATCTGTAAAATTAACATAATTTCCTTGAAATAAAAGAACAACTCAGTGCCGAAGATTACGTATTGTTTATTCATTTAGAAACTTAAATTGTTTTAAAAATAGCACAATTAAAGACGTTTTAATGATGTAAACATAAATTAAAACTAGGTGTATCGTATTATAGACTTTTAATTGATGCAATTTTAAAAAACAGCAACACACAGACTATTTGTTGACATCGGACGTATCTTCTTGCCAAGAAGTGTCTGTTTTGTGCTATTTTTAAAGCGCTGTGGTTGTATATGGCCATGCCCTTCTTTTACGCCAAAGGCACGTTCCGTTGTGTAAGGAGTTGGGATGGGGTGGGGAGGTGGGTGGGGGAAGTGTGTGCGTTTTCGTATACTAATACTTGAGTTTATTTACAAATATTTTTTCTTTACCTTTTCATTTCTAATATAATCATCTTTTTAGTTGTTTTTGTCATAAGTTAACTTGTCATATTTGTTAAAATTAAAAATTAAACAATTATCATGGGGGTGATCTTTCGTACTGTTTATGTTATTTTCTATTTTGAGTATGTAAGTTTAACTGGGTCTGGTTGTAAACATAGCAATAGGTCGTATATACATGAGTTCGTGTGTTTTTGACTTGGCATGTTGTAAGTACTCTGATTGATAAGCATTTTTAATATAAACCTTTACAGGTGGTATCCGACTATTTGGACTAAATGTTTTCTTCTCAAATTACCAAATAAGTCACTGTTATATGAAAAGGCCATGCAAAATGCTGCTCATTGATGCCTTAGATCTGTGTGAACAATGAAGCATAAATCCTCTCTTATTTTTACATACCAGTTTTTTCCTATCTGAGCCATACTGCAGAGATGGCTATTTATAAACTAAGAAAACCATGTGACAAATTACTTTTGAGATTCCAGGTAATCCGCTCTGATGTTAGTATCTATTTTGAGCAAAGCTCAATATCGTGGTTATTTATAGATTTAGACAGAATTACATTTAAAGTGTTGTGTGTAATTTTCTAATTATATTGTCTTATAATGACCCAAATTTAAAAACAACAACCCATATTTCTGTTAGCGATTTTCTAACTGACATGTCAAAAAAAGGCCTGTCTTTATCTCGTACAATATTGGAACAATGTCGTAACATGATAACGAGCTGGTATTTGCAAATCATTATCTCAGATGGTGTAAACAAAAGGATGAGAGGGTTCAAGACATCAATAGATAACTGCACTTTTAAACAAGTCATTAAATTCCAGAGGATTAAAGCTGTGTTTGTTTTGATATGGTCATGTTTATTCGTGAGATGCACTTACTAAGAAATAATCAAGTAGTCTTGCAGCGTGTGAATTTTAAATTCGTTTGATCTGTATATGATTATCAAGTAGAATTTTTCGAGTTCGATTGACAATCATCCGGATAAAAGGACGGATTAAGGAATATTCACTCAATGTACAAAGACGCTGTTGACCCTACTAGACTAGAGACTGTTCTCCAAATTAAATAACAATAGGTGTTGCTCGTACCATAGATTGTTTTTCTTTCCATGTTAAATAAATGCAAGATTCACACCTCCGCTAAGAAAAACACCAGTCACAGTTAATTAGTATGTGTATACCTCATTCTGTCGCTAGTCCCGGTGGTGCCGTTTAATCACACCTTTACCGCAATCTCTGTTTACAGCATTGTATGTGATATGTGTTTATTCGAGTCATTAATGGCTTTAAAATCTGGACGTGCAAACAGCACTCGCGGTCCTTTATCCCTAATTATCGCCTCACCTGTCTATCAATACTGACTAGTCACGTGATCAATGGTGCTGGACAGTGGCCGGAGACCGAAGGCGCCTAGGTAACTTGTCAGGTATTGTACCGCAAGGTGAGGAATGCAGTGCTGTGACAGAAACATGCCATGTTGTGACAGCAACATTCTTTCCTTTCCATTTTACACAACCGAAGTTTTTTCGCATCGCCGTTATAACAAAGCCGAAAAGGTGTATTTTGTCATGTTGCTGTTGTTGTTCTGTAACATTCCAGGAACAAAAAAAATAATAAATAGGTGGAGCTGTTTTGTTATCTTTATGAGAAATAAAAAAGACATTTATCACTCTTTGAAGTTCTAATAATATCGTTTAATTTCTTTTATGTACATCACGCTTTCTTTCTTTAACGCTTACTAAGTATCTTGCTACTGGTATATCACAAAAATTAATAGATACTAAAGTTATATGTCGAATCATTATTTATTAATCTCCTTTAGTATGTAAGCATATAATTATGCGTGTGACATATTACACATTTCGTTGAATATGCATATAAGATGTGTCATGCATATAATTTATACAATAAACATTGCCGTGCAAAAATAGACAATAACTATAATTAGTTACATTTAAATAACAAGATAGTTGTTTCTCTCAAGCTCACGAAGAACAACACAATTATCAAAAAAAACAACAAAAAAACAACAACACAACACAACATATCTTATTATCTACACCATATCGATATTTGACTTAATGCACATTTTAATATGGCTAATGCGACTATAGGTCCATTGGGCTGGATGTTGTTCGCATCTCACCTTTTATTGGTGCACTTATTTAATGACGCAATCAAGTCACTATAATAAATCTTAATATAACAAATATCTTATTAATGCAAATATTTATGGCTAAGACGATATGCGTGTAGGGTATATATGACAGACACAGACCTAATCTACAAGATCATGTCAAACAATGATATTAAATAATCTAAACATTTTACAACATACTGATTGTTCTGTCAGTGATGATATTTATCATGCATGATCTCTTGTCTGAGGGTGGGTACATAGAGGGTGACGACCACGACATGTACGGGTCAGTGTACGGTGTCACGATAGCATCTTGGGGTCAGATAATGGTGTTTCCGAGTTGTTGGGCTGTCAGGGCGTCACTGGTCATGTCTGCACACAGTTGATAAAGATCCTGGTACAGAATGCAAAACAACAACAGCAATACGAATCACAAATGCTAGATATTTTTTGCTAGCACTTATTTTCAACTTTCAAATATTTCTGATATTATTAGCAATGTAATACAGTGTGTACGACAGTTAAAAGGAATAACACTAAGAAACATTATTGTCATATTAGCAATATTACCACTGTCATACCGTAATTAAAAAATAATATTACGTTGTATAAACAACATAATGCAATCATTCTGATTATAACTTTTCAAATTAACGGGGCTGACAAAACAGGTTAAAGATGAAAGTTATTATTTATAGACCCTCTTAACATTTGGCAGCTATTATTATCTAGATTTATATCGCGACATTATCCGGTATTTCTAAATGTTTATATTATGCGCATACATTAACCTGGTCCATCTCTTACAACATAAGTCAATAATGCTACTAAGCATGTTAGATACATTCGTTTTTTAAACCGGGCCTGGTAGCACAATCGGCAGAGCGTCGGCTTCAGGTAGGGGTGGCCCTAGGTTCGATGCCCTGGCCGTGACATACCAAAGTCGTTAGCAAATGGTAGTAGGTATAGCTCCCTTGCTAATGCTCAAGCCAATATAAGGGTAGTTTCGCGGCATGCTTAAACGGTGAAGGCAGCACTAGATCAGATTAAGTGGGCTATACGTCTCCAGATAAATGAAATATTGTTGGTGGGACGATAAGATCAATCAAGAAACACACATCCATTTCAAGATCATTTGTTTTCTCCTCGCTGGCATAAGCGACTCTATGTATTGTTCGGACTCGGGGATTATTCTATGTCATAACATTATTACAGCGGGTGTATGTCTGCAATACCAAAGGGACTTGCTTTGTAATGATATCAATGTATGTACCTTCGTCATTACCATTATTTGAAGAGCTTCAGTTTACAGGAAGTTTTATTTTCTTATATCACAGAAGTTCATATCAATACTGGAGGCTTGAAGGGGGTGGTCATACTCTATAGTAAGAATCTACATAAAAATCTATGTAGTTGATGATGTAATGATAATTTTGGTATGGCAAAAGTGGACACCGTCTTTAGATAAGTGAACTACTGTTGGTGGTACGAAAAAACAAACAAATCAACATTAAACAAACATAAACAAACGACAAACTTGAAGATTAACTTAGACATATTTGTGTATTGCAATATGTTTTATAGACTGGGGGTTGGTAATTGGGAAATATGTAGCTTATGGAAGCATGAAAAAACTGTATTTATTTTATTTAAAATAAAAAAAGAAGTTGAAATGGGGAACATATAATATGTTCATTTATAATAGCTAATTTACCTAGTTTTGACATTTGACTCAGTTTACAACACAATGTCAATCGCGATTTATTGCTTCTCTCTGTCATTTCTAACTCTTGCAATATTTAATAATATGCTTGTAAGTATGCATATTTTATCTAAAGTGATGTCAGTTAACCATTTGTGTATTAAGCGTCAATTAAAGACTTGGCTTTCAATTACTCAAGTTTGCCAATTAAGGTCACTAGATCAATTTGAGAGTCGAGCGTCTCAAAAGTGTCACGTGACACAACTGAAGCCTTGTTTGAGTGAGCGAAAGAGAATGGCTTAAAACTGTGGCCCAGTCAAGTTGCAACATAACTCTACCTGTGTCTACCCAGCACAGTAAACCTGAACGAACCGTTTCGTGAATGAACTCGATTTAACATTTTAACTTCAATATTTTTCTGCTGACGGTTACCATACCTTTGTGAACGAGATAAAATCGGAGTCTTAGACCTGCTCGGGGAAAATCCTGTGTTTTCATTGGCTGCTCGAAGAAAGAGTTTCATTCTGATTGGTCGACCAAGTGACATCACTAGGTAGGTTGTCAACTTGTCCAAACACGTCGAGTCCCACGCATATGTATATCAGCCATCGTCTGTTCAACGACATTCATACTGAAAAGCGAGAAGTCGGAGGTTTAACTTTTGTGGATTTAATCTGAAGGCCAACGTTTGTTAAACGGATATTGACACTGTTTAAGACTTTGACAAAACAAGCAAGAAAAGGTATTTTAACCATTTATTATAACTTGTAGCCTAGTAGTAGTAGGCTTCGCTGTCGTATTCTGTGTACATTTTGTTCATTACCTTTTGACCATGCAAACAACTTGTACAGTTTCAGCATTAGTTGAAATCATACAAAAGGAAGGGCTATTCTTTCTCGCTTAGGTTATGTTCAAATGCGACAGACATTTTAAAAAAAAAAAAAATAAAGGACAATTTTAATAATAAATCAATTAAGAAATTGATTTAAAATTCATCATAAATATTTTATCATGAAATTAATACACATTATATGGGCTCCCTTTAACACTGCAATATTAAATAAATAAATAAATGATCAATATGCTCAGTTGGTTATTAGAAAGACAATCCATTAAACAGTAAGCATTGATGTCATAACGACTCTCACATCTTTTTATACAGATTTATGCTGGTTTTAACTGCGTCCTTACAGTTGTGTAATGACAGTTTTAAACATTTTTGTTCAATTTGTCTGAAGTAATTAAACTTAATATCAATTATGTTTACTACCAAACTAATATTGGACTTTTTCCTTCTCACAAATAAAACAACAAACAAAATCATAAACTATAAGCTGGCTGTAAGATATACGGAAATATTAGTATCTTGCTATTTATATAAAGCCTCAACAGCAGATAGTGTAGATCCTGCACAGAAACCTCCAGCGTGAGCCAGTTGATCTGGAATTACACTATTTGGCTAAGCATGATCAATATTAACCACATAACATGCTCCGTCTCAAGGCCAGCTCCCATTGTTACATGTACTATGGGTAGATAAGCTGGGATCCCCAAATATTGCAATAGGATGCGACATACCGTTCTGCGCTATATATAACTCTGATGCAACATCTAACTTCGAGAGTGTTTTGAAAAAAAGATACATTAAAGCAAAACATTACATTTCAAGAAAGGGACACGTTTCGGGATCCAGCCTTAACATGAGCTTATGTGAACATCATAATTTGTTTTCTTGTCTGAAAAGAAATCATAGTCAGTTTCAAATAACAGAAAGAAAGCTAGAATAGGTTCACACGCTTTTATACGGATCTGTTGGTTATGTGGGGCGTAATTAAATACAGTTCTCCCTTCTGCTATTTAGCTAGTTATTTTCTACAGAATTATGAAAAAGGTTATTAAATTAACAATTTGTTTATTTTTCAGATAAAATGAAAGTTCTTCAGAGGTTTCTGACTGCTTTGTTCTTTGTCGTTGTGTCGTCATCATACGTCGATGCAGGATGTGCCGTCGGAATGTACTACGACCACGGGACCAAGAGCTGCGTGCCTTGTTCCTTGTGTCCTAAAAACAAAATCATCCTTCGCCAGTGCTTCAATGATGTGGACACTCTCTGCGGCACGTGGAAAATAGATTTGAACCAGACCCCATTCAGACAAGACGCCGTGGATGTTGTGACGTCAAAGCACGTGGAAGTGTTGACAACGGGATGGAGGCTTACCAGCCGACAAAGCAGGTACAACTGACACTGCAAGAGGAGGTGGCCGAGTTGGACGACAAGTGGTTCACTATCACCATGGTTCTGGTCGGTTTCCTTGTGTTCGCCTGCGTTACTGGACTGATCCTCGTCTTCTACATCTGTATCGTCTGCAGACGGAAACAGCGTGAAATCGTCTGCGACTCTGGTAAGTGTGGGATTTATTTCAAACAACAAATGTATTTTGGCACCAGTGTGTTCTTCTAAAGATATGTCGCTAGCAAGAATCAGAACCAGATTGAAATGGTCTATACATGAATGTCATGATATTTACCATTGAATTTACTATATATTTATTAAATTTTATAACGCGCTCAATGCTAACTAGGTCAGCGCCTTTGACTCCGTAAACGGCATCATTTTAACCATTTGAAAGGCAGTCTGTCTTAGAATAAAGGAGAAAGTGTCTCGCACGTGGTACTTTCATTCATGTCTTGCCGTCATTTGAGTAGTCCGTGCAAGCGGGTAAATTATGACATAGCTTCACTTCCTGAGCCCCATGCCTTCCATTCAGTAGTTCAACATGTGGCGTGTTTCCACATCATTGCTGGTTGTTTTGTGTTGCTATTTGTACCAGTCACTGCACATTCATTGTTAACTCGAGGAACGTAACGGACAGAAGCCAACTGTTATCCCATGTCGCATCCCAAAGTCAGCAGCAATGAGTCATGCAAAAAGACACACCTCCATTGTCAATGTTCGTCCGATACAACGTAATGAATGACTTGACTCCTTGAATGTACATTTTTAAGGGATTGACTGTGAAATATGCTTAGTACAGATATAATAACTACTAAATTTAGGTTGTTTTACAAACAAGTTATTATTTAGAATAATTACTTATGTAGAATGATTACTTGAAACGTTTAATTTGTAATTTTTGAAATACTTAATACTAGGAAACTCATATTCTGACAAGTTTCCTCATGAATTTTTAATTCCATCGTCCTATGGTCTAGACATCAAGTCCCAATTCTTATGGAGGAAAAATACTGACTGTATGGAACGTTATTACTAATTTCTTTGTACACATTAGGAATAGTAAATGAATATTTCTCTAAAACATGTAGCAACTAGGAAGAAAGCTAAGAAATAATTTTTAACTGTGGTATAAAAAAGAAGTGAATTGACCTTTGAAAACAAGTTAGTGTTAAGAGAGCACCCATTGACGGCATGGCATGCGTGCAAAGAACAACCAATGCCCTTCTTCACTCGCGACCGGTCTTGCACCGACAGGGAGCAGCAGAAATGCGTAAATAATAGCCCCCCTTTTTGCTGAAACAACGTGTATAATGATAGCTCTGCATTGAATTTACCGGTCCTTCAACAAGGAAATATGGGAGTTACATTCATGAAACCCACCGACCCCTTTCAATTGTCAGAGGTTGTACTTGGGGGCCCTGGTATAAGAACACTTCCTGGGGAGTGCAAATACCGCTCGGCGGCCCCACAAACGGCTTCACCGACCGTATTGTTCTCCCTCCTATTGTTGCTGTATGGAATTAAAAATGTAACATAAATGAGATCGCAGCAGTATTGCCTGTTAAATATGTCTGGTATTTAGATTTCACACGGCGACCATTTGTGAGGCCATGTGAAAGTTTGCACAAGGGACTGTCGGCTGTGGGTCAAACAATTGACCCGACTTTTGACAAGATGTTCAAAGGGGTAACAATGCTCCATGTTAAATTCATTCATTTCTAGATTAAATAATGCGACTTCCTTTCGGTTATGATAATGCTTGATCAAAAGATACAGTCTACTTTGTCAACCAAAGAAGCTTATTTCCCTTACATTGGAAGTTCGCACGCACATAGGCAAGGTCTCTTAATCCCCTTTTGTCTATTTATAGATTATCAATACTGAATATAGCTAACATTTAAAATAATATTTAATAATTTCATAATGCAGTAATTGAATAGAAATGTTTTCCTAGACATTCGTGTACATTGCAATTTCAGTCATGTTAGAATTGTGGATATTTTAATGCCTCCTGACACTTCAAATTGATTTTGTGTTTAGTGGCTATTTAGATGTGTATGAGATAAAGTAAGGGATGAAAGAACACATGAACATTAGGCCAACCGTGATACGGCATAGCTTACTCACGGGGAAACAAACGTACAAACTGCAGGGGAACGACAAGATCTATCAGAAACAAAAAGATTTAATTGTGCTTAAGCGAAACGCAGCGTTTCCCGTAAAAATCTTTATATGTACATATGCTTCAATACCACACCGTTAACACTACAGATAGTAACAAACACAATAGTAGTTCAGGTATGAATCTTTTCAAACGACAACAAATTAGGCATAGCAGGGTGGCTGTGGAATGCAGGCGTTGATTAAATTACGGACGTGCGTGACAGATGTTTAGAAACAACATAGAGATTGTGCGTTTTTTTTTTATAGTTTTCTATACTATATACAACCACAGAACACATGAATATTTATAAAATAGGCGTTGAATCACGTATTTATTTAACTAACGCCCATAACGAAGTTTCACAAAGTCTCTGATGTTTAGCTACGATAACACCCTACTATGGCCGGCAGCAGAAATTATCAATCCGTGTCGAATAACAACACTGAAGCGTTTGTTAATGAATATAATGTCTTCATTCACGATGATGAAGCACATATAAATGCAGCAATATACTAACCAGCCTCACTATGAGGTGGTAAAACTGTTGAACATCTGCATTATTAGTTATTTCAATTGAGGTACATGTATATCTTACCATGTATGCGCTCAATCCCGATCCATTTTTTTTGCAAACATACATTTAAAACCTTTAATATTTCTTATCTAGGACTTACATCAACATTTCTTATTGATGACATAAGAAAGTGGCACATGTATTTTATTTAGATTTGGTTCAGTTATTATAAAAAATAAACTTGATTCGAGTGACAGAAAGGACGTATATCATAATGACTTATTCAAATTAAATGACTCAACATAAAATGCTCAAATCAGGATTGTGTATTGGGTAATGTTAAAGGGTCCGAGGTGTCGTTATTGAAGGACCTCTGTGCGTATTTAATGTACACCATACTTCAGCGTAATATAGGAAAACTCTACTAATAAACTTGAATATGTCAAGTCAAGCGTAATGTATGATGACGGGCACTCGAGGATCTTGTTGACCGGTACTGACATCATTGTCACAATTAGGGGTCCGGAGTTTTACAATGTTGACCATCTCCCTAGCGACATTTAGTGGACCCTGCATGTCTCCGATTTATCAGCACAATTATCGAAGCCCTCCATCAATACATGGTCGCAAATAGTCTTGTGAAATGTGAAAATAAGTACCCAGCATGGATTCTTTCGCGACATCCATTCTTAACTGTGTCCATGACCAGAATCCTATTTAAAGTTACGGTCAAAGTGAGGGATGAAGTGGTTTTATTGCCGGCATTTATTGTGAGACACGCTAATGGCCGTCTTATTTGACCCGACTGTTCGTCTCCGGACCTATTCTTGTGGTCAAAAGCGTGAAAACACTTAATAGAAAATCAGCTCTTATAACAATTACGCCGCTTTTAGTGAAGGTGGCAAAAGGAGGGTTCGAACATAAAACAAATTAGTTTTAAATAGTGGTCGGGGTTAGAGGTAGATATGATCAAACAGAATTGAGAAAATCGCTATCGAAGAAATTGGTACTAAGCCGAATCATTTCCATCACAGTTAAGAAGGTTTTTACTGTTTATGATACAAAATAACCTTATTAATCCAGTTTTAATTTTATAGATGTGAATTCTGGTCAACTAAGTTGAAATAACGGCGCATCAGCTTTGCAGTAGGTTTTCTTTCTAAACATTATTTTCGTTTTGGATACAGATTCGTGATTGTGACAGTTTTGCATATGTCGTCTCTCGGGACCTTCCATACACTCTTCTGTCACAATCCACTGATGTTGCCTCGGGATTGACGCTGTAGCCATTATCTCACGGCATCTTGTCGGCTTGTGCCGGCAGGGAACAGTTACCGACGACCTGATAAAATGCGACCAACACTAACACTGTCATCCGACATTCTCGATCGGTTAACGTTGTTGTTACATGGTGTAATTGTATTTCACAGTCGATTTATAATTCATTTATAGTAGGCGGAGGGAGAAGCATCTTTGTATTGTGATAAAGGAGGGAAAACCGCAAGTCAGGTCGAATGTTAGCGTCCGGCGATTGTTTCATAATGAAATAAAATCATAGGATTCTCGACTGAGAGGCAATGAAAACAAAGCCGGACTATCCTTGGAGCCAAATGATGTCTAAACTAATGCAAATGATTGCTGATTACGTTTATGTACTCAATTGACCCGTATAGTCTGTGTTTACGGATTTTAGTAAAGATATATAGAAAATACGTAAATACACAATTGTGCGCTCTCCGAAGAGTGTTTATATTCTCACCTGTAAGCCTAAGAACAACCAACGCTTAACGCTCAAGTCCCCACATAAAATTCCATTGGTTAAACGTAATGTCATATTTTGTGTATAAGTTGGCTTAACATGTTTTATAGCCTTACTTAAGGCAGTAGATTAATCAGTCTGTTTCAAAGAAGACTTATACGTGTACTGTATTTGTCAGTTGGTGATTACTTTGTTACAGCTCCTATCTGTTCATATTCAATACACATCCCACCAGCCAGTCTAAATATTTGGTAAAATGGTCGTGGTCAGTTGTTCAGAAGCCATTATCCTGTTTTGGTCACACAAGCGTGAAATTGATGTCAAATTATAATTGAACGGTTACCATGGACCCTTGGGACTGACTCACACCGCAAACATGTGACTATTCTCCAACAGTATTCGACCTGGTATCCTTCAATGAGTGTCTATATTGTACCGCCATATCGATGGCTACAATCTCAAGTGAAATATTGTATTCTGGCACAATGCGTATAACGAGTCCATTGTTCGCCTTGATGAAAATCTGACTGTCAAACAAAGGACATGGCAATTGGCACAAAACACTGCTCTCGAGACATTATTCTTTTCGCTGTAAGGAATGGAATAATTGTCGATTAAGCTCTCGAAAAAAAAAACGAAAAGAAAATCAGGAATGTAAATTGAACATCGTTTAGGGGTGTATGTTTCTTTCAGTTAAACCCAGCCTTCTAAAGAATATCACAGATGGTTTTATTGGGAAGATTAATTATTGTATATTATTTGAGCATAAAGGTCATCATATCATTGTAAATTGCAATTGTTAAGTGACCTAGTCCTTGAGGCTTTTACATATACTCTTAACACTGATAATTTTACTTGTGCGTTTTAGTAACTGATAAATTTTGCCAAATTCTTATGTTAGCCACATTTTTTATGTTTCAGTGTACACCAGTGCCCTTTTGCGAGACGACACTCAAACGCCACCTAAGTTTGAGCCTTTCAGAATCATCTCCCAGACGTGAGGAAGATAGTGGCACCACGCTCCTTCTGTTAAAGGGGCGGAATCGACACGTCTACCTCCGCGATAAGCCACGCCTACTTATCACGTGATATCTGTGATATGACAGCGGTTCCTGTTTACAGTGCCGGGTCTGAATCTTGGACCCCAGTCTTCATGGACTGTATAAACCACATTTACATAGAACCCTCGGCTGACCTTGGAGCTACCAACGATATAACGAAATCCGGCGACGCCATTACATGCCGAATGTGATTTTAGTCGCCGCTGCCAGCTGTAGTTAACAATGAACTGACACTAGTTGCTTCAATTATAAACATTATATGTTATTGGTGATATTTCGTGTATCTTACCATAATAGATGTAAAATCATGCCTGTTGAAGGTAATAGAAGCCGTTAACTATTGGCAATATCCATGCATTCCTCTTTAACCGACCCAGCATTGAAAGTTATGTATTAATTAAATACTGTCGTGTTCGTGTTATTGCATCTTTAATTTTGCCCTATTTATTAATTTATTTTTCTCATCACTTTTCTGTCACCACTGTTATTCTTGAACTTCACTGCATTCCTGTTTGTTGCTTTTGTTGCTAGATGCTACGTGTCTTTAAATATGTACATAACAAATGAGTGTATTTATTTTTAAACTCTTGTGCAAACATTTTGTGGAATTAAGCAAGAAGTTTGATTCGGTTGTTTTATTTATTTTGTACATACATTGCATTAAAACTAAATTAAATACAATATTTTCCTTGTCTTTTTACCTCTAAATATTGTATATGCAAAACTTTAATATAAATTAATAAAAATGATACAAACAAAAGCGTAGCCCCTGGTTGTTTTCAAAGGACAACTGATCCATATTAGGACGTTTTAAAGAGTCTAAACCTGAATAAATTCTGCAATCTCAAATACTAAGTAAATGGGCTTGTTGAGCTTATTGATGTGTAAAGGTCTACATAACATACGCATTGCTCATTTTTTGGTAAGCTGCTCACGACCTTCATTACCAAACTTTTTCTAGAAATATACACGCGATGTTTTTGTGACATGTCTGATAAACAACAAAACACGTAAAAATATTATTTTGAGATAATACGTCTGAACGATTAAAACAGACATTGTAATGACGGTCCCACCACTGAAAGGCTTAATCCTGATGTTCATCATAGTATAGATCAAACAAACACGGTTATTATGATTAAAATTAATGATTGTTACCATGTAGCAACAGTAAATCGGTTTTATTACAATTGCTTATTTACATAGGTTGTTTTTATTATTTTTTTTATTTCAAGGCTGCGTAGCCTTTTAATACACAATTTATAATTCGCGCGGTTTTCGCAAGGAACGTGACGAATGTTAAAAGAACGGTCATTACCAACCTTACTCGGACTGTCACTAAAGTCAGCCATTTTGTAAAGTGAAAGTCACATGACCGTTTCGTTATTGAGACATTCATTTTAGGTTTAAAGACAATAAACAACAACACGGTTTTCAGTGAAAACTTGTGCTTTAAAGTTAGGAGTTATATTTGTAGCAACGAATTCATGGTCCACTATAATTTTACGTACTGAATTATCTATGGAATGCCAACTCGATGATCAGCCTTTAAATTGTACACACGTCGCTAAATTCAGATTTCCAGTTTTTAAGATAAGGGATGGGATGAGCCGGCATTTTTGCCGATACTGCGCAGCGACATTTCTATCCTAGCACAGGGGCACTTATGAGGTGCCCAGGGACTGAACCCGGCCGGTCCATTATACTGACACCGACGAGTCAGGCGTAATGCTGTCCCCTTAGCCCCGAGCGTTAGGAGGGAAGCCACTACTACCAACTTTGAAGTTTTTGGTTTGACCCGGCCGAGGTTCGAACTCACGACATCCCGACCCGCAAGCCGACACTCTACCTCACGAGCTATTGCGGCCGGTTTATAAGATTAGACATTTCCTTTGCTACTTCTCTGTAAAACGATCAATTTTAAAACCTTTGAAGGTATATCTCAACACAAATACAACATAAAACATAACAATAAACATTTCGTGAAAGAACGCTAAGTATTCCATTAAGTTGACCTGGCTACATGAGAAGACAGTCCGCGGTTTGACAAAGGAATACATACCTTAAAAAGTTCATTCTTAAAAATGTTTAACTTCCTCATTCCTTAAAAGATATGTGACATTTCTGAATCATTTTGAATATAGTCTTAACCACAAAGTTATTGTAAATTACATGATAATGTTCGGATGTTTTTGAACTGTAACATGGACATTTCCTCAAATTAACTTCATATATGTAATAAGATGTTTAGAACCGATTAATACTCATTCAACACGGGTTTTCCCCTTAAATTATTTGCTTTCTTTACCCATTTTGGGGTAGGTAGTGCCAACTTCCAGTGGAATGCTTCCAGAAAATAACTACGGTTAAAAAAATGGCTTACTATCATATTAAATTAATTACACCGATAGGTTTTACCAAAAGAAAAACTTTTTTTATGTTTAGTGACAACTTCCACATACATTTTGAGGTTAAAATGCAACGTTAAGGAAGACCTTTAAATCAAAAGAATATCTTTTTACCTTCTTATGATGCCTTTTTTGACTCATGTTTCGGATACTAGCTTATATCAAATCTTAAACAAACTTAAATTAATTTTGAAACATAAAATTATGTAAAGTCTAAGGGGACATACCCCTTTATTTGAAATGTAAAATAAAGTGTATGCAGCGTCATGTAAAGAAATGGTAAAAAAGTTAAGGTAAATAAATAGTAAACAATTAGATTAACTATAAAAAAACACAGTAAAATGTCTTCTAAATAGAGAGCATACATCAAGCATACGTCGCCACCTAGTCGGTAAATTGGCCAAGTGTAGACTCTAAATTAATAGCTTAGTGCGATGAGAAAAAAAATGATATCGAAGAAATGAACAGCTGTTCTCTATGAATAGAGCCACGCAGTCCTACGGTTTCAATGCATATGGCAATTATATATCATATAAATGTGCCAGACAATAAAATCGTACGGTATTTGACAATAACAGGAATACGCAGCAGTTTGAAAATGTCTTGGTGATCTTTTTTTCTACCGTCCCCTCTCCCCCCCCCCCCACAAAAAAAAACAACACACAACAACAAACAAACAAAACAAACAACAACAACAAAAACAACAATAAAAAACAACAGGTTGCAGTTACAAAATAATGCAGCAAGCAACAACGAAATAAACAACCAAAAGAAGTCAATACATCTTTTAAGACAATAACAATTAAAAACGGATATAGAAAGGCTTATCGAAATTGATCATATAACATAATTGCGTCCTTAAATTCGTTAATTACTAAAAACGTAACCTAGGAGTGTGCCATTCATCTTTCTGCACTGATTGTATGCTCGCTGCGCGGGTACATTTATGTAACCTAATCGCGATATTTCTTGGTGTTAGTTGCTGTCACGCGCATTGTGTTTGCGCAAAGTCCGGTAACGGAAACCTTGAATTCAGACAAGATTCTAATAATAAATATATTGCAGCTTAGAACTAAGTATTTTGACTGACAAAATCTTCAGTACCTAGAGGCTTCTTGTACGGATACTTTCGAATGGCAAAACTTAATTGCTATTTTTGTTTGCCTGAGTTCCCTATACAAATGAACTTTCAAAGCAACAGTGACCATTTATTTTGCATGCTCATCAACTTAAAAGTTCTCAGATTGCGAAGTGAAGTAGTTAGCCTTCGTCGATGTTTAATTTGACACTTTTGTTGTTGTTGTTGTTGTTTTGGTGGGGTGAGGGTGGGGAGGAGGTGGGGTGGGGTGGGGGTGGGGGTGATGTCGTGCGTAATTGGAGCATACACGTAGACTTCAGTTTAAGCAAATACTATGAATAATAGCATTACGTCAATTGTTACACTGCACTTATCGTGAGGCTTTAATGAACATTATTTCCAAATCTATAAATAGGCATGAAAGCGATTTATGCTAAAAATAGATACCGACGTCTGAGCGGATTACATGGATGATGATATAACGTAATCTCAAAAGTAAGTGGTCACGTGGTTTTCTTAGTTTAAGGAATAGCTAACTTTGCAGCATAGATAGAAAATACATGTTTGCAATGACGAGTGGGGTGTTATTCTGCACTTTTAACATAGATGTATAGCGTCAATAAACAACATTATGCAGGATCTTTTCAGGAAACATATTATAAAGGGTTGTATCAGAAAATGAATTGGTCAAAACTGTCAGGTACCACCTTCAATAGATGTCCAGGGGTTCATTTGCATTGAACTTTAGTCAAGGAAATCAGATCAGTATATATCACCTGCATTAAGGCAACTTTCTATCTTTGGCCAAAACTACCTTCTTGTTTTCAGTTCTGCTTCTTTTGTTTTTACTGTAAGTATGCAACAATAATGGATGACAGATAACATAGAAACACGACAAGTAAAATACCTTTGAGATTCTAAACATGGATGCGTGGGAACGATGACCAAGTTAACAGGGTGACATTTTAAATGTCGACAGTAAACATCGTGTACAGCTGTTGAATAGCAAGTTACGTCTGGGTATATTATTACCTGGACACAACGCCATCTTTATCGTTCAAAGAAAGTCAAGTGGTGGGAAAAAAGATTCGCCTCACCAGCTGGTGATATAAGAGACAATAATTTTACCAAACACTCTCATTATATACCAGTAACATTGGGATAATAGATTGGAATTGGACAGGTTGCCATCGCAATATAGAGTGAATGACAGATGAAATAAGATAAATACAATCCGGTTAGCAGAGTATTGTAGTAATAGCGAAACAGTGCACAAAAACAAGACTTAGGACGCAAATTCGCATTCCGATTAATTTGTAAGTTAAATGAGAAAACAATGTTGTTGTTTTTTTCCTGCAGCTTATACTAATCTAATGTATGATACACATATTTGTCAACGAAATAAAATATTTATGATTCGAAAAACGGGTGAATTGGTAAATGTATCGCGTTTGTGGTAATTAAGCCGCAAAGGCAGACAAAGTTTAGCTTTTAGACCTATCATATTTGTCTATAGTTCAACCTTCTAAAACAATTGCCATTTCTATTTGTTTCCTATGTGCTTTTTTAAAAATAAATGATCTGAAAGGACAATGAGGCCATAGACGTAGTCATTTCAGCGAGGAAATTCGCTGATTTGGGGAGAAAAGAAGTACATGCAAGTGTTAGCATTTTGGTCTTATCTATAACAATATTTCTCGGAAAGCAGTCCAAGTTAGCATGATTTTCAGTCGAATGAACCCGCATACACATGTGAATGAAGACACTGAAGTACAGGTGTGAAAACCATCGAATGGTCAATAGAGACAACAGAGTGTCTGTGTGTTGACTTTAGTCGCCCATTTTCACGCCTTCTTACAACTCTAGTGGGTTTGGCCATCTCATTATCGGAATAATAAGCCTCATAAATAATCTCGCTGGACTCCTTATTAACGACTCGAACGTCTTGAACACTTTGTTTAAAGCCCATTAAGAAGACCCAAAAGGAGTAAAAGACCCCTCTTTTCATTTTAGAACCGATCGACTCCTCGGCTGTAAAGGTCATCCAAGGGACTCTAAACACGATCCCTGTTTATACGTATGGTGAGTCAAAAGGGCAAAGCATTCTTCTGAAATATATCGTAGCGACACATTTATATGTCCAGCTATTGTGGTGGAAGAAGACCGTAGACAAATATTTGGGTAGAACCACTGGCGCACCGCAGTAATCTGGAAGACCTTTCCACATTAAGTCCTTCAACCCGAACGGGACTTGAACCCACTGGGCTAGAGGCTAAGTATTCAGAGGAGTTACAAGTCGTCACCTCGACCACTACGCCACGGCACCCCACTTTGTGTTTTAGAGTTTAATGTCCATCCTAAAAAGAATGCTGTTGTTTGTAGACTGTGATTGCTTTTACAATGTTGCCTTTGCTGTGATAGCGAGTCGTGAACACACGTCATATTTTTCTTTCTCCTGGTAAACCGGTGACAATACCTGCTCGTTCGCACCATCTTCGAACCTTTCCGTATACATAAGTCTATTTCTGTAAGAAAAATAGTCGAGGTGTCCCGAATGGGACTTGCTAAATAAGTCGAACAAATTAATTAAAAGCCACGAATTCGTCAACCTGTCGTCGAACCACCTATCTCCCGTATATATTGCTTCACCAACAACCAGAATTCCACAACACCTGGGCTATTTTATTTTCATGCAAAAAATGTGTCGAATAAGAAACATTTGACATGATAAATACATGTATATGATGCAAACATAGATATGTACACGTGAGTATATAGGCCATTGGTACAATTACGTAATTGCTATTTTTATAAGCAGCGGGGACCTTACAGTACCGATTTCTGAATTTTAGCCCTGATCTAAGCTGAAAATTTGCTGTTAACTGTACAGACATAAACTTTAATCACCTAGCAAGCAAACATTATGAAACTATGTCCAGTAAGATGAACAATGCTGCTAAATTAATATACACGTAGTAAGTCGAGACTTACTTATGTCGCAAGACTTCTATTGAACGTATTCAGCTGCCTTATGTCAAGTCAGCTGTCGTAGGACTTTTTATGAGGCTGTCCGTAGATCCTAATAACTTCATCATTGGCCACCATGGACCTCCATACCACTGACTAGCGCAACCCAGGTGGTGTGTTGAAGTCATCACTGTCGTTGTTACTCGTCCTACAACAAACACTTGACAATGAAATAAGTGGCCCTTTGAAGCTGGTCATGATTATCAACGACCGGGTACCATCTAAGGGTCCTCCTGTATCTTCCTATGGTCCCCGTAGCCAAGCGACCCCGGGTGGGGCAGGCTGGACAATCAGAGTGGAGTCAAGATGGATCGAGACACTCATAGCGTAACCCCTATCCGTCTTTGACGAAAGGATGCTTCGTTTATAGGGAAGTTGTGGCTCTGTTGTTGGTGCCATTGTGCTGTTGGCGACTGTTTCACGGTTGATAAATAGTCAGCATACAGCGGAAAAGAGGCCATGTGAAAATGATCAATGATGAGTCAGGGGGCTTGCAAATTAGTTAGGTGGCGGACAACTTTGGGTATAAAGGGACCGGTTACCAATTAACAGAAGAGAAAAGGGGCAGTTCTATCACAAGTCTTTGGACCATACTAAATTATAATCAGTCCCATTTTATGTGTGAATTAAGGCTAAATCATGCCCGTCGACTTATGGAAGCGCACGCTCGATAATTAAGTTGTCGACATGGAATAGAGCCGTAGTAGGCTTAATGACGAAATATACTCCCCACCCTCGATCTTTGTTTTGGACTCGTGAGTATACATTAAAAGAATCCGATTCTTTAAATTTATACTCACGTTTAACCTTAATAAGGCCCACTTGCACACGTGCAAAGTAACTTCTCATTTGAGATTTAGCTCAATCACTAATATTAGCTCCTCCAGGAAATCCTTTAACAGAGAATAGAATCTTACAACTTCATATTGTTTATATAACATCTACTAGGAAAGGTCGTGTTATTAAGATATTTAAATGAAGTGCTTAAAATACAATGAGTAAAAAATGTGCAATCAAAAACTGAGCTTGAGATCAATGCAGTTTTTCGTCACTTTCCGCTGCTTTTTAGAAATGGCCAAGGTGTTTCGAGTGTTTAGTTGGTCAAAGCATTCTGATTAGCTACACAGCTCAGTGGTTGAGCTCCTGCTTGAAGTTCGGGAGACCACCTATTTAATTACAGGCCGGGTCAAACCCTGTGACTGTGCTTTGCCGGAATAAAAGTGCGCTTTTGCGGGATTTCAGCCATTTCTTCTCGTATGCTTTTTAAAAAAATATTTTTATGATGTTTTATTCTGGTCTTAAGATGAGGTTTAGGGTTTCCTTTAATTCTTTGTAGGTCCTGCACCATCCCAATATTTTTTTAAAGTCCACTTTGGGGTCTCGGGGTTAACTTTTTACCCACTTTAGTGAGATTCAAACATTTTGGAACAAAAAATATAGTATCAACTATGACCGGTCATATTTTCGTTAATTTTGGCCTTGAGGTTTTGAAACTTTCAGTAATTTGATTTTAAGACAAACTTGTCTGGCCAAAGAAAAAAATGCAATTTTAGATATATTGACTTATTTCACAAAAAATCCATCTTGGCGAATATTCCGAGATTGTGAAGTTATTCCAGAGTGGTTGAAAGTCCATCCTGAAAAAGCACACCTTGGGAGCCTGGACCGCCTCAGATCTCGAAAACTCTCATGAATTTCGGTCTTTCCTTTAGACGTGGAAAGTTTCATGGTTATAGCTTATTTAAAGGTGTCTATAAAATTATCAAAATCATTACCAAAATAAAGGGACAAATTTCCCTACAAATAGCTCCAATTTTGTTTTAAGGGTATTTTGGGGGTGTTTTGGGACCCCCACCCCCTCAAAAGTGCAAAATAGGAGGCTGCATTTTATAGGATTACCAGTTTTTAAGACAAAATATACCCCAAAAGGTTTGGCATTTTGGTTAGTAGGGTTTCGGGGGTGCGGAATTCAGATCCGAGATAAAAATTAAGAAAGCTCTAAAGGTTCCTGAGATAAAAGGATCCGTACCGAAAAAACGCATGTAGGGGAACCACCATAGATTTCCGTGAAGGAAATGAGATAGCTTAAATGTTTATGCGGATTATTGCACAGGAACTTTAATTACTACGTTGTGCATGTTTGACGACGCAACGACCCCTATAATTCATTTTTCCTCTTGGGTTACAGAACGTAAGTTTTAAGTAAATTTGTTGTTGCCCCAAAACAATCCAAGATAGCTTTTTGAAGGTATTTTGGGGCGATGATTCCAAATCTGAGGCCAAATTTGAGCAAAAAAAATCTTTAAGACCAAAAATGTTACATAGCTATATCAAAGAAAGTAGCTGAAATAGCTCAAATCTGTCTCTGGATTTTAGCTAAGCGCACCCGACAACCCCACTAATGTCATTAAACTGACATTCCTGGACAATTTAGGACTTGCACCATTCACTGAGACAAGGTAGGCCAAAATAGGCATTTGTTACTCGCGTTAAGCCGAAGTGTGCTTTTCCGGGATAAATATTATATAGTTCAACTTTACCCAATGGTCCTAAAAAGAACTATAGTGCTAAAAGTTATATTATTCCTATAGATCAAACTCTAAGTTAAAAGTTGTAAGACCAATTGCGCATGAATCTCGCTAATCTAGAATGTGTTTTTTTTTTTAAATTTCATACAAACAAAAATGCCCATTGGACCACAGTTAGGGTAGTGATGATTTCCCTTCTTGATGAAAATGTGTTCGGCCGGGTTCAGTCACTGGTGTCCGTGCTCGTACGTGCCCCTGTCTATAATACTTTTATAAAAAAGGTGTTGATAATATGCTGAGATACACTCAATCAATGCACCTACCTAGTACAGTATAGTTTATTCTTTCCTTTGCCATTTTCTTTGCATGTTGAGAGGTTTTCCTTGTTGGGAAATGGCCGCTTAGTCCTACTGAGACTTTTGTCTGGGTCTACCTCCACAAAAAATATCTGGGTTTTTATGTACCGATAATGTTATCAGTGCATTAAATAGAACAAATGAAACCAAGCCGAAAATCCAGACGCGTCAAAGGGAACTAACTCGAACAGTCTTAGTTGCAAATCAGTAACACAGATACGTCCCTTATGTTCAAATATTGGACACTGCAGTACGCCATGCGGAACACCCCGGCCATTTAGCCGGTTACCACCGAGTAGTTACGAATGAAGGGTAGAATTTAGTATTAAATATACTGGACTTATGTGACAGAAATAAAAGGGTAAATGGCAAAAATATAATTTATTGAAAGTTCCTGCTAAATGTGTAACAGAAGCTGTGAATAATTATTCTTTACCTGTATTTGAACCAAATCACTACTACCGGTTTGCTCAACCAACTAAGCTAGAGGCTCAGTCAACGAACTACAAGTGTAAGACCAAGTGTAACTCCCATCGGTTGGAGCCTGTCTCAGTACGGACGTTGGCATGTAAAACCAGTTGTGACTCCTATCAGTTGGAGCCTGTCTCAGTACGGACGTTGGCATGTAAAACTAGTTGTGACTCCTATCGATTACAACCTGATTATTTAAGGCAGTTGTCCTATAAAACCAAACATTACTTCCATCGGCAGGGCCTTGTCTATGTATGAAAATTGTCATGAAAAGACAAGTGTGATTTCCATCAGCTGGATACTGACTCTGAGTGGAAGTTGTCGTGTAAATCCAAGTGTGACTCCCATCGGTAGGACCTTGTCTTCAAATGGAAGTTGTCGTCTAGAACCAAACGTTACTCCCATTGGTAGGACACTGGCTCTGTAAGGAAGTTGTCATGTAAAACCAAGTGTGACTCCCGTCGGTTGGACCCTGTCTCTGTATGGAATGGATCTGTATGGAAGTTGTCCTCTAAAACCAAACATTACTCGCATCAGCAGGACACCTACGCTGTAATGACGTTATTCTGTAAAACCAAGCATGACTTCGAATGGTTGGAGTCTCTGTACGGACATCGGTTGGAGCCTGATTATGTAAGGAAGTTATCCTGTAAAGCCAAAACGTTACTCCCATCGGCAACTTAGAAGTTGTTCAAAGCCTGAGGTTGGAGGAGCCTGATTATGTAAGGAAGTTATCCTGTAAAGCCAAAACGTTACTCCCATCGGCAACTTAGAAGTTGTTCAAAGCCAAGTGTGCCTTCCATCGGCTGGGACCTGTCTTTGTATCTGAGTTGTCGTGTAAAACCAGGTGTGACCTTCCTTCGTGTAAAACCAAGTGTGGTTTCCATCGGATGGATGCTGTCTCTGTAAGGAAGCTGACCTGCAAAACCAAGTGTGACTTCCATCGGCTGGCCCAGACTCTGTTTGGAAGTTGTACTGTAAGGCAACGTGTGATTTCCATCTGCTGGACCCTGTCTCTGTATTAAAGTTGTCGTGTAAAGCCAAGTGAGACTACCATCGGCAGGATGCTGTCTGTGTCTGGAAGTTGTCATGTAAAGCTAGGTGTGACTTCCATCGGCTGGACCCTGTGTCTGTTTGGGAGTTTTCCTGTAAAACCAAGTGCGACGTCCATCGGCCGGATGCTGTCTCTGTATGGAAATTGTCCTGTCAAACAAGTGTGCCTTTCATCGACTGCTCCCTGTCTCTTTATGGAAGTTGTCATGTAAAACCCGGTATGACCTCCATCGGCTGGACCCCGGCTCTATATGGAAGTTGCCTTGTAATACGAAGTGTGTCTTCTATCGGCAGGAACTTCTCTCTCTATGGAAGTTGTCTTGTAAAACCAATGGTGACTTCCATCGGCTGGACTCCGTCTCTGTATGGAAGTTACCATGTAAAACCAAGTGTGACTTCCGTCGGTTGGATGCTATCTCTGAATGGAGTTTGTCCTGTAAAACCAAGTGTGACTTCAATCGGTTGGATGCTATCTCTGAATGGAGTTTGTCCTGTTAAACCAAGTGTGACTTCCATCGGTTGAATGCTGTCGCTGTATGGAAGTTGTCTTGCAAAACCAAATATGCCTCCCATCGGCTGGACCTTTACTCTGTACAGAAGTTATTGTGTTAAACCAAGTGTGGTTTACACTGACCGGACACCAAGTATGACTTCCATCGGCTGGATGCAGTCTTTGTGTGGAAGTTGTCGTGTAAAACCAAGTGTGACTTCCATCGTCTGGACCCTGTCTTTATAAGGAAGTTGTTCTGTAATTCACTTGTGACTTCCTTTGGCTGGGCCCTGACTTTGTATGGAAGTTGTAAGACATGTCCCTTCCAGAAAAAGAAGTTGATATGATTCATATCTCAGATGTCAGATTAAACTTTTATCCTTAAACCTTCGCCGGACCAGATGGACCCACTGTTCCAAACCCGGCTCTTGATAGGGTCAAAGATCACGGCAGTACAGTGGGTATCAAACAATATTTTCATTTACATTATTTTTGGACGTTTTATCCCATAAACATTTGTTTCCAGCATTTTTGGCAAATGTGTGACTTTTTTTAATTTCATTGTTTTTTTTTAAGATCTGAACTTACTGGCAAACGTCGCTATCTGGGGGCCTATACTGAAATGTTTTTGACCTTGATCAAGCCGGTAAAATATTTTGAACACTATCCTTACCATATTTATATCAAAATAATTTTCCGCATTTTTTTCGCAAACATTTGAATTATTTGTAATGGTATTACTTTTTTTAAAATTGAAGATCATACATATAGGCGGGTCAATATATGAAAAAAAAATCCCCCAAACCCCCAAAAAATTGATACAAAAGGTTTCTCAATTGTTTTTGGTACCTTTAGGCATGCTAAATAACATACTAAAAATCTAGTACAATCTGACTTCCGGAAAAGGGGCATTTTCAAGATGGCGTCCAAGATGGCCACCGAGAGCGTAAAATCGCTATATCTCAATTACTATTCAACCTAGAAAGGTGATTTTGATGTCTAACCCTAGGTTTTGGGGGCCAAGGAATCCAAAGAAAGCAATGAAATTACCAGCAGTTAATTATTTAATTTTTTTTGGCTCTTAATGTTCTACTTTTGATATACAGGTTATTTTATAAGGACACTAATTAATCGTACGTGTAATAATTTCTTTTTTTTCTTCGTCCAGGTAAAAGATGAGTGCATCCCACAGTGACCAGATCTGTCCCATTTGCATAGTGGAAGATGGAGGTGATGTAGTCAAGATTCGCCAAAAGGGTGCTGATGGGATCAATGATCTAGTGTTCGGAGAGGTGACACCCTTGCTGTGACCGCAGGCTGTATAGTTCATACGAAATGTCGCAAATTGTACACAAACAGTGTTGAAATTGATCTTCATTTAAAGAGGAAACAGAGCGGTGAATCCAGTACCACTACTATGAAAAGGAGTGCTAGGGTGTCTGAAGGTCCATTCAATAGCCAAACCGACTGTCTTTTCTGTGGCACTAATGTTCAGAAAGGAAGCGCCGACTATAGTTATGTGAAAACTGATATCTTTGCAAAGACAATATTGCAATGCTGTGAAAGGCGGTGCGACGAGTGGTCTTTCAAAGTGAAAGGTAGAATTGAATACTATCATGGCGATCTTCACGCTGCAGACTGTGTGTATCATAACGTTTGCAGCAGCCATTTCATGTGTGGTCGTGATGTACCCCTGCAGTTTCTGACTGAGCCTGATCCAAAGCGGAGGAAATCTGGAAGGCCAAAGGATGAGGACCAAGAACAAGCCTTCTCAAAGATGTGTGCATACCTTGAAATGAATGATGAAGAACAGTTGACTGTTTCTGACCTTAGGTGTAAAATGAAAGAGTATTTATCTATGGCCGATACCCTCCCCTATGGTAATCAGTACCTAAAAGCCAGCTGAAGGAACGGTATGGAAATTGCATATATATTGCAGGTTTAGATGACATAGTGACAATGAGAGAGAAAACGTCACACATCCTCAGATCATACTTCAACAGTACAAAGCAAGAAGGTGATGAAGAGTCACAGAAGAGAGCAGTACTTGAGACCGCGGCAAGGCTCATAAAAAGTGACATCAAGACAAATGTGCCAACCGTTAATGATCAGTACCCGACTACAGAAGAACTAAAACTCCAGGCCGCCCTTGATTACATTCCAGAATCACTCCGCTCTGATTTAACGGCCTTGTTTGTTGGTAAAGACACACAAAAGAAAGTTGCTAGCATAGGCCATGCAATCATACAGACAGTCCGACCAAGGGCTGTCCTTGCCCCTTTGCAGATTGGCCTTTCAGTTCAAATGCACCACTTAAATCGGTCTAGGTTTCTTGTGGATACTTTATGTCAGATGGGGTTCTGCTCTTCCTATAGCGAAATGCAGAGGTTTGAAATGAATGCTGCAAATTGTGCTGCACCAAATATGCTTGGCCAGGATATTGATGCGTTGAACATGGCCTTGTTATTCGCAGCAGACAATGTGGATCATAACATTCTCACAATTGATGGGAAAGGAACATTTCACGGGATGGGCATGATTGCTGCCTTGACGCCAGGACAGAAGACGGACCTTTGCATCCCTAGGCACAGAACAACGGAACTGAACATTGTAGAGAAGTCAAAGTTTGTGATAATAGATCATCGCTTTGCCAGACACGTTCGTCGAGAAATCACTTTCAAAGAACTTCCTGATCTCACCGAATGCGACACCAGGGTTGATCTGCTTTGGGAGTTGTCGTTCAACTTCAAACAGGCCACTCCAGGTTGGCAGGGGATGATGCACATTATTTACCAGGGAAACGATCATCCAGGCCAGTCTTCAATCAGGTACCTACCGATGATAGACATGTACTCCGGCGACAAGACATGTATCCTGTCAACATTGGAGTTCCTTTGTCGTCTTGCTTACAAGCACCATCTTGACCCAGTAGTCACATTCGACCAGCCCCTATATTGGAAGGCACAAGAGATAGTCCTAGATTCACCGCCAGGAAGCCATCTCAAATCCATTGTTCTGTTGCTTCCACACCTTCATGAACCTGCTAGGAGCGATTGGTACACTGCTGGAAGGCACGGGACTCAAGGAGATTCTTGGGACAGTTTATGGTGAAAATTCTGTAGCCCATATGCTGACCGGCAAATCGGTTCAGAGAGCCTTCCGTGGCCATCTTCTTGTAGACAGATGTCTTAACCATATGATTGTGTCAGAGATGGCAGATGGTAGTCCCGAATTCGCAGCAGCGGTTGAAGAGTCTGAAGGGATGTATAGTGCGCTGTTGATTGGTGAGGCAACATTACAAAATGTGTTAACATCCGAAAACCTGAGTCGAATAGATGAAGAGCTGGAGAAAAGGAAGACAGAACTGAGTGCTAGGTCAAAAACAAGTCAGTTGTGGCTGAATTATCAAAACATGGTAAAAGTTGCTAGGTCACTGATGAAGGCAGATCGAACAGGTTCTTGGCTGATGCACCTACGTGCTGTTTCCGACTGCTTGCCGATATTCGCCGCAGCTGGGCATTACAACTACTTGAAATCAGCATACTTCTATGTCGAAGAGATGGGCCAGCTTGACTTCAAACACCCAGACCTTTTCAGAAAGGGCTTTCATGTCATCCGTCGGAGCAACCAGTTGTGGGCAGGCCTTAGCTCAGATCTTGTCATCGAGACGACATTGATGAGGTCGAAGACCACTGGAGGTATGACACACGGAGGGGGAATGTCAATGATGTGAAGAACAGAGAGCCATCTGGACCATTTCAAGGCCCATAACATCGGAGTACAACATCGCAATGCAGGAGTTCACGAACCTGTCGTACTCGACATCTGAACAGCACAAAGACGTGACGGAGGCAAGGATGAAAACTGAAGAGGGATGCTACTGACCTGGAGGAGATCAGTGCAAAACTTGTTGCATGGTCACCTTTCTCGCCAGACTCTTCGTTAAGGAATGTTGTTACTGGTGTTGTGGCTGACGAAGGTGTGAACGTGCACGAATATGAGTCTGTTGGATGCAAAATTATGCAGAAAATGATTGGACAGCCTGCATTCACATTCTCGTTCAGTAGAAAGGATAAGGCCATAACCCTTGGACAAACATCAGCTATCAAGTTTGCTCCTGATCGAACCATTGATTCTGCACTCCTCTTTCAACGTTTCCTGGTGGTCTCCCAAACTGGAGAGCTATCATTGGAGGAAGTTATGCGTTACGAGCTCAGTCCTTTCCCTCCTGCCCTCTTTGAAGCCAGAAACGTCTTCCGAAAGGCTGATAAGCCACAACTTGCACAGGCGATCTGTGATCATGCACAGGATGCAATCCAAGATTCTGTACCAGAAACAGAGTATCATGTCCTTGATGGGGGTTCCTTGCTGCACCGAATACCATGGAAACAAGGAGAAAGCTATGGTGACATAGCGCAGTCATATGCTGACTTTACCATCCGACATTATGGTTCAGCTACGACCGTTGTCTTTGATGGCTATGATTAAGGGCCATCCATTAAAGACAACACGCATGAGAGAAGAGGACAAAATATTCATCCCATTGTCAGCTTTACAGCAGAGACAGAGTTCTCAGGCAAGAAGGAGGAGTTCCTGTCAAGAGATGTCAATAAACAGAGACTGATCCAGATGATAAGTGATGAACTGAGAGAAAAGGATTGCACTGTGGTCAATGCACTCGGAGATGCTGATGTGAAATAGTAAAGGAAGCAGTGGAGGCATCTCGTCTACACACCATTACGCTGATTGGAGAAGATACAGATCTCCTTGTCTTGCTCCTTTACTATGCACAGGGAGACACTATGGCTCTTTATTTCAAATCAGACAGAACCAAACCTGATGGCAGTTTTAAAGTGTATGACATCAACCGTCTAAATGACATCCTCGGACATGATCTGTGTTCTCAGTTGCTGTTCATCCATGCCATGACTGGTTGCGACACGACTTCTCGGATTTTCGGTGTTGGCAAAAAGAGTGCTTTTCAGAAGCTTGTAAAAGGAGACCATGTCCTTCAGTCTTGTGCCAATGCTTTCACCATCCCAAACCAGACCACACAGATTATCGAAGACCTTGGGTGCCAAGTGATGTCTTTCCTCTTTGGTGGCAAGCACGCAGATTCTCTTGAGACTATGCGATATAACATCTTCAGCAAGAAGGTTGTCTCTTCTTCGTCGTTTGTAACCCCGGAACGTCTGCCTCCAACTGAATCTGCTACCAAACTTCACTGTCGCAGAGTGTACTACCAGATCATGGTTTGGATGGGAATAGAGGAGGGTATGGATGCCATGAACTGGGGGTGGAAGCTACTGGATAATCGGTTCGTCCCACTGATGTCAAGAATGAATGCTGCTCCAGACAGTCTCGTGAAGGTCATTCGCTGTAACTGCTCCACTGCCTGCAAGACCCTCCGCTGCTCATGTAGAAGATATGGACTGCCATGTACTACTGTCTGTGGACCGTGCCAACTTGAAGAATGTGACAATCCCCATAACAAGTTCCTTCCAGAGGAGTCAGATGATGAGGATGAACAGTGACTAAGTGTATACTACAATGTCCTAATGGGCTGGTAAACTTGGTTTATTGGATTACTGGATCACAATTTGTGCCATTCGTTTCAAACCTCTTATTTAGGTACTTTTGATGATTTTCTGGGTGCTCGAAACCTAGATAGACACACTGAAAATATTGGATTTGTCAATAACTAATTAATTGAGGGTAATTGTACTAATTTAATGAGATTCCTTGAGCATCAAAACCTGGATCAGACACCAAAGCCACCTTTCTAGGTTGAATAGTAATTGAGGTACAGCCATCTTAAGCTCGCGGCAGCCATCTTGGAGGCCATCCTGAAAATAACACCTTTCCAGAAATCAGATTGCACTAGATCACCCCTCGTATGGTGTTAGAATCCAATGACAAAAGTTTTGAATCAGAAAGTAAACCAGAGACAGCATAATTTACAATCATGTTTGAACACAACACTTGCTTAAAGCCATTTAAGTGAATGGGCGGCCATCCTTGGACGCCATCTTGGATTTGTGGATAAATAAATAACTGATGGTAATTTCATTGATTTCTTTGAATTCCTTGACCCCTAAAACCTATGGTTAGACACCAAAACCACCTTTCTAGGTTGAATAGTAATTGAGATATAGCGATTTTACGCTCTTGACGGCCATCCTGGACGCCATCTTGAAAATTACCCTTTTCCGGATGTCAGATTATACTAGATTTTTAGTATGTTATTTAGCATGCCTAATGGTACCAGAATCCATTGAGAAACCTTTTGTATCAATTTTTTGGGGGTTCAACGCCAATTTGATCCGTCTAATAAGGTTTAAAGAAACGGACTCTGAATGTCATGACTAAATCTCAAATCACACTTCCGTGGAAAAGTTTAAGTTATTAACAGCTTGGACCATGAACATCATTGTACTGAGCTATTATGGTAGACAAAATAGTTCTAAATGTATGTACATTGAAATTCTGATTGCATATCAATTCAAAAATGAAGTTTGAGTTGATATATTTGCTAAGATGTCGGTAAGCAAACATATAAGACAAAACTTTCAACCTTATACCTTCAGCGATCTTGGTTGTCGTGTGGGTGGTGCTGGCCTGTCAAGTCATGCAGAACACTACGCGCTTGTTCAAACTTAGCTGACGACAATCCAAAAATTCAACTCAGTGTCATTTGCGTGAGCATCGATATTTTTAGCATTTCTTTACAAATTAATTTAATTTAGTTCTAAACATACATTATTTAGAAATAAAAGTCACGAGAGATATATGTCAAAACATTGGTTGGAAAACCTTACTTCACAAAATAATTTACTTTAATATTGAATAACTACATTCTTAGGGGAGCATCGTTGTTACAATCAATGTTTAATATATACATGAGTTTCCTCCCATTGTAAGGCAACTAAAATGAAACACATGATCTATCGTTCATCAGAACCTTTTAAAGCATACTTATAAAACATTAGACTTTGATAATATGAACACGTAAACTGTTCCCCGGGCAGCCATTAGTGGAATCGTTATGTGTTTTTCTTTAAAGCGAAACTGGACAGTAACACTGAGTGAAGAAACAGAAGCAGAACCAGAAGCAGAAAAGTATACTTTATTGTCAGAAGACTTTGTCATAACTTCTTATTTAAGAATTGCGCACAGGAAACAACAAGTACATCAACATAGACAGACAAGATATTATGCGCAAGGCCTAACCATTTTGGACAGATTCAATGATATAGGGCGGAAGGAAGACATAAAATCAACAATATGAACATTATGCAAAGAAATGTAGTAGACGTACAGTCATTCTAAATATAAGACTATCAAAACACTACTTTCAAAGAGATATAGAGCAGGCCCGTCGTCGGCATTCAAAATCTGGTGCGGCCCAGCTAGGGGGTTCAAAGGCATGCTGCACCTGACTTTTGTTTAGAAATTAAATTTCTAAATACGCAATATCCGGCACATGTTTGTTATTATGGAGAACTATCAATGAACAATTTAAACATCTCAGTGTTGTTATCTATATTGTCTGGTCCTTTGAGATCATGAATTTTAACAGTTTGACTGTTTGAAAATTCAATACTGCTTAAGCCGGTTGTTATGTACAGCAGTACATCAGCGTTTAAGGTTACGCTAGTCAGGTTAAGAGTTGTTTACCGTTGTGGTTTTGATGACGTAGCATTCGCGTAACTGCTAGAAGAAAAGGATCATGCTAGTTTGTTAACTGGTTTTCGAGAATGTTCTGGGTTCGTGAATGTTCTGGAAATTCTTTGTGTATATATAAGGGCGTGTTTGCCGATATAAAATAAGTTTGGAAGTTTGGATAAAGAGTTTGGATGAACGTTTGGACATATAGTTTGGAAATACTTGCAGCTTCTATATTAAATCTTTTTGTGTTGAAACTTACGTGGACTTACTTTATTCTACAGTGATATAAATATTAAAGTGTTGAATTTGGATTTATTTCATTTACATTCGTGTTTTGTTCTACCTTTGGATTATTTCACGTGCTTATCTACGAGGACATTCTACCGAAAACTCTCCGGGATTATTCGACGCTGGATTATTAATTGGACTATTAAAGGGACACCTCCTAAAGGGACAAACTGTAAGCTAACATTTATTTTGCTTTCTGAAATTTTGTCTCATTTATTTGTTTTTGTTTAATTACGTCATAGATTTAGTTGTTTATTAAAATGAAACATTATTGTACTAGTTTGTTGCTGGCTTGTTCTTTCTGTTACACCATTTCGTCGTTTAGTAAACGTGCCATTTTATAAATAAACTTATATAGCGACACCGGTTGTAACACGGTGCTAGCGGGGTGTGGGTAGTCATAAACAAATTCAATAAAATCGAGTCTATAATTTTCTTTTGTTCAATTTGACCTTCATGCTCTCAAGAGGTCTTCCCTTTGTTAGATTTTGTAAATGTGCAAACACATTTGATTCAAGATTTATTGCATCGCGTGTGTTGCTATATTCGCCTGTTAAACGCTGAAAAAATATGTTTCTTAAATTTTTAAAGATATGTAGGAATCCAATGGTCTAACGAACTATCATGACACAATTGCTCATATTATTATTGAAAATTCCCCAATAAATAACGACGACGTTCTCGGGAAGAACAAAACTAATTGACTATATCCCGTATGTCCAACCGTCGGTCATTTCTTTATGTATGTGCGAGTCATCAAGGGGTTGAGGCAGGCCTGTTTCATGGCAGAGCGCAGGTACGTTTTAATCTGTCGCAGCGCGGAGAAGGTTCGCTCGCTAGAAGCGTTCGTCGCGGGGATAACGAGGAGCATCCTCACGAGCGTCACGAGCCCTGACGCTTGCAGACACTGTCTGTTGCTAGAGAAATCTTATGACATTACTAAGTTCGGCGCAATTCTTGTCGATAGATCTGAAGTGGGTCCATAGGATTCACAGCTGAACCATTACACGGCCTTTGTCAATGTCCTTCCCGTAGAAGTCGCATAGCGATTCGTGTTCTTTGCTGAAGTCCTGCTGCTCAGGATGAACAGCTTTGAGGAGCAACTCCTCAATATCGCGAAGGACACGATACCCGTTCTCTATTTGATCCACCTGTGGTTTCGTCTACCATTAATGAATAGTACTCAGAATTCTGAATATCCTTAGCCACGTCCCTTAGAATAGCCAATGCCATTGCATTGAGCATTTCATTTTGGGAATCAGCGCATGTGTATTTCTTATTTTTACGCTTTAGCCACTCAAGAAGTTTACTATTATCCTCGCCTCTAAGAGTAAGCAATTGCACATAGTTGCCATCACACTCATCACCATTACCCCTTAAGGCTGAACATTGCTTATCTGGGAACCTAAGACTAGATAATATTCTGAGCAAACACTCGCGACTATCTTCTTTCTGTTTGGCGTGGCTCTTGGAAAGCATCTCACCCACGTCTTTGGTGAAATTGGGGAGGACGACAACTTTCTCTACCGCCTCGCGATGGCACCAGAATTCTTCAAGGCGCTGTCAAGCGCTGCTGTCAGTAGCTTCCCGTTACGTTTTGCTACTTTGCAAACGTGACAGAAGGCCATATCTCGGGCTTCATTGTAAGGAAGTCATGCATGGTTATCAAACCACGACGCCTGGAATTGCTGAATTTTACCGAATGTGCGCCATGGGAATTTGGAAGATTTCGGTTGGTTTGGCTTATCAGACACATATTTGCTGGTCATGGCGGCCTTAATTGTCATGTGTTTGTGATCAAATATCAATATACAAAATACGGACAAGCTACATGTAGTATGTCTGTTAAACGAATGCTGGTTGTGATGTGTTCTTTCGCTATCACGTTGTGTATATCGTGCCATAGTAATGACGTCATTGCTATGACGTACTGGTGGATCATAGAATTATATTTTATGGACGTAATGTATGACGTCATTTGGCTTTATGCAAAAACAGTTGTTTGTTTCCGCTTATATGCTTCGTTTGAGTGCACATGGGTCTGTTACGGCGGAAGAAAGCAGTAAAACTCTTTTAATTGTCAGCCGCTATATTAGACGAACTATATTTGCCGAAAAAGTGGTGCGGCAATGGCGACGGCCTTGTAGAGAGATGAGGCAGACAGACGGAGAGACAGAGAGATGTTGTGTTGTTCATGCCTGGAAGTAGAGAGGCTTTTAAACAACCTTTGTTTACGGCAAGTGCAGACAGATAACAAGAAAGCATTGATGCCAAGCACTAAATGTTGAGCTTTTGTTCAACAGTGGTACACTTCGCCTAATAAGAAATCATCAAAACAACAGCAACCTAAATGTGTTCAGAAATTTAACATGACAGTCAAAGCTAGTGTGGGCAGCATGATTTTGCCATCATAAACCTGTTTAGTTCGTTCGAACTACTAAATACGTGATCGCTTTAGTTCCATTGATATATGCATCAGAACCAGTCTAAATGGCAAGATATTTAAAATCCACCATTCAGCCCTAGGCATGATTACACATAGACGCCGCTCTCTTTCGCGGCGACGTTGATGCGCAACATATTTGATCATGGTGAAGTAAATGTTGCTGTATTGACCCAGGCACTGTCCTGTGATCCATACTGCTTCTTCATATAATACTCCGGAAAACAAATGCCTGTCATAAAGGAAACAATCGGAAAACAGGCGTAAAACACAGACAAGCGTACTTGTGACTCTTTCAGTGCTTTACCGAATTAAACACACTTAAAACTACAGACGAACAAAAAACAGTCTACCATCGTAACCTACAGCTAATACGAACTTAGGCACTACTTACATTCCGGACTGGAAGGTTTATCAACTAATCTACGTATGGCGTATATGTAAACTACACATATCTCAATATATTATTTACAAAACTATGCTTTTGAGACATATCGTTCAATCTTTATGTTATTTGTTATTAATACTTATATATTATTAATGTGATTTTTGCCATTGGCCAAGTAGGTAAATTTGTCGGCTTGTAACTTCCTTGTCGGGGCGCCCGTGGTTTAGTGGTGGATTCGTCGATTTGTAACTCTTCTGACTTCTTAGCCTCCCACTTGAGGCCCGTTCGGGGGCGAAGGACTTAATGTGGGAAGGTCTTCCAGCTAACCTGCGGTGCGCCGGTGGTTCTACCTATACATTTGTCTTGGTCTTCCTCCACCAAAACAGCTGGACGTCGCTATATAATTATCATAATTTATCAATGCAGCGTATCTCAAAAGCAAAGCAAAGCAAAAACTCGCTTGGCCACTTGTGGATTCCAGTCCTGATCCTGTGAACATGATAAGGTGATCGAGGTCTTCCAGTTCTTCTGGTTTCTTGACACGCATTGGGCTGGTTGTACTTTGTAGTCTGATGTCAATGTCTGATGTTCAATTATTTTTACAAATGGGTCAGTTACTTGAAACTTCCAGTCAACAGAAGGACCGACTTGAATGCTTAAGCCTGGTTTGTGTATCGATTTTCTCTGAAGGTTTTCCTCAAAGTAGAAACTATTACAAGGTTGTATGTGTATATGCTCATACAATTAAGTTTGAAATGGCATAGGACAGAGGTATCCACATGCCAGTCAAATGTAAAAGTTACAAAAAAACCAACTTTGACGAGACAGTAAATAAAATAGAACAAACCCAACAGTTACCGCCTTGGAGAAACAAAAGATACACTCTGGAAATAATGAAAATGAAAACTACATAGAACTAGAATGCCTTAAATGCATTGAAAATGGCCTCCTTTAGAGTCCCCCAACCGCCCCAAAGATAACACCATGCTGTGAAGATCACAGCTGGTCACTTTATTAGTTTCTAATAAACATACGCGAAGAGTTCGTAAGGCAGTAAGTCACAGTTGATGCACATGTACTTACTGCACTGTTATTGGTCAGTAACTCTCTAATCCCAACCCCTTTCCTGATACCACTGCAGCCCGAGACCCAGCCAAACGACAAACCCGCTCTCCCCCACACCTCCTTCCCCCCAATCCATTAACCTCCCCCTGTCAAGGTATAATTTTAAATGCCTTTAAGACTAAATGACGCATTCATTAGTTCCTGAACTGTCATACAACAGGTTTTGGTTTCATACTAAAATAAAGATTTTTCTATTTTAACTTTTCATACTTTGCATATTTTCATTGCTTACTTTCAGTTTTGTTAAAATTGTCTGAATTTTATCGACAAAAAGGTTTTGTACTTTTATTTTAAAAACAGACCATTACGTGTATGAGAACATTTGTACGTGAATGCTGTTCATTTTTGTTTATACCGTATAGTTTTGACTAACACTTCATCTGTCAATACCTCAGACACTTTTTGTAAAAGTAAGTCAGCATGATTTGTATCATTATTTATACATGACAGCTTTATATCGATGTACGTCTTTCGTCATAATAGCCATTCTCATGTGGGCCTTAATGTATCAATCTGACAGAGGATCAACAGACCAAAAGACCAAATGCTTATGTCGCTAATCGATATTATATGTCAAAAGTGACATGCTGCTTTCATTGGCGAGGCCAAATTACAAGGCTCTAGTACCCTAATGAATATAGATAGATCGATGGATGGATGGATGGACGGACGGACGGACGGGCGGACGGACGGACGGACGGACGGGCGGGCGGGCGGGTGGACAGGCAGGCAGGCAGGAAGGCAGACAGACAGACAGACAGACAGACACTTTATTCATTCATACATTAGGCCAATGGCCCGTCAGTACACAGGTTGTATTAACAAATAATCGAAAAGTGGTCAATGACATAAGCAAATCACATATAGTTTCATTATGTAACAAAAAACAACAACAACGTAATTAAATGAATTTCACCATGATTGGGTGCTTGTAGTAGCATTGTTTGATATGTTGTTTCCTTAAAGTGCTATATGCTTGGCATTCAAGTAGAAAATGATAGTAACCTTCCAATTTAGAACATATTATGCATATTCTTTCATGCAAAGGTGTAGGAGAGGTTTTTTTTTCCAGTGTCCTGTCTCTATTCGTAGTCTGTGTGAAGAGAGTCTCAATTGTGTTAATGCAATTCTGATCTTTGTAGTTGTTATATTGTCTAAATATGTTTTATAACAAAAGAACAAAATGTTTATATGTATTTGCTCGTGATGAGTCGGAAATATGTCCTAGCCATTCTTGTTTGTAGCAGTAATTTAATCTTTGCTTAAATAAAGGCATAAAAACATTATCTCTGCTAATACCTTGATACATCCATACATCACTAAAGCCAGTGGCGTCTAGAATCTGTTTTATCACACCTGCCCAATTAGCTTTATTTGGGAACATTTCCATGTCTTGCAATAGTACCTTATATGCATGTTTTATAAACTTTGTCTCATTGCATGTGGCAATTCTTAACCAGAATCTGATCATTGCTACAATTCTTTGTTGTCCGAGGGCCGTTTTTCCTAATTCCCCGTCAATATTTTTTTCTATGTTTTAAGTTTTACACCAAGTATTTGTTTGCAGAATTTTAAGTGTATCCTTTCAATTTGCATTGTTTCAATGCTACCCAAAATCTCAGCACAGTAGTTAGGTATAGGAAGTATAAGCTTATTCTTAGAGTTCTATCCTATGAGATACTTTAATGTCTACAAACTTACTTAGGTGCATTTTCAATTTAAATATTGCTTTCAGTTATTGGCTAGCCTTAGTATCGCAAGAGTGTCTGTAACTTCCACCTGACAATATAACAATACCCAAATATAAGTTGGCACTATTTCTAAAGCTTCATTTTTATACATTGACAGCGCTCTACCTTTCTTGAAAAGCATAATTTTACTTTTATTTACGTTCACCGTTAGCTTTGATTAATTACAATAATTGTGTAATATGTTGTCTTTTTTGTAACTTTTCTCCACTATCTGCAAATAATATAATGGCGTCAGCATAAAGGAGAACGAATAACGTAAACATATCAATCTCTATTTCCTAAATATGTTGTTAATATTTCAGGCAAGTGGCATTACCACCTTCTTAATCATGACATAAACTTAATAACAAATACAAAAAACCCCACAAAAAACACGACCATCTATGTCTCCTTTGTCGTTGATTTTGTTTACATGTTATGCTAGTATATGATACACGAAAACAAATTGGTTTTATACATGAACTTTAGAAAAAAGTATAAAATATCATAAATACACGAATTTTTAAAAACTAATGTCATACAAACCTAAACACTTGATCTTTTCAAGTTTTTGCAGACATCAAATCATTAAACTCATTTTTAAATGACAGTGACGTATCGATGCATTGTTGTTTGTAAATACACATGAATGTCTGCTGTAGAATGAAAAACGTAGACACTACATTCACGAATTTCGTTTTACTTTATCTTTACATCAAACTTTACAATGTCACATATCCTCCTACACGTTTTACCAACTATTGCCTCGAATTTCCTATTTCTGACTATATACAATGTTTTGTTCTAAGCTTTTTTTAAAATATCAAATACACAGACGTTCTAACTGATGCAAAGACATGCTACTTGAACGCAAGAAAAATGGTTTGGCACACATATAGCCCTAACCTCGCACTTTCTGAAGTCACTTTTAAAGCGGGACAATGGTCTAAGTCTAATGACAGGAGCACGTCTTTTATTAATGAAATTAATAAATCATGTAACATCTTACCTTGACTTAAGAACAAAAAATGTGTTGTAGATGTGATAATGGAAGATATGGCGATGAAATGAAGCGTAATCTGCAAAAGGTAATGGGCGCTTAACACGAATAATGAAACATTGAACGTTTATTTTGAGAGACATTGCATCATTTTACCTTTCCTTGTCTTGTTCTGAAGAAACTATATAAATTTGCTAAAACTTCAATACATCCCTCGACAAAAAGCCAGACTGGTTGTTAAGGTCTTCTTAAACACACTGTTTCACATGAAGCAGACACATAAGTCAAAGAAAATAGGTATTTAATGATTTAAGTTGTGCTTCCTTGTACAACCAATGCTGTCTATTATCGGGAGTAACAAAACAAAGAATAAGTATTTTACATAAGTGTAATTCGGTAGTTTGGCTTTCTAAGCTAAGACTGAAAGAGACATTTCTGATTTATTATCTAACTTTGTCGAATCTCTTGTCAAACGATATCAGAGACAATATATACACTCGCAAGTTGCTTGTATGTTTATTTTTTAAGCTGAATTGAAACTATTTTCCATTCCCGACAAATTAAGGCAGTCACACATCATGTCTGTTATATCCCTGTGTCCGCAAAAATCCTTGTTCTTAAGAAGGCTGCCAAATGTAAAATTATTTTATAGAATTCTATACGTGCCTAAAGACTTTGCGTTCAAGTACAAAATACTTTCAAAGCACGGACTGTGCAGTGTACGTTTGCAGTTAAAGGTAACTTAAAATTATTCCAACTCTTTTAAATATAGCTTATACATTGGGAAAAACAAAACAGTCACCAACATCCGATTAAACTACACTATTATGCTATAAACACACAACACTCTCCATACCTTAAAATTAAATTAGGTCTAAAAATGCTCACTTACAGTTATTTATTTCGTGAATATTCCTCCCCTGGGAGTATAAATCTTAATTGAAAAACTGGTATTGAGCCGCAGAAGGCAGAGAAGCCCCGCGCAAGATATCACAAATATCTCGGCCTAGTATATAACGCAGTGCCAGAGGAACATTCGTTTTAATAACACCTTTCTCCCTCGTTCGCTCCTTTCCTCTAATCATTTAATAATATTCTGTTGGGCGTTATTCATTCATAAATGTACCTTTCGTGTATATCTTTATCAAGAGTATTATGTTTTAATTTAGAACTACTTTCAGCTTAGGCATGTCCTTATATTGTCCAGCTTTTATTTTTGTTCCTTTGATGGACATTGGACTTTGATTCCTCAATTCCATCTCCGCATGAACGGGATGCTACAACCATATTCTCTTCTCTGGTCATTTTTTTCTTGATTCGAAAAGATAATTCAATTTACTATTAACGTTTTCTGTAGGTTTTCTAATCGAAATAATACCTATCTCTCTTCTAAACATTATGTGGACATTATTTTTCAATGACGTCACTGCTTTCGTCATAACTTGTCAAACAAAACGTCAGCGCTTGGACACTTATTCAAATAAATCGGTTTTCTTATCATTGCTTGCATTCGAGAAGCCATCAGGAAGTGCGAAGTTAAAGCTCTGTAAAACCGGTTTAAGCACCCCAGTCGGTCCATATTGCCGACTGACCGTTCCAAGGCGGTAACTGTCGGGTTTGCTCTTATTGTTAAATGATTCATTACAGATTTGTTCTCACTTTTACATTTGGCGTGCATGTGGATACCTTGGACCTGTGTCTTTTCAATTTTTGTATATGTTGCAATGTTCATAGGACTTTGTCTTATATATTCTTATTCATTGTAGCACTTTCATTCTATGGAATGCAATTTTATGCAATATGATTTTCAATTAAATGTGATGTTATTTAATATTACTAACAGTTAGAATTACAAAATAAGTAATTTAAATGATATTAGACACTACTTTGACTATCAAATTTATCATAATATTGTCAACTTTAGTTATCTGTGATACATGAATTAAATGATCTGTAATATTATATTTGTTATAGATGCCACTCAAAGTCTCTGCAGGTCATAAAGCCAATTATCGAGGACCGCAATGGAAATGTGTGCTGGCACTTTTTCCGCGTTATGCTTGGCATTGGAAGCATTCAGTGGTTACTCTTTTTACTAATTTCAAAATTGTTTTTAACAATTTTAACTTAACCTGCCTGCCTGCCTGCCTGCCTGCCTACCTACCTGCCTGCCAGAGTCTGCCTGCCTGCCTACATACATGCCTGTCTACCTACCTACCTGCCTGCCTGCCTGTCTGTCTGTCTGCTTGCCAGCCTGCCAACCTACCAACCTACCTACCTGCCTGCCTGCCTGCCTGCCTGCCTGCCTGCCTGCCTACCTACCTACCTACCTACCTACCTACCTATCTACCTACCTACTTACATACCTACCCACCTACCCACCCACCCACCACATATCGTCACATGAGCTTTCTCATAACTGTATGTATGACCAATAATCCATGAGAAAAATAACGTCAAGGAAATGCCCAATAATAATCAATCCACTTGCCTTATTTCGTGTTACCGGCTCTATTCTGTATACAGGTGCACAGTTTTGCTTCTCAAACCGTGCAAACAATTAAACGATTACTCTTCATGATCGTTTATGTAAATCAACTGATTAGGAAAGTATGCTTTTCCGGTCTCTCCATATTGGTTTTATTCTAATTGATTGATATCACAAACGGTGTGCTGTTCTTTTCACTGAGTTTAAGAAAATAATTTAGCCGAATTGAGTTTCTTTCCTAGGAACCAGACTAGTTCGAAATCGAAATAAGCTTTCACTTAATATTTTTCAATTTGATTGAATGTGGTATTGTGTGCTTTGTCAGGATAAAGTACATTAATAATGGCTACTCATTTATCACTCTGAACACATGGGTAACCATTTATCACATGCGATCACCGTCTTTTTCTATTCGAATTGTTAATGACGTAGCGAATGTATTAAAATGAGACTAGCCTGTATTTAGAAAGTGAAGACTGTTGGTGATAATGGAATCATTCTTCTAATCTCATTTATGCTTCAAAACAGCCGCACATAACAATCGCAGATAAATTACGTACAATTTAATAACTAAACATGTATATCGATGTCTATATTAAGCTCTTATTTCAGGCCTCCGAACAATCGAAAATAATAAAAATGGTTTAAAATGCTAAAATGAACTTCACCGGATCTAAACAATGTGCCCCTGGAGAGGAGCTTTTGGACAGTTTATTCTAATTAAGTATGAACCTTCAATCCAATACAATGTAAGAGCTTCTAATTTAAGGTACTGTAATATATAAAATTTCAAGCAGAAAAGTTTTAACATGTATATCAACACAGCCAAAAACTTTAACGTACAAATCCTGTACAAAGCTGATGTCTGATTCGGTGTTTAATTTCTAGGACGACAATTATTAAGGCACTTCTCTTTTTACTTACATTAATGAATTTGCATATGAACAACAGATAGTTATCATTTTCACTATTCGCATTGTTAGGGAAATGAGAGCAAATTGGCAGGATTGTTGTTCACAGAGACTTGTGTTCTAAAATAGTTACATTTAAAATGTCTAGTTAAAATTATGAATTCAGATATTTGGTGAAGTATTAAGTTTCCTTATATTACAGCTTTTGGGGACTGAAATGATTGTACTCTATTTTTAAAAAAAATTTTTTGTTAAAATAAACACTTGAACAACTCTATTGTAAGGAAAAGAAAAATACTTGTTTTTTTTTCCTTTATTTAATATGTTCATGACTCATATGTTACAACTGGTAATCACTATACCTAATTCACAATGCATTTGGATATTTTACCAGACTTCGATTAGTGTGTTTTGGTCAGGCAAATTTAAAGGACAGAGTCTAGAGATCACACGCAATCCTTCTGTGAAGGTCATTTCATTCATTTAAACCAATCTGTCCAATTGACGACTTTATCGGGGACTTACGAAAAGCGCATTTCTACTGTCTGAGACGTCTGAATCATTCCCTCTTTGTATAATTTTAACACATCCCACAGGTTGGGCCATGCTTTACTTTCATGCAACGGAAGACATTTCTGTTATCTGGAAAGATCCTGCGAAATGCTTTTTATTGGTATTTACTATAAAGCATATCACCTGGTCATCATTACAACAATTTTTGTCCAATCAGAGCCACGCTGTACTGTTAACAATTGAGAGAACCACGCGCTTGACCACTTACTTCCGGGAACACGTTACATGTTCATCCGGCTCTGATGTCATTTGTTTTCTCTAATTTAGCTGAAGTTCCCATCGTGCATTAAGGATTTGGATAAATGGATATTAGCTTAAGAGAAAAAACAAAACTTAGTAAGTCTGGGAACAAGAGACGAGACTGAGACAAATCTGCTTATAAAGTAGAATTTCTTTTGACATTTCTTTGTCTACAATACGCGCCTTTCGAAACAAAACATGCAGAATACTCTCTCCGTCTATAAACATCAATTTATATACAGTTTAACTTAAAGGCAAAGTCTCTAAAACTTCATACTGTGTGCATCAACATACATATAATGTCAAACTTAACAATGAATTGGTAGAATACGCTACATAGTCAAGCGATGAAAGCTTGTCGGGTTAAGGTCTCATAACTTCTGTTTTCCGACTATAACGAAATCGTTGAAAAACAACAAAACATTAACAACGTAAATCGTCAATGTTTTTTATAAACAAATTAATTTCTAATATCTTATTTTTAAGAACCGCTGGAAATTCATGGTATGAATGAAAAAACCCCAACAATTCACAGTATTTCTCGGTATATCAGATCACTATGTTAAGTGAAGAATAGGCGGCGTAACGCTGTATATCAGATCACTATGTTAAGTGAAGAATAGCCTGCGTAACGCTGTATATCAGATCACTATGTTAAGTGAAAAATTGGCTACGTAACGCTGTATATCTGATCACTATATTAAGTGACGAATAGACCGCGTTACGCTGTATATCTGATCACTATGTTAAGTGACGAATAGACTGCGTAATGCTGAATATCAGATCACTATGTTAAGTGAAGAACAGACCGCGTAACGCTGTATATCAGATCACTATGTTTAATGAAGAATAGACTGCGTAACGCTGTATATCTGATCACTATGTTAAGTGACGAATAGACTGCGTAACGCTGTATATCTGATTACTATATTTAGTGACGAATAGACCGCGTAACGCTGTATATCAGATCACTATATAAAGTGACAAATTGGCTGCGTAACGCTGTATATCAGATCACTATGTTAAGTAAAGAATAGGCTGCGTAACGCTGTATATCTGATCACTATGTTTAGTGACGAATAGACCGCGTAACGCTGCATATCAGATCATTATGTTAAGTGACGAATAGACCGCGTAATGCTGTATATCAGATCCCTATGTTAAGTGACGAATAGACTGCGTAACGCTGCATATCAGATCATTATGTTAAGTGACGAATAGACCGCGTTACGCTGTATATCAGATCACTATGTTAAGTGACGAATAGACCGCGTAACGCTGCATATCAGATCATTATGTTAAGTGACGAATAGACCGCGTAATGCTGTATATCAGATCCCTATGTTAAGTGACGAATAGACTGCGTAACGCTGTACATAAAATTACTGTGTTAAGTGACAAATAGGCTGCGTAACGCTGTACATCAGATTAATGTGTTAAGTGACAAATCGGCTGCGTAACGCTGTATATCAGATTAATGTGTTAAGTGACAAATAGGCTGAGTAACGCTGTATATCAGATCACTACGTTAAGTGACGAAAAGGCTGCGTAACGCTGTATATCAGATCACTTTGGTAAATGAAAAATACGCTGCGAAACACACGTTACCTATGTACTAAATTAATACATTACAAATAACTGTAATTTATTATAAACAAGCCATACTCCATTATAAATTACACACAGTAAATATCTCAATTTTAGTACAGTTTGAATGTTATATTTTGCAATAGTTTACAGATCGTATCTGTGTAAATTAAGTTCTATAATATACACTGTATTTATATTCTCCCTCTCTATTTCCCCTTCTCTATCCTTTTCTCTCTCATTGAACTTTGATAGATACATTTTTTATTTAGTAAATATATCTTGAAATTTTCATTAATTTTTCCTTTTTATGTGTTATATACTTTAATATTCTGCATTATATTAAAATATTAATGCTCCATGCCAATACGTTTCTGTTTCATATTGAAAGAACAATGAGTAGGATATTTCATGTTTAATCTTCATGTTCATGCACATGGATTATTCTAACACAGGTCACTTATCGAATATTCCATCGATGCATATGTTATTAATGACAGTTGAACAATTACGTAATATCCATGGCAATTGAATATTGATGGTAATTGTATATCCATGGTAATTGAATGGTAAAGTACACTTCCGTCGGTATGTATCGGTGTCTACTCACTCCATGGTTAGGAAATCGAAATAAAAATATTAACCTGCATTTCAGCTATGTATATAACGTACATACAATAAAAGCAGTCACAATTAACGCAGCGCGTAAGTATTTTCTTGGTGGTCAAAGCGGCATTATTGGTGACTGAACGTAAAAAGAACAATCTGAATATAACGATCGATCAAATAGTGAATTGCATGTACACCATAACTAGAGATCTGTTGTCGTTTTTGGGGATGGAAAAAGCTACCAATACACTCTCCTTCTTTCTCTCTCTCTCTCTCTCTCTCTCTCTCTCTTTCTCTCTCTTTTTTCTCCTTCTTTCTTTCTCTCTCTTTCTCTCTCTCTTTCTCTCTCTCCCTCTCTCTCCTTCTCTCTCTCTCTCTCTCTCTCTCTCTCTCGCTCTCTCTCTCTCCCTCCCTCTCTCTCTTTCTCTCTCTTATACTTAGAATAAAAAGTATATTAGCTTGCTTCAACATGCCAGACATGCTGTGTATTGATGTGTCTTCAACATCCGACCTTAAACCATGATTACCTAGAGGAATATACAGCTTGCCAAATATCTAGAGAAAACCTAGATTGATAGGGTACTATGGCTTATATCTTGCGCCATTCTCATCTGAGACAAACTTATAGTCAATTTCAAGCATAACATATGACACAATACGACGTTTGCTGAAATATTGGAACAACTATACACATGTTTATATACACTTACGAAAACATGAAACGCAACTTTTAGAAGAATAAGATTTATATTGTTTAATTCTTAACTGCACTTAACGTTAATTGGTTTATTTATTGCTTAAAATTGTTACTTGCTACAAATTGCAAACATATTACCCGAACAGTTTTCTGTTAACAACTACGTAAAGAAAGTCTTCTAGCTTCTGTTATAGTGAACTTTCTCAATTTGATCGGTTATTCTTACTTACATATATATTTATATCTATATCATAAATAATTAAAATACATATAACGGCAGTTATGTTTTATTTTTCTTAAGTTATCTATTACATTTACATTTACATTAAGTCCTGCAAAATTATAACATTTCAAAACAAAGAAAGTTTGAGACAGAATTAAGTGAAATCCTAGCCTCAGATTGATCAATAAGCCAAGTGAGTTGTAGGGTGCCTCTCACAATTAATCACCCCAAAAAATGAACGCACATTGACGCAAGACAAAAAATGCACACATTTAATAAATTATTCGAAAATGAGATAATTAATTCACGTACGGTATCAAGGGCAACTTAATTACTGGTCAAATATAAACTGATTCATACAAATGTGATGTCTGCAAAACGAGAAGTGTCTGGAGAAAGTGTGTCTTAAGCTAAGGCGTTATATAAGATATTACTATCGTAGAAGCCCAAGGCATGGCAACTTGCAGGGTCATAAGAACACCACGCCGGCAGACTGGACATCGATTTATCGTAAGTCGTGAATGCCAATGTCCTGAATCACTAGTAATTGGTCCCATGTGCATCTTTTATAAAGACACATCTGCGCTTTATGAAAGGAGGATGGAACTAGAACACAGCTATATTCCTTGTTAATTTCTCCCTTATTCTTATCATCAGAATTGTATTCATAAAATATTCTAAAACGACTTAAGCGTGCATCCATAAGTTAACTGATCAGGTAGTTACTTTTAAAATTTTGCATTATTTAAATTACGATGTTGCATAGTTGTATTCTTTTAAAAAGTTAACATCCTTCTCCTCTTCTTTCTCGCCACCCTCCTCCTCCTCCACCTCCTCGCCATTATCAGCGGTAGCAGCATGATGATAAGCGTTATAATACTTAGCCAACAAGAAGTACTACTTGTATATATGTTGCGGACATTGAGAGAAAAACTCTGACCTCTCGAACATACTCTATACATTCTGTCTGTCCGAACATATATCTTGTCGTAATAAGACAAGAAGGAAAAGTAAGACATCAAGTCCATCGTGACAAGTTGATGTGTAAATCTTCCATCGGTCAATGTTTCTGCCAGTAATGACAAACACATACACATTATTTCCTGGAGTTAGCCGGAGGTTGGTATAAGGGATAGTTGAGGGATGTTTGTATTTGCTCTTGCTGATTTAATTCTTATTTATGTTCTCAATGTAGCTGGAAAAATAGACCCAGTCGAAGGACGCGTTAGGTATTAATCACTGTTTGAAGTGATATATGAGATATTGCTAAGGTTGAAAAGGTCAACAAACGAAGATCGTCCTACATCCTTTCGATATCCAGTCGGTCCTGCACAATTATCTTCTATAAAAAAGAAAAGTATTACCAGATATCATGTCCAATTATGATACTCTGTATTTTTCTTTACACTTACTGCCGTGCTCGTCAAATATTATTATATCATTATATTCGTCATCAAGGCAATTGATTTTGAATGGCAAGATCTTTAACAAATCAGCACGTCAAAATGTTAAAATGGGCATTGGCAATATGTTCCAACGCATTAACGTTTACAGGTATATGCAGGTGTAATTAATTGGCAATGTCGCGGACTATTTACAACGGAATCAAAACTGACGTTAGCGAAGAATGCAGTCAAGTGAGTATAAATATGTACGGCGTGGTAACACAACAATCACATTAATATACAGTTTTTTTAATTCATTTTTTTTCTAAAGAAGTGCTGTAATGATGTTTAAAAATATTATTCGTTATATTTTCCTCACATGGATTTTATTAGAAGTCTGATTACATCTTTAAAGGAAATGTTTAAGACATTTTGACAGTAAGAAATAACAATGAAGGGCCGACTGTTTTAGCATATTTCCAGCTTACTTTAAGTCAGATTATTTGTTGTATCTCGCCAGGTAATGTATCTTATTGTTTCATTGCTGTAGCGCACCAGATATCTTATTGTTTCATTGCTGTAGCACACCAGATATCTTATTCTTGCATTGCTGTAGCACGCCAGATATCATATTGTTGCATTGCTGTAGCATCCCAGATATCTCATTGTTTCATTGCTGTAGCACACCAGATATCTCATTGTTTCATTGCTGTAGCACACCAGATATCATATTGTTGCATTGCTGTAGCACGCCAGATATCTCATTGTTTCATTGCTGTAGCACACCAGATATCTTATTGTTTCATTGCTGTAGCACGCCAGATATCTTATTGTTTCATTGCTGTAGTACGCCAGATATCTTATTGTTTCATTGCTGTAGCACGCCAGATATCTTATTGTTTCATTGCTGTAGTACGCCAGATATCTTATTGTTTCATTGCTGTAGCACACCAGATATCTCATTGTTTCATTGCTGTAGCACACCAGATATCTTATTGTTTCATTGCTGTAGTACGCCAGATATCTTATTGTTTCATTGCTGTAGCACACCAGATATCTCATTGTTTCATTGCTGTAGCACACCAGATATCTTATTGTTTCATTGCTGTAGCACGCCAGATATCTTATTGTTTCATTGCTGTAGTACGCCAGATATCTTATTGTTTCATTGCTGTAGCACGCCAGATATCTTATTGTTTCATTGCTGTAGTACGCCAGCTATCTTATTGTTTCATTGCTGTAGCACACCAGCTATCTTATTGTTTCATTGCTGTAGCACACCAGATATCTCATTGTTTCATTGCTGTAGCACACCAGATACCTCATTGTTTCATTGCTGTAGCACGCCAGATATCTTATTGTTGCATTGCTGTAGCACACCAGATATCTTATTGTTGCATTGCTGTAGCACGCCAGATATCTTATTGTTTCATTGCTGTAGCACGCCAGATACCTTATTGTTTCATTGCTGTAGCACACCAGCTATCTTATTGTTGCATTGCTGTCGCACGCCAGATATCTTATTGTTTCATTGCTGTAGCACACCAGATACCTCATTGTTTCATTGCTGTAGCACGCCAGATATCTTATTGTTGCATTGCTGTAGTACGCCAGATATCTTATTGTTTCATTGCTGTAGCACACCAGATATCTTATTGTTGCATTGCTGTCGCACACCAGATACCTCATTGTTTCATTGCTGTAGCACACCAGCTATCTTATTGTTGCATTGCTGTCGCACGCCAGATACCTTATTGTTGCATTGCTGTCGCACGCCAGATACCTTATTGTTTCATTGCTGTAGCACACCAGATACCTCATTGTTTCATTGCTGTAGCACGCCAGATATCTTATTGTTGCATTGCTGTAGTACGCCAGCTATCTTATTGTTTCATTGCTGTAGCACACCAGCTATCTTATTGTTGCATTGCTGTCGCACGCCAGATATCTTATTGTTTCATTGCTGTAGCACACCAGATACCTCATTGTTTCATTGCTGTAGCACGCCAGATATCTTATTGTTGCATTGCTGTAGTACGCCAGATATCTTATTGTTTCATTGCTGTAGCACACCAGATATCTTATTGTTGCATTGGTGTAGCACGCCAGATATCATATTGTTGCATTGCTGTAGCACGCCAGATATCTTATTGTTGCATTGGTGTAGCACGCCAGATATCTTATTGTTGCATTGCTATAGCACGCCAGATATCTTATTGTTTCATTGCTGTAGCACGCCAGATATCTTATTGTTGCATTGCTGTAGCACACCAGATATCTTATTGTTTCATTGCTGTAGCACACCAGATATCTTATTGTTGCATTGCTGTAGCACACCAGATATCTTATTGTTTCATTGCTGTAGCACGCCAGATATCTTATTGTTTCATTGCTGTAGCACGCCAGATATCTCATTGTTTCACCGCTGTAGCACGCCAGATATCTTATTGTTGCATTGCTGTAGCACACCAGATTATCTTATTGATTCATTGCTGTAGCACGCCAGATATCATATTGTTGCATTGCTGTAGCACGCCAGATATCTAATTGTTTCATTGCTGTAGCATGCCAGATATCTAATTGTTTCATTGCTGTAGCACGCCAGATATCTTATTGATTCATTGCTGTAGCACGCCAGATATCACATTGTTGCATTGCTGTAGCATGCCAGATATCTAATTGTTTCATTGCTGTAGCACACCAGATTATCTTATTGATTCATTGCTGTAACACGCCAGATATCATATTGTTGCATTGCTGTAGCACGCCAGATATCTAATTGTTTCATTGCTGTAGCATGCCAGATATCTAATTGTTTCATTGCTGTAGCATGCCAGATATCTAATTGTTTCATTGCTGTAGCACGTCAGATATCATATTGTTGCATTGCTGTAGCACGCCAGATATCTAATTGTTTCATTGCTGTAGCACGCCAGATATCTTATTGTTTCATTGCTGTAGCACACCAGATATCTCATTGTTTCATTGCTGTAGCACGCCAGATACCTTATTGTTTTAAATTGGAAGTCCTTTGATGTTTTGCACAAATCCTGTTTTTTATTATTTATCATCTAGACATTGATGAAAAGCAATCAGCTTAATTATTATGATACATACATATTTTATATCATGTTTATTAATTTATTGAGACCGATGTTGACTTACTAACAACATCCAATGTGTTTTCTGTTACTACACATGTGCAGTTAAGACGTAAAGGGACAACAAACGCATTTTGTTATATGGAAAACATTCGACGGAATAAGGTTTATTTATTTGAAAAATATTTCGCTGCGAATATTGTTCTTGAAGTTGTTACAAGACAACTGGTCTGAACAATACTATAATATGGTAGGCAAAGATACAATACATTTCTATTTTACTTTTAATGAAAAATAAAGGCCAGAACAATCAGACATTGTAGCATAATATATGTACACACCAATAATTCAAATAATTAAATGCATAAATGAATCACACAATTCTGTATTTGCATTAAATATAAAAATATGAATCCGTCATTGGACTTATTGTTAAACATAGGGAAACCATATTAAGTACAATCTATACAAACAACGCCGAACCTCAAATAAAAATCATAATATAAATATCTTTAGATGACTTACTGTAAGTCAAATAATCACCTGGCACAAAATGTTACGGAATTAACAAAACTTCAAATACATTGACTCAATACTTTGAATAAAGGAGTCGATGAATAGAATATGCTTAAGACATAACTAACAAATACACATTTTTTACTTTAATTGTAAAAAGCAATTAGATGAACTTCAGGAAAACAAGTACAATATTTTAAAAAGGTTAGTTCTAGAAACCCTTTTAAATCCATAATTAAAACAGCATATACACATTGTTTTCATTGCAAACACAAATGGTCAGTTTGCAATATTTAAGCTAACGTTTTAGTCAGCGTATTAGTAAATGTATTTACGGTATATTAAGCCTTAACCTAAGTACTCAATGTTTGTCATTTCACTCTACTAAGACAATATCACGACTAAAATCCGTGCTAGGAACGCATACTTAATATAAAGGCTACAATTCTATAGAGGTTTAGTGGACTTAATAAACCTGTTTGAGTGTTCATGATTGTATTTGTTTTATAATTAAAATATTAAATACACTTAAACGGTGCATATTATTTTGCACATACTCTTTACAACACATATTGAAAATCAGCAATTTCACTTCTCTCTTGTTGCCATTCGGACGCACTGGACCATAGGAATCACAAAACAACGGGACAATATATATCGGTAATTGTGCAATCAATTGTATAAAAATGGTTAACCTAACATTTGATTAACTTCTCACTATCGGCCATGTTAACTAGCTTGTTAACAAGTTAGTTATGCAAAGTATTTAACCATTGTAAAAAATGCATTTCACCGTTTGCTGACTTAACCGAAATATTTCATTTTAACCAAAAGTTAAATTGACAATAGTACTTTATAACGCGGCTCTTTGGCCCTACTAGAAAAGCGGGTTTGCTTACTTTTGGATATAATTTAAAACAACTGGGATGATTGTTAAAATTTGCGACATGGTTAAAATTGGAAACAGAGAGCATCTATACAACAGCTAACCAGCAAGCCAACACTTTTATGTCAAACAAACTTTAACCACTGATTAAATTATACCACTGTTTATACAATTGGTTGCAGGTGTAAACTGATGAAAGATAAAAAAAACAACTTAAACGTATTGTTCGTGAACTATACATGGCAACATACGTACCTGATATAGGATTTTTTATGATAGTCTAGTTCTTAAAATTCTAGCTATGTTTCAGACATTGTAGTATAATCGTCGTGGCAAGTAGATTAATAAATGAGATTTCTTGAAATGATAAGAGTTGAAAGAAAGAATTTGATTTGATATGAATGCATAAAAATTAGCACATGCACATGTTTGTGTTAATGTTTGTTTGTGCACCTTTGTTTGACTTTCTGTGCATTTGTAGAAAAGAAAAATATGTAAGACAATATACGCTGAACTTGCTCTAATATGCCAACAAATTTTCTTCCAATCTTGGACCATCAAAGTAAAGTATTATTCGAGCTCTTTTCTTTCAAGTGGTAGTAGACGTCTATTTGTTAATGTTTATAAAACAAACGCTATAATACACTATGTATTTCGGAAAAGGAATTAAGGTAGTCAAAATGAAATAAGTGGAATCATATGGTCTACAACATAAATATGTCACACGTGCTATAGTTGGTGAGATATGTCACTCTTTAACCTGCATATATTGAACAATATTTGGAAACAAGTTTCTTTAATTAAAATTTTCTAAAAATGCTCACTTTTGCTTGCAATGGAAAGTCGAGATGGCAATTCTCATGGCATAGTGATTTCTGGTTTCAAGGTTTCCTGTCAACAATACATGAAATCTTCATGCACACATTATTTTACGAAAGAAAAGCAGTGCACACACAAAATTGCATAGCAAGTGCATATTGAATTACAATTAATGTACAATAGTTAAAAGATAGAACAGAACTGAATACACCTAAGAAACTAAACGTTTTGCGTCTCAATAAATCGTATCACAAAAAATATCATGTGCATCAGTTGTAAATGTTTATGTTCCATGTATTGTACTAGACACCAATTGTTCACACAACTGTTTATCTTAAGTGTTAACACATAAATAAACAGTAAACGTTCAATCACTGCGTTTTATGATGCCGATGAGCTCAATTAACGTTGAGATTCAAATTTTTAAATATTAATTTCTTATGAATATAAATGTGCTCACATAGATTTTATGATAGTTAGCTTTCTAAAATTGTCGTTAAAGTAGTTCTTAATTGCATTTATATATATCTAAAATTGAAATGTACGCAAAATTAAATAGCCCAACGTCCAAATGAATTCGAAACTTTTCTTTTTTTGTCGAACCTACCGGTTATTGACAATATGAATAGTGTTGTCGTTTGCTGCACTTGTACATCGTGTACACACTTAAAACACAATTAAAACACAAATATGCCCTTTATGCAGACATTTTTTCTGCCCCAAAGCGTATAATACAAATCGCTACTCGCTTGCTGAAGCTTTAAGTTCTCCAGATGATGCAAACGTTTAATGGTTTCGGTAAAGGCTCAAAAATCTCTTTATTTTACACCGTTCTATCAACAACAAGAGTAATTCAAACCATTTGTATAAGTTTGTGCAAGCTGTCAAACATATCTCAGAAAAAAACTTCGAAAGCAAAGCGATAAGATAAAGCTATATTTCGTAAGTTAGGAATGCAATTGATCCTTACGATTAAGAGTACTAAATATGCAATGAAGTCAGTCACTGAAATATCCCATACATGTTTATGTGTACGTTTTGTAATTTTCTAAATATACAAAGCCACATAACATTAATTATACATGTTTGCATTGAACAAGAAAATGACTCTTAAATGAGTGTCGTATTTGCCTCGCAAAACTAAACAAGATAATGACTCTTAAATAAGTGTCCTATTTGATCACAAAACTGATAATACAGTTACAAATTCATTGCTTCGTCAGTAAAACCTTCACATTGAGCACGCTGTCTTTCAAGCTTACCTGCAATTATCTTTATCTTTAATTTCATATTCAAGGATGAAATTATCTTTGTTACTGACAACCACTTTTTTAGGGTTCGCCACGTTGGTTTTGTCTAAACCGTGTGCTAAGTCATTTGCTTTACCATTACTGATGGATGTTTTTGTCTTGTCACATACCCCATTTGCAATACGTGATCGAACTTCGTTTAGTGATGGCTTAATGTCTCCGGTTGCTTTTATTTGACACTCTGTGGGCATATGGTTAATTGTCAGCCCTTCATCAGGCTCTTGAAGCATAGCGATGCTTTCGTATTGCTGGGTTTGCTCCTTCATGAATTCATCTTTTTCTTTAACTATTTGAGATACTTCAGCTTTCACTTTGTCAGATTTGTCATAATCAGTTACAACTTTTACATCAGCGAATTTTAACTCATTTTCACCAAGCATAGTATCACACTTTATTGAAAACCTAGGTATTTCTAGAATATGTTTAGAGTTTTCTAATATTGCCTGCGGCTGGTCTTCATGATGTTCCTGAGAAGGCATTTGGTGTGTTGGTTCAGTATTGCGAATTTCCATTGTATTCTCGGTAATGCTGTCAGGCGATGGCACTTCGATTATTATCACATCATCTAGCTCATCATCAGTACAAGCATTGTCAATCTCGTTGTAAGGGTTTGCAATATCATCGTTTGAGCAATCAAATCTGCTGCTCATTCTGTTCTCATCATCAGAAGAGTGGGCGCCTTTTTTCATAGCTGAGTATCTATCACCACGAAAATAAGGCTTTGTGTATGTTTTGCCACTTGAATCCCTAAAGCACATTATATCGGTCATTCCGTAGGAAGGTCCACGTCTATCTACATTCGATTCAGACAATCGCCTCTTTGCTGACTGTTGCAGATCAGTTATCTTCCCTATATCGTCACTCTCAATGCTGCATGTACTCGCTCTACTTAGGCTCTTGTCTCTTGGACACGTCCGCATACTATACGGCGACGTAGAAACTGTCTCCGAGATATCATCCCCAGTCTCGGTCAGAAACGATACTCTGGAGGATGATAGTGAATCACGTTTACGACCCTTCGGTTCATTGAACTCCTCTTCATGCATTGTACACAAGTTGTCTGCAGTTGACTTTCTTTTCCTGAGCTCCTGCAGGGATGACTTTAAGTTACACATTTCAACCGCAGCTAGTGAAGCACGTCGAGACGTTCTTTTTATGTGTTCCTTTATTGTATTTGCCACAGCTGGCAGTGATATGCGAGATTTGGATACAGTGCCACTTGACGGCAGTTTTAGGCCGTGCAATTCCAGCGTAGGAAGTGAACATCTTGGGGACCGCGACTGGCCACTTCCACTAAACAAAGACTCGTCCAGCTTGAATTTGAACTTCTTTTTACTTGGTGTCGCTGAAAAGATATACATACATTTCAAATGCTTGTCATATAATGATTGCATTGTGATATAACGCACGATCATCGACCACTCCTTTACCACTCATCAAAGGACGGCGTTCATTCATTGCAGACAATAACACGGTTTCACTAGAATGCCATGTGTTGATGACATAATACCATTCTTAACACTGTCATGTTATGCTGACCTCGTAGTGGAATAACTTTTACAATGACAATTGTATCAACATACTGCAGTAAAATAATTTATTTTTATCGCATATAAACATAGCACATGCAAATTTAAATTAATTTATTAAACAAATGTTTGCTCAAATTCCAAGAACCTGGATGGAACAAAAGCAGCGAACAGCAGAATAATTGGACGTCAGATTCTAAGCAACTAATTATCCTGGATTCACACTTTTTGCATTTTTTTTTAAAATTTACGCTGATTATGAATTGACCTACTTGGAAGTGACTCTTCATTTCTAAGACAGTTGTCAACCTTCCATTCATCAACCCCCTCCATGATGCATAGGCGATGTAAGTTGGTCACCTGACACTGTAAACAAAAAGTAAAACAATTGCATGAAGAGTTATCCTCTCTTAGCACCTTTTCGCATTTTAATGAAATGTTCTTATACGTCTGGGATTTTGTCATATTTTATCAAAGAACAAGACCACCTCTTTTCTTATTGAACTTAAGGGGATAGTGAATTAAAATACTCATTTGCTTTATTCATAGTAACTGACACTATTGCATTAGGTTTTAACGTCAGCAATGATTCGAGTGTTTTTGAATTCATGCATAAGGAGATAAGTCGTCATTATTTGTTGCCACTTTGTTATTTACAGTTTTCTCCTATACACGCCCGACTTGCGCGCTATCTAGCACCGTAGGTTATATAAGTAAATTAGTGTTCTCCAGATGATACAAACCTAATGACACAATAATGAAATGAGTCGGAGCTTCATTCATTTCAATTAACGAGAGACACTTCAAAGGAAATCAATTATAATGTTACCGCAGAAGATGGTGTTTGATTATGTACACTATATATCCAATTAACATTGATTCCTTTAAGGCAAAAAGACGATAATATGAACAGTAATTAAAACAAATTACCGAAGTTGGGAGGTGATAACACCAAATTAAAGGTTCACCAGCGTACTTGTCTTCTTACTGGGATAGTACACATTTCAGAACCATCGGCATAGCTTGTGTTGTACTTTAGTTAACACGATTATTTCTTAAAATGAACACAAACCCATGGGTATGTATTTGACAGTTGGATAAAGCATTTAAACTTCACTTACTATATATTTTTGTAGAATAGCTTCTGTGTCCCTGAGGTTTCCCTGAATCTTTTTCTTTCTCTTGTAGACCAATTTCAGTCGAAAATGTTCGTGATCCTTCACTGACACAACAAGGCCTGGAAGGAAAGATATTATCAAATTCTTGAAAACCAACATTATGTGAGACACAGACTAAGAAGAGAACGCTTACAAACGTGTAGTTTAAGTGGAGTTTTGCAGAGATTGGCCATAATAACTTGGATTCGATTTCCAATTTTGCAGGAACCATTTATTCTAAGTTCGGATGGCGTACTTAGAATTGATTTTATAGAAATTTATTCATGTTTCACAGTTCAAGACAATCACCATTTGTGTCTCCACACTGTTAAATAAACAGACGCTCCTTTCAGGGTCATATTTAAATAATTAATAAAGAAAGATTTACATTTAATACAAACAATGGCGTACATTAAACAGTCAATAGGTCCAACGATATATGTCTTTTATGTTTTAGGGTCAGTAAGTAACATTAAAATGGATTTAAGGACGTGTGTTGCAAGGGTTATTAACAATATACCAGCATTGTTATGCGGAATTATTAGTTATTATAATTATTTCTTAATCATAACCATTTTTTCTCAGCAAAATGATTGTCGATGTTGAAACAAAGGCGTACATACGCTTTCTATATTTTACGTTGGTTGTTTGAATTTAAGGTTTTATGCACGCTGATATATAAAACGATAACTAAACCAACTACCATCTATTATTGGTCGCCTTGGTGGGTATAGTCACATATATTCAGGTATCCGGACACGGTGTCCACTAAATGCAGATATAAAATAACATCCACTTTTATTGCATTTCGGAAATATGGTATGTGTACTGTAGTGACAATCAAACGTGAAAGGATCAAGCGTTTATTACACTCTTTGTTTTCACACTGCAAAACTCGTGATATAAGTCATATTTCGAAACCAAACACATGTATTATAAATGCATTCATGATTACAGACCAAAACATATACAAATCCGGACGGTTGCCGTGAGCGTGTTGCATTTAAGTACATGTTGCATTTAAGTACTTTAAATATGACACGACACATATGCCTTATTCGTATCATCTTTTGTTGGGATATTTCTAGATACATCGTGTCTGTTCTATGTTTCTTAATATCATACTCGACAACATGATGCCACGCCTAGTCATATATTCTTGACTATAGGGTGACCAATTGTGCAACTGCCCTTATATTTGCTTGATTATCAAGCGGTACGTTTTACCCATGGTGCCTCTCGTGTCTGTAGCGACTACTGTCTACTATTTAAGCTACCTTTTTCTATCTCTACTAGTTATACCCCCACCACAAAATGTGTGTGGGGGGGGGGGGGGAGGGGCGGGGGCTATAATGGATTCGCTTTGTCGCGTCTGTCCGTCCGTCCGTCGGTCGGTCCGTCCGTCCGTCTCCATTATCGTGTCCGCTCTATAAATCCTATACCAATTAAAGGATTTTCTTCAATCTTGGCTGAAATGTTCACCTCAACAAGAGGATGTGCAAAACCCATGTTGCCCATGTGTCAGCTCAAGGTCAAGGTCACAATTGAAGGTCAAGTATCAAACAATCAAATATTAGACATTATGTTGTGTCCTCGCTTTAAGTCCTACACTTATTGAAAGATTTTCTTTAATCTTGGCTCAAATGTTTACCTCAACAAGGGGATGTGCATAACCCATGTTTCTCTTTTGCCGGCTCAAGTCAAGGTCACACTTGAAGGTCAAAAATTGACTTAGAAAATATTCTTAAATTTTAACATGTATTTGCATATTTCTGAAACTAGACAAGGTATTTGCTTGAAACTTAAATTATATATGAAGTGTCACAATTAGGATATGTAGGTCAAGTTTCATAATTATGTATGGCATTTTGACAAAGTTATGCCCCTTTTAAGCAGTCGCGTTTCTGCCATTACGCACTTTACGCACGTGCGTAACCTCCGTTCGAAAATTCTAAAATCTAAAAGTACCAAAAGCACTACGAAAGTCGATGCCTAACCCGGGTTAGGAATGCTATATTTTATTTTCATAGTTTCTATGTTATAAAATCTTATTACCAGACCAATCACGTTGAAAAAGTTTAAAATAATTAAAGTTATACAAGTCAAATTTTAGTCGTTCATATTTTGCGTTAAGTTCCTCGCGTGTCCGCATTTTACAGGTTATTCATTAAAAAGAACCAAATATATTCAAAAGTATTACTACAAAGGTTATTCCCCTTGTAATTGTGCGTAACTTCAAAAAGGGCCCAGATACGCGCCTGCTTTTAAGTCTTCAAATTTATATACAATCAAGTATTAGACAATATGTCGTGTCCGCTCTATAAATCCTACACTAATAAAAGAATTTTCTTCAAACTTTACTCAAATTTTCAACTCAACAAGGTTATGTGCAGAACCCATGTTACCTTTGTGCCGGCTTAAGGTCAAGGTCACACTTGAAGGTCAAAATTGACTTAGAAAATGTTCTTAAATTTTAACATGTACTTGAATATTTCTGAAATTAGCATAGGTATTTGCTTGAAACTTAAAAGATATATGACGTATCACTCGTAAGATATGCAGGTCAAGTTTCATAACTCTGTATTGCATTTTGACAAAGTTATGCCCCTTTTTAAGTGTTTTAATTTACTTACAATCAATACTAGACAATATGTCAGGTCCGCTCTATAAATTCTATACTAATGGAAGGATTTTCTTCAAACTTGACTCAAATGTCAAACTAGGCAATGTGCAGAACCGATCTTACCCTTGTACCAGCTTTGTCAAGGACATTAGTGGGGGTATGAATCGCATTCAGCGATAGTTCTAGTTTGACATTTGGACCAGATTAGTTTCCTACTTGATGTGTGTAGTGTTTCTAGTGGAAATGTATTAATTTTATAAAAGAGAATATTGAAGAAAATCAAAGGTCCTTACTGTTGACAACTCGGATTACTCTCCAGGGCAGAAGTATTGCCAGTATGAAGACGAAGTCCTTCGTATCGATATCAGGCAGAAAAACCAGGAAAGAAAAATCAAGGACGAATGAAATCAGTACGACAAAAGCGTCGAAAACCTGAAAATGATAATGGAAAGGGAGATAATAAAACAATTGTTATCTTAGACAACCAGACTTAATATATCCTAATTGTTTTATCAAATGTTCCTTCGCGAAATCGACACACATTCTTGCCTTTGCTTGACTACTCACATATGCAGGAATTCTAATACATTACATATTATAAGCACAACAAATACCAGCAAAAGACAACAACAAATAACAAACTCTAAAAGTGGAAGTATTTTACAGTAAATTAAACTAAGTATATGGATTCAATCACCGCCTTGCAAGCCTATAAAAAGTAGGATTGGTTTTTATAGGCAATTTAATAGACTCTATCTTAAAGAAAATGTTTTCACCGGGCAAACATACTCTAAAAACATTGAACCTTCGTCATTAAAACAACGGAAACGACTACGAGCTGTGTCTGACTAACCACACTAATTTCCACATAACTGCGTGCTTACCTCCAGTTTTCTGTGAAAAAAGTCTTTCCCCGCACAAATTGCTTTCAGTATTGTCTGTAATACATCGAATATGGATTAAGATGATTTGAAAGCAATTCCCATGAAGGCTGTAGTGTAAATACACATTTACTATATAAATGCATTCAATTTTTTTAATATGAAGAACAATATGCTAATATGTTTTTAATTTGGTATATACGCCGCAAGGACACATTGTTTTCGTCACATCAGAATGTTAGCTTTCAGAAGACAATTCATGAAACATGAGACAACTGAAAAATGATTCTGCTCTTCTGCAATTAGGTTGCATATTCACAACATAGAATAATCAAATCGTCGTCATTTGAAACCAAATGCGAAACACATGATGATTTAAAACGATTTTATACTACAACTGAAGAATAAGCAATCCTTCATGGTATTGCTTACTTTCTTAAGTTTATGCACCCTATACAATTAAGAGAGACAAAAGGTTAGCAGGTATCAAAATTGACAATTTTGCAATTTGCATTAAGAAAGGCAATGATATACATAATCACAAATATGATATACGTGTTGACTGTTTCGGTGTTAGTTTGCAAATCATATTTTGCATTGATATTCCCTAAGTATGATGACCGAGAAAAGTTTTACAGTAAAACAAATGCTACATAGAACAAAATATCATATATTGAGTAATTAATATTATTTTTAATCTAAGCTGCTTAGTCGTGTATTTAGTTAAGTGTCTTGCGATGAAGCACACTTACCTCGATGATGACATTTAACATACTAGCAAACTTAATTATCCGGATCTAGATTATTACACGTAAGCTTGTGATTCGATTAAATCTGTAACGAAAGCATTGTTGCCTTAAAAGCCTGAAGAATTACAGACTTGCAGTTATGTTTATTATAAATAGATAATCTTTTAAAGTTTTGCTTCTTGTTCGTCCAAGCCTTTAAGCAAAGACTTGTAGACCTACTACTTACCTCAACAAGAATAATTAATAGAATGGCTATGCTGCAGTAATGGAATATATGAGCTATGCCACCGACAATGTCAAGATCGTAAAACTCCTGGGCTTCCGGTTCCTTGTAGAAAATGTTCGACGCATTCCTGGGGACGGAGCCAGAAGAATGTTTGTCAGACGGTTCCGTTAATTCATCGGAGGTTTGATATCCCGCAGTATAATTACAGGGAACATCTTCGGTGTCAGCTGCCACATTTTCGTCGAAGCTCTGGTCGGCCCACATTATGTCAGAGTTGAGTAGGAGTGAAAACACTTCGTACTGTCGCTTGTCTTCAGTGTGCGGATAGATCCGCTTTAGATTATCAAGAAAGGCTTCCGTGTTTTTAGTCATGCTGTCAGTTTGCTCCAATGTGGCTGAAACAATAATAACTGGCCGTGGTAAAACATTACTTGTAAATAAGTGCACACCTTTCGTTGGAAATTTAAAGCGTTCTTATTATTATAAAGACGATAACAAACACATGCGCAATTATGCAAAACAATACAATTTATGCATTTAGATTGAATTGTTTCTTTAGAATTGGTAAGTAATATGTTTACAAAAGTATGTTGTTTTATCACATGAAATACGAAGTTCTTGTGTGTGCTTCCATGGTGTTGAATCAGAATTAAAAAAGAAAAGAGAAAACTTCCATTAAATGACAAATAATAATATTGGCTACAATCTTAATTAACCTTTTTTAATTAAACTCATTGTATTTTCTGCATCATTGTATCTTTGTTTCTAAAAAGTGCAATGCACAAATTGCTGACCTAGCAGGCTCTATCCTGACCTTATAGGTACGTACCCTTGACCTTGTAGAGGTCCAGCGCCAGTTCTCCAAGCACTAATGCACAATCCACGATACACAGAATGACAACAGTCAGCAACACATGTTTGCTCTTAAAGATCTTGTCGCCACCACGTCTCCATCTAAATTAAATTATACAAGTAATTTCACGTGAGAGTAATATCACGCAAAAGTGATATTTTCGTATATGTTTACAGTTGGTAAAGGTAAAGGTACAGTTGGTTTGTAGCACAAAATACGAATATTAACAGTCAGGGTTCCAGATCACATTACCCATGTCCCTGGAATAATTTCATTTCTGTGACCTAAACAGTTTCTAGGGCTTTGATGTGTTATATTGAATTATGGTCAATACACTTATTTTTTGTTTATAATATATTTTACTTTATTCAAACAAAATACTCTTGTTCTAGTTAAATAGTTGTATATATTACAAAATCATCTTTCACTCAAGCCTATGGATAATCATTAATGTCAAAAACATATTCATATAATACTTTCCTTTCTATGTCTTAAATAATGTCCTTTCTGCCAATATTGTAACAGACCATATTGCTGTATTAGGAAGGGAAAGTGCCGGGGAAATGTCTCCCAGGCACTATTAGACCGACTGTAGCTAAACTGTTATGGTTAGTCGTTAGTCTACTGTCGTAAACGTTAGTATGGATGGCAATTACACATGCCATTTGTAAAATTGGCGCAAATGGTAATGCGTTTTGTGAAACATTTTTTTTGTATCTATATCGAAATGTTTAAGCATTCTGCTCCCTAGCAAGCAAACAATTGAAAAAAACAACTGTTATTTGCCAGTCACAATATTGTAAATGTAAATGAGACTAAGAAATTCAGAACAAACCATTGCTTGATTTGAGCGGTTAACAATCTAAGAGAAATACATTTATAACAGTATATGTTAAGGCTATACGTTACAACAAAGCTTCTCAGTACAAGTATACATTGTTAAAATGACATTGTATCAAGACAGCACACATTTTGCGACTTGACATATTACATCTTTGCATTCACATAGACAGTGAACAGCTGATTATAATGACATTGATAATTTTAGATACCGTTCATTCCTGTTTAGTTAAGCATCAAAGCTAAAACTTAACATACATATAATTAACATATAATTTCAATTATCTACAAACCAAACTAAACTACTGACTTCTACAAAATAAAGTGTACATCGTATTAGCTAAAATCCCTTGACATAAAGACTTAACATGTTATAGAATGTTTTATGGGAAGAAAAAACGTAATAAACATGTAGAATCATTCTGACCTGGTGCTCGTTTTGTTTATTTTTGTGGTTATGCAAATAGATAATAATTGTTTTGTTAACGAGAATAACGTATACTGGTTCACTCTTTTGCACGTTCGTTTCGTTATATTAATTTTGACGACATAAACATATCTTGTCAAGCTTGTATAGGCGCATTGTCAAGTTACACATGCAATACCTGATGCGGAACCATCTAAAGGACGTCTGGAAAGATGTGGAACTAAAGTTGTATAAGAAACAAAGGCACGTCACATAGTACAACAGCACGTTGGATTTTATCTTTCGGATAATAATATTGCGATCTTCTACCTGTGGTTGGAGCCACGTGACAAGATGATTTCGAAAATAAACCAAATTAAGTAAGATGTCAAATATTATAATAGATGTATACATGTCTTATACATGTCCTAAATTGTTATTTCTTATGGTGTTTTTGTCTGACCTTATTAAAGGATAAGTTTAAATCTATCGATTACACAAGAAACAAAAGTAATCAAAAATAAAAAGTAAGAAGTACTTTCGGCAAATTAAAATCGTAATTTGCACATGTTTATACCTCCAATTTATTCTATATTTCGAATTAAGAGAAACAAAGTAAAGCGCCCACTACTGGGTAAATTGTAAAAGAATGTACCCCGTTCTGAATATTTTTACAAGTAAACACTAAATAATGGCATTATGTTTTCATTATTTTACTTGTTTAACATACCAATATTAATCAATATTTACTGCATAATGTTCACAAAACGGTTTTTGGACATTTTTAAATGACAATAAACATATTTTACAGAATGTAAGTTGTAATATTTAGATATTTTTCATTATTAAATATCGAAAACATAACATCAACCCTGTGTTTTCCTTTACATTGACAATAAAATACAATACAATAAATAACTAGCAAACTGCTGAATACGATGTTATATTACCACTAAAGTTTATTATTGACAGGGGCGAACCGGATGTCAATATAATTCCTTGTCAGCAAATGCCACATCAATAGGTTAAGTCAATAATTGTTTATAAAATTACTGAATAATAGCCACACTTAGTACATAGTACTGTAAAAAAATTACCTCAAGTGTCACGCTTTACATATTTACATATGTTTGTTTATTGTGTTTATCGTCCCACTAACAGTATCTCAGTTATCTGGAGACGGTGGCCACTTGAAGAATATATAGTGCTTCCTTCGCTGTTTAAAACATATCGTAACGTGAAAACCTGGTATATTACCACACCCACTCACATTATCCTGACACCGGGCCAACCAGTCGTGGAACTACCCTTATATTTGCTTGATCGTTACCACAAACGTTTTTTTAAAAGACTTTGGTATGTCGAGGCCCGGGATCGAACCCCTTACCCGAACCCCCCCCCCCCCCCCCCACCCTCCGTACCTGGAGCTGACGCTCTATCGATTGCGCTACCAGTATTTATATATGATGTAGACTAGAGGTGCATGGTCACTTCCCTTTATTCTAATTGGATCTATTTAGCTTAAGGTAGATTTTTAAGAATGAACGACAATAAAGTACCAAAGTAAAACATGCAAATTCATTCAAGTTTAAATGTCGTTTACATTTGAATGTCTTTGCGTTTTACTACGTAAGTAAGAGTTTAATGCGATTTTGCGCATTTTCACCAATTAGACGAGAAAAAAGACCGTAACATGATATGCCTATTAATACTTTGATAAACATCAGCCTGATGCAGAACGCGTGTCAGCTATGACATTAACGAGTCTTACATTGGCACATTTTTCAGAATGTGGAGGTTTATTTAGGGAACTACTAAAGTGCAAATGATGAGGCAAGATTTAATGGCTTGGCTGAAGAATATCAATTAGACCTTTTCTTTAGTTCTTTAGTTTAATGAATCCACAGTTCCTAGCAAATATGATGTATCCCAAATAAATATGACTTTTTTGAAGCGTCATCGTCTTGTCTAACCACTTAAAATTCTTTTAAAGCCTACACACTCTAGATTTCAGATAGAACTTGATTACATCAGAGTCCGTAAATAAAAGACCACATTATTGCATGAGAAAATTCTAAAAATCATAAAAGCATGATGTTCATATCACGCTGATTCTCAAATGGGATATAATCTGACTATATGGACATTGAGGATTAATTATTTAGACATATAGATATAAAACCTAGAGAACAATATCACCAGATAATTAACACACACAATTGTTTGGCTTACTCACAACCCGCTAAGAGAGTAAACCTCTAACAAAATCGGGTCCCTATGGTGTGGACTCGTTGTATGGGCAAATATATATTTAATGTTTGAAAAAATGTGTGTTTGAAAACAGTATACATACATATACGTACATATCATTATCGAACTGACGAATCCTTACCGTTTAAGTTTCTCCTTGGGTGGGTCACTGATATCCCGAGCTAGCTCTGCTTCCAACTCATCTTCGATCTTTTCTACATAGCCATGCGTCTTCGCTAGCACTAGAGTCTCGGCTACTAATGTCTGCAAATAATAAATTTGAATATACGACACGGACATTTGTAATATTTCAAAATAATTTAAATGGTTGTAAGTGTACTTATACCTCTTTAGTGCACTTGTCTGAATACAATTTTGTGATTTACAATGATACTTTGACAATGATACAAAATAAAGACGTACGGGACTTTTCTCAAACACCAAACTATAAAAAATATAAATCACACAATTAGAAATGCCCTAATATTAACTTATTTACATATTACTTTTTAAATCAGATAGGGTTTCCAAGGGTTTCCAAACTCTAAACCGCAATATCGATGTTACATGAGAAATAACAGTATATGAACAAAGTTATTAAAATCGAACATGCTAATATACATGTACATTAAGTAGATTATGCCGATGATAAGCCATAAACAGCTAGCCTCCTATGCAAAAGATATAGATTGAAAACGTTTAAATGAAGGATTATATCATTGTTGTAAGAAATAGGTTATCTTTTAATTCATGAAACTGTAAAACACATATAAACTATTCATAAAAGAACATTTCTATTTACAGTTTGCAATAAGTTAGATGCCTTCATTGCAAATTATGACAAGCAATAGCTAGGTAAAATAGTTTTTACAACATATATTCACTATTTTATGGAACAGGAACAATCCGAAATGGGTTTTTAATGCGGAATATTCATTAAATTTTAACCTTCATTGTACACGGCTGTCCTCTAAAATAACCTTATAAAAGCCATACACAAAAAGTTTTCTTCGGTAGTAGGGGGCCATTGGCCTTAATAAAACACAAAATAGAATAAGAGATACTGAACATAAATAAGGTTTAAAGCAGTTCAAAATTAGAGTAAACGTGCAGATGTTGCTCACATTGACGTTGTTTAAGGAATGACATACGCCATTCTGCAGTTTTGGAAATGTTTTATATAATATAAACCAACTCAAGGGTCTCATTAGATTTGCTAAGCCTTTTACAAAACTATTAGACAATTTATTGTTGATGGTTATAATCCACAAGTCCTTTGTTATACTGCAGTTTTGCAACTGACCCTGCTACAGTCAAGTTCTCACATGATGACCGGACAGGTCGTTGAGACTACCTACATACCCTGATCTTAAAGCCACAATTTGCACAGACACACTGTTACTTTGTGAAATTTGGCTTCCTTCCCTACATAACAGGGCCGTTATAACAGTCTACAAGGCATTTACGCGATAAGGTATAACTTAATGTCTGTCGTTCTTTTTATAGATACTCGACCTATAATATTACTTTGAATTGCACTGCATACAATCAGTTCACAATACTAAATTTAAAGTCTTCTGGGATTCTAAAATTTAATAATCACACTCATGTCAGAAAATTGTACATTTAGTTTTAACACATGATCTTTATGCATTTTATGATATGATCATAAACTATGCCCTTTAATACGTAATGCCTTGGTCAGTTTTATTTCATACTCTCTCTTGGAACTGTCTTGTTTGCCTATGTTTTTTTTTTTTTTTTATCTCCAGTCGATATTGTACATATATTGATAATTCAGTTCAATTATTGTTATATTGTTTGTAAAAATGTCTTACTTTGATTGAATATTCTTATTTATTTTTTGTGAGGAAAACTGGAACTACGAGGTTGGAGCGCACCCGAAGCAAGGTCGAAGCACCCTAGTTTGCCGATTGACAATTTCAAGGCAGTAACTGTGTGATCGATTCTTTGTGCGTTATGACTCGTCTCTGTGCTTTGTGTCACTTTGACAATTTACTCTGCATGAGTCTGTCTAGTAGTAGTTCAAATGTTTATAATTGTGGTTATTCTTAATGACATTTTTATTTTATTTAATTGATATAGAAAAAAGAGCAACGTGTTTTTCAGTTGGATGATTCGGTCGTTTTATTGTATCAATTACATTTAAGCCTTTTAGAAATAGTTTTTATTTGTCAATATTCAGGGCAGATGAAATTGCATGAGTTCTTTTTTAAAATATTAAATTGTTTTGTTTGCAAAATAAAAAAATACATATGTCTTGCGGATTAATCGGTCCGATGGTGCCAATTTAGTTTCATATTAAGCCTTAGCTTCAGCAGATAAAATTTTAAAAGCAAAAGACACTACAAACCTATTTGCTGCCATAGAAGCAAGTGAAGTAGAGTGAAGAAGAATTTAATATCCCTACTTAGAGAAGTTGTAACATCTTTATGCTAACTTTGAGGAATTGCGCAAGGCAAGAAATATCCTCAATTCGCACCAACATGATGAAGTACATTTTTATCCATACATGTTCAAAGAGTCATTGAACCATGCATATAATTAACTGCGTTGTTTGTGTCAGAAATATAATACTACGCTCCTATTGTTGCTGTTTTGTAAGTCCAAACAGCACAATTGTACTAATGAAATTACTAATTGTTTATCCAAACCAAGGCATTACAAACGTAAACAATTGAACCATTAACAAATGTCAATGCGCAAAGAATTTTTTGTATAACGTTTGAAACTAGTTCAAAATAAAGTATCTGATAAACAGCGGGTACCGTCTCACAAATACAACAGTATTTTGTTGCTTATACAAAGTCTATTGTTATCTTCGGACAAATGTTAAATGTTTTCTGAAAGCAGGACACATTATCGCAGATCTCGCTATTGATAAGCTTTATTGATAACTTGTTAAAATATTTATGAGAAAACTGGAAGAAGCATGATGTGGCAGAGCTAGCTTAATCTGTTTCTCCCATTATATTTATCTGTGTACATGTTAAGGATTGCGTGTTTCTGCATAAAATGCAAAATTAACCGTTGTTAAAAAACAACAAAACAGAACTTTTCGTAGGTTTATCACACCTTTTACTTATTTAGACCGTTCGCTTGATGGCCATGATGAGATGCACACTTACTCTTGCTGTCAGCAAATTTCTAAATATAGACAAATGGGCTTCTTGGCACTTGAACTGTTCACTAGCTCCAAGAACCGTTCTTATTTGGCTTTTAAAAAAGAATGAACAGAATTTTCATTTAGTACAATTATATAGTTAATTCCTTTCATTTTTAATGTGTTTCAAAAGATTCGTTAATGTATATAAACTAAAACTACTAAGTAATGTACCAGAAGAATTGATATATTGATGGTTTCCAGTGTTATTTAATATAGATATATGTATAAAATCAAATGTGTACATATGCCGATACACTGACCCTAATACCATCATTACTTTTATCTGTATCGCCAAAAAGTTATCATTCGAAATGTTACTTCTTAAGGTATTTTTACTTTAACATTTTAGTGTATCCAATTGTTCAGTGCGAGTTCCTCGGTGCAATAAATTGGACTTAAGATTTAATCATGCTGGCAGATTCTTGACAGTTATCTCCTACTGAGATTGGTTTTACTGGCGGCGTTGATGAAACCATTTTATTTACGAAAACCTACCGGAGCCATAGGGCTCTAGTTTAAGCTGATCGAGGTCTGTTTAAAATACGACTATGTAATCAGGGATACGTACATTTGACAATACATGCATATTTTTTAAAAGTTGCAAAATGCATATTCTATTCGAATAGAGGTTACGGCATAATTTTTTGTGTAGTCTTTATTTGACGATTTTTAATGTTTGAAAACATGGAATGTTTTCAGCCAGTAGTTGATCCATTTTACAAATTTAATAATCAGCTTTCGAACCGATAGTGGCAGTAACAATGTTACCGTCCGGAAAAGACAATTCAAATAGCATTCAGTGCATTGTGGACGATAAAAGAAACACGGTTAAACATAGCGGTCTTTTGTGGGATAAAAGTAAATCAAAACAATCTTTCTGTAATGATACTATTTAATTTCAATAAACCTCAGGTAATGTATTATTTAGTATAGAAATGTTTTAGAAAATTAATGAACTTATACAAGTTTAGCACAATCCAGTGCTTGATGTTTATGTTTGTAAAACTTAAGTATGCACGTATTTTAAGCAATACATCTCAAACAATAATATGCTAACCACACATGGCAGTTGCTCGCATTATTAGTGTGTCCAAACTGATCTTGAGGCGATCGTTCACTGTTTCGAGTTCGGATGTGTAGGCCCGAGTGTTCAAATAAGGAAGCATCCGTGCTCGAAATGTTACTTGAAGTCTGTTTTCTATTATAACTCGTTCCTTGGTGAAATGAAATGAGACTCTGAAACAATAAACATGCGTTGTTCTGTTCATCTCTGAGAATAAGTATCACAGTAATGACAGAATGAGAAGGTTGAATCCTTTGAAGCTCCACAAATAAGTCAAAGCACCACAGTCCTTTTGCTGACTGACCATTCCAAGGTGGTAAATAGTTGGTTTTAACGTTTTGGATAATGTTTAGTCTCTCTAGTCTCTTTTAATTTTATTTTATAAATGTGCCTTTGCCTAGTGCTAGTAAAAATTATAATATAGGAGGTAAATGTAGAACCTCTTCTCATATACAGGATAGAACATGGTCAACATAACATGTTCACGTGAAATTGCAAACATTAAATGCATTTCAGATATGAGACATGACATACACATATAAAACGCTCCAGTTACTGCCTAGGAACGGTCGGTCGGCGAATGGGTCGTTTGGCCGGGACGAACAGCTATGTATCTAACGGTACGTCATTGGATACAGTTCTCAGCTGGTCGTGTATGTGCCAGTTATTGAGAGACAACATTTAAGAATTTGTTTCGTAAGACAAATGATCACAAATTATTGTAGAAACAACAGAACACATGTGCATAAAACAACCTAATTTATATCTAGCCTTAATACATTTTCTTTACCAAACTCTTATGAGTAAGAAGAACGTATACGATTTGTAATTATTTCTTTCCATTTAATCAGACGTTATAAAACATTGAGTCAAAGTTACTAAACCAGATAGTGTTAATCGTTGATACACTTTGTGCTATATTACATGTATGTATATCCCTCCCTGCCAAGAACGCATCAGGTATCACAGCACGTTTGCAGCTAATGAGAACATTCCATTCACTGTAAGAAAGCCTTACCTCACACAAACTGGCTTACGAGACACTGCGGTGTTTGAGGCTATAACAATCGCGCCAGCCTTAGATGCGCCATAAACCAGGCAGATCTTACCGATTGCCTGCTGCCAGGTGGTTAACTTGTTATACATCAAAGTGATTGGTAAACATAGACGGTGCGATGTGAAAAAGCAAAAATCATCATACACCCGACATAGACGATAAATGTTAATGCTTTGAATGCCCGTTTTAACTCCATTTTGCTTAATTGTGTCACACATTGACACATTTCGCAGACACACGACGCAGTAAATGACATTATCGACAGATGTTGTATTTTAATGCTACTTTATGCAGCTTCTTCTGTGACTATACATATTTATCTGTTATCATTACGTAACTTGTCAATATATCATCGGCTCTGAGCTTTAGTCAAATGACTTTTGCAATTAAAATAGCAATAGAATTTAATAGATTTCTTTAGGCTCAATGTGTGTTTGCTCTCCTAAAATATGTCAAAAACAACTGTAGCACTTGTTAAATTCCAAATTGACAGAGTAGAGTGTATGATAAATCACACTCAAATTAATCTTCTCGTATATTCTGCACACAACAAGCATTCTGTCTATGTCTATGTTCAGGTATAATCATTTTGTATACTGTTATAGCAATTAAGATTCTTTCGCCATATCTGCTTCTTCAGCTAACGTGTAATATGTATATACAATACTGTCTTGGGTCTTAATGTTTTATATAAACGTCTTTATCTTCTTTTAAATATATTCAGTAACATAACTGGTGTAACAGTATAAACTAATCACTCGTTATCAACTGACAATAAAATATGAATGATGCACAAAGGCATCATTTTTACTGAATTTTATTGAATGTTTGATTTATAGTTTGTTAGGAATTATATTGCGGTGCTATCAGGCCGTGCATTATCCAGCACGTGAATGAAGAAGATGCATTCCACGCAATAACAACACATCTGTTTACACGTTATACACATTAAACTTGATATTATTTGAGATAAGTGACAATGTTCTGATCATTAAGTGTTACTAGTTATTAATACTTTATATTAAATAAACACTAATAAATAATAAAAATACTTAGAGTTAGAGTTTCTTCTCGGTCAACCGAGATATAAGGTTTTGCTGTGTAATATTAAAACGTCGTTTTTAGCAATACTGATACCTCTGTCTGTTATTTATAGCGGTTATATTGCGGTGGCTGCATTGTTGATTGCAAAAACCTTCACAAAAAATCACATCTAACATTCCGATTATTAAATATATCTGAAATCTATTCAGTACTTGGACTGATGGTTTCAAAGTCTACCATGACATATTTAACGGTGGTTTAAGAACATATCCATATCTTAATAAACAAGTGCAATGGTATAAAATTACGCTTTTCTATTCTTATTTAAGAAAAGAATTTAATTTATAATCCTAATTATACATATTCAATCATTTACCTGATCGTTCGGAATAATGATATATCGCCTGCACTTTCGACTACATTATAAATAAAAATAATTTTATAATTTATAATTTTTAGCTGAACTTTAAAATCTTAAGTTTAAATTAGGCCAGGTGAAACATTTCATAGAATGAACAAACCCAGGTTTTAATCAAAATATTGTTCTCTCTCTTTGAACATTTTTTAGAAATTTAATTTTGAAGGCACAAAATAATTACCATTTATTTTCAGTGTACTCATATTTACCATTTGGTCATAATTACCGGATGTTTGAACAAACATGACATAGTATCACAAAATAAATATTTGAACTAACATAAACATTTCATGTAAACACAATGTAAAAAATGAAAATTATATAACTTTGGCTTCAAAATGCTGTTTTTGTCATTGGATTTGATTTGCTACACAATAACGTTTATTATTAACATGCAAACAACATAATTATTACTGAGCACGTGCATGCTAAATTGTGATTATTTAGAACAAAGTTTAAAATCCAATAAAACTAGTTCGATATCTTATTTTTCAACAGGGATTGTTATTATTGCGAGCAGTCACAAATCATTACAAATAAAACACAGCTTATAATAGAAAGTTTGGTATATTTTATCTTGCATAGCTTTCAGAAATAATATTAATGTTATTTATGATGTATTTTAGAATATGTCTGACATTTCCTTATTTTTCAAAACATCTGATTACCAATAAAAAAGCTTTATATGTTAATAAATAATATAAAACAAACATGACATTATTTGAAGTTAAACTCTGGAACGCAGATCAGAAGTTAAAATTTCATCGATATGGAGGAATCATTTGCTTTTTTTTAACAAACGACCTTTCCGAGATTCGTAGTGCACACAACGCACATGTAATACAGTGTCACTATAATGTCCACTGCATGTTAAACCCCAGCCCAATTTATTTAAGAGACATCCATCTAAAAGATATTGGTAAGACGTTTTCTTTTGAATTTTCAAAAGTACAACACGCAAAGTCCCCGACTCCCTGCCAAAAGGTTTTCACGTATCAGGGAATCGTCAGATTGTAGTTCATGGGAATTGTTGGTTCTCTGTAAAATAGCCATACCTCACACAAACTTCTCTGCCAATTTCTAGCAATCACACTAACTTCAACTTCCAAAGGTCGTTATCGCGGCACAAGATGGCTACTCTACTACGGTTTCTTGTGATTAAGAATGATACATTGAAACCGTTAACAAGAAAAGAAGAGAGATGTTAAACGTCGTGGTAGATCTGTGAAGTAAAACAGTAAAACGTGTAGAACGATTTAATGTGCTAGATGCAAATCGCATTGTAATATTTGGTTAAACTGTTGCCATCGTTTAAAGCATAGATACTACTGAACCGATATTGCAAACATATGTAATATTCTGTCATAAACTGTGCAAAATGTTGTTTTTTTACTTAGCGACATTGCGTACAAAAAGGGCCTCACGTGATGGAAATTTATTTTGACAATAAGATAAGATAAAATAAGATGACATAACATAACACAACATTACATAACATAAAGACTTCAGATATTTCGTAAGAAAATGGTGATTTGCAAGGAATTTATATACCTAGTATGACAATCTCAGTGATAGCTAACTGTTAAACTTGTTCAGTCAACTTCAGAGTTTTACATCCTGTCAGTCAGTTTTTTGTAGTGCTTGAATTGAACTTATATAATCAGGAATTATCCACTTATTAGCCTGGCTACTAAAAACTGTTCAAAGTTAGTTTTTATTAACTAAAATAAGCAGTGAACTTGATTGATGTTCGAAATGCAATAGACAATTTCGCTTCCGATTGATTTGAAAACAAATAAACCTACCGACTTTTGATGAACAACGCCCCAAAGCGATAATCGGGTTTCTACAAACACACCGAATAACATTATGTGATTTTACAAAACAAATTTTTATTAAAATTTAAAGCCAGATTAGTGAACAAAAAGTTTCTATAGATGTCTTATCTATAAAGAATATTTTTATTTCTTATTTTTTAGTTCAATAGTTTGATGAACTGAATTAAAGAAATATTTAAATATTTTTGATGATTTAGTGAGACTAAGTAGCTAATATTATTTATAAATATTGTTTGAATATGAAAACTGTTTTTTCTTTAATCGAAAATGCCTGTACTGAACGTATCTACATATATGTTTTGAAAAAAAAGATTAAAGTTAAAGTTATGTGTAAACTGAACTAATGTAATTTTCATGTTGCATTTTAATAGTACCAGTTGTTGTCTATTATGTGTGTAATTTTGATGCCTCTCACAAAAGGAAAAAGCTACTAATGCTTCGATTACCATGGGTTCTCTTGTTTTTGAAAAAAATATTTTAAGTTTTTTTTTTCTGTTTTAATAATACATTTACGAATAATTTAAATGCATTATCAGAACGTACATTAATCAGCACCGCATACATAGTTTGAATTCCCCATAATAACCACAAACAAGTTTATATATAAATATATATTTAGGCGCCAGGAATGTTCGTATCAGAAACGCTTAACTTGATTTATGAACCATTAGCGCCTATAAAAAATAACTCAAATGTTACGGCAAGGATCATAGGATTTTATTTGTACAAGGTGGCACCTGTTAATCTATATTCTAACCGTTTAATTTGACAAGTGAACTATGCTTAGCAACACTTTCTTTACACAAAACAACCCAAGAAAATAAGAAATTACAACGAATGTTCTAACGCACAATTATATACACATTAAGGGTAATTGTCTCCAAACGATCGGATAAAAAGCATTTACCTCAGCAAATGACGTATGCATACATATACTTATTTAAGTCTCTGGCAAAAAATGAGACGTCATTTAAAATTGTTGATTGTATTCACAGTAACATTGTTTGTAAATAATATTGATTTATTACTTTTCTCCCGACGTTGGGTTTTTAATATTAAGTAAAGCCAATAAAAGTATATATATATATATATATATATATATATATATATATATATATATATATATATATATATATATATATATATATATATATATATATATTTAAATATTATTTCTTTATATCGCGCTTCCGACTTGAGAGGCATTATGAACTAATATTTATCTTGGCAACTAAATAATAAAGCATCTCAACTAAAATCGTGATGTAATTTAAGAATTTTTCCATTTAAATAAATTTCTTCGGCAAAGGCGACAGACACATAAATACAGACACCCACCTCAATGTATGCGAGAATTGGGCACCTTTACGTTCTACTATGAAGACATATTTCACAATAAACAACGTTTATCTAAATACCGACGTCAATAACAAATTCTTACTTGTAAAACCCTATTTAAAACACTGTATATTTATTGCATGCAATATAAAGACATTACTTAAGTCAGTATGTTTAGTGTATTTGTGGCATGGAAATGACAAACCAGAATTGATCTTTGTAATCAAGAGCGAATGTTCTGCTGTTCTTTTCCCGTGAGTAACTTCATGCAATCAACTACATTGTATTAATGTAATAAACTCCCCAACCTGCCTTTCCTATTCTAAGGGACATGAGGTCGTTGATACTGTAAACAAGTTAAAACTCGTATTATAGTTCTGAAGATGTAATGTTATATTGTACATTCCTTCGTAGTATGAAATTTAGTTGGCTAACTTCTAATTTGTACATAAATATCTTCGATAACACTTTTACTGACGGACGGACGGCACGTATAAATCCCTAAACTTAAATAAAAATAAAGCCTTATCTAACCCATTTAAACTACTAACATGTCTTTAAATTGTTAACATAAGGCTATGAAGAGAGAAATGAAGGATTAAGGAAAGGAAGTTTGACAATTATTTCAACTGTTTTTTTCAGGACATCCAGTGTATATTGTTGGTTCACCAATTAACTTCAGTTTGGCTATATGGTATTCTTTAGGAAACATGATTGTTTGGTTGTGCTTAACCAATCTGAATAATGACAAAGCATAAAAGCCATATTTGGACATTGTAATGAAGTACATTCTTAACGGATTTGAGAAGGTAAACTACAGACCTTAAAAATAAAGGAATATGTCTTAGTTTATGTTTAGCTTGCCTTATTTGACTATCATTTCTTTCAGAAAATAAGCTCGTTAGAATCGAACACCATATGATTTTCACCCACAAGTAAACACTACATTAGCACTTAAATGACATGGGTCTACAGAAAGTCTTGTGGAGAACGTTTTCAATCTTAGCTCGTGAGAAAATTCCATTGGATGTAAAAGAAGCCATACCTCAAACTGCCCTGCCAGACACTGCAGTGTGTCAGTTTCCAGAACTCACACCAACCTTCACAGGTTGTTATCGCGGCACACGGTGCCTGTTTCTCAGGATAACATTGGGATGTATTGAACCGATTGGCAAAACACATGTGAAACGTGAACAACATAAGTAAATGCTTAAAAAACCGCACGATGATGTTAATAACGTCTGCCTTTGGGCAGTTTGATATGAGCTTCTCAGAATGTATGGAAGGTTTAAAGAAGAAAAAACAAACACAATATAAGACATTCTGAATCAAGATCAGATATTAGAGCGAGAAATAATCGTAGTAAGTCCCATAACTTATCAAAAAAGATAATTACAGTGCATTACCATGAGGTTCACACTATTTACATAGTACACACAGTGTCAAGAGGTCTTAGGCTAAACATATGGCAAAATTTAAATGTGGCTTAAATTTAACGAATGTGACTTCTGCAAGAAGAGCAGCTTTAGGAGGGTGCCCAACAAAGTGGAATGTATATTCTAGATTAGATCGAAAATTACATAAAATAGAAGCTTTTTTACACTTACGAGTGATGTATGCACAATTATTGAATCTACATGTAACTAACATAGGGTATCATTGGGAACGATCTACCAGATTCTGTCATGATATCCATATACTTTGGTATGATATGTTTCGTGTTGAATAATGTTCAACAATTGAAACTCCTTCGTATTAAAACTACTTTTGAGCTCAGTTACATGATACTTTAATAAGACGCATATCTTAAAACATGTTATTTGCAAGAAAATCTTTAATAAGAGAATAACTGCCTTTTTGAAACTTATCTTTTATATGTTTTTAACAACTTAATATTGAACAGGAATGTTAACAAAAAACACCAGAAGGTGGTAAATTAACACGCATTTGCAGATTCAAATATATTTCATCGGTTAGTTCAAAATGATGCTTAATTATAGTAAAAGAAATGGCAAACCTATTGCAATACGCAGGTTGATAAACTTACAAAAAACAAAACTCTAAATGTTGTAGTGTATCATCAGTACGATAGAAATCACTTACTAAATGTGTGTAAAATAAAACAGCATTACCTGAACCTTTGTTATAGATACCAATGATACATGCCACAAACAATTAAAAATGCATACAAGCAAATATGCCTTTTTAAAAATTGTTACATTTTTTCAAGTTAGAAATGTAACGCGTGATTCCCAGGTTAATCCCACTAGAATTCGGACACGACCTGAAACCACTGTACCTTCCAGAAAACTTTATTTTATATACTTTACAGTAAATCCATCATTTGTTCGTTTATATGACAGATATATCATTTGATATTGCATTTTCATAACGTTCGTGTGTGATCATAACATAACAAACAATCACTTTTTGGACGTTTTATATCAGTTATGTAATGTTTACCGGGCGAGTTCATTGGGTAAACACTGACACTGATTCATGAACGATCGACCAAGAATTTAAGATATAAAATTTAATATTTACGACATCCATCTTTCTTGGGAGAAAATTAATACATAATACATGTTAATACATATTCAATTTAATAGACGGTTGCCCAATCGGCGATTTTTAAGGCAAATCGAAAACGAGGCCATACGTGACAGATCCCTATTTCCGCTTATAGAAAAAGGACGACAACGAAAGGTATTGATTGCTCCCTTTTAGGAAAACTGCATGCTTTGAAACTAAAGGACTTCAAACATTTACTGAGGATCTTAAACGAAAAAGTGTAACGGAGCGAAAAGGCATCTTTAGTTTGTCGGATTTATGCGATATTCTGTCAATTAAATGACGATTAAAAAGTGCAATGTGCCATAGACTGAGACTTGTAAAGTAGTACAATTTCAGAATAGTTTTTACTATGTATACGTAGGGGGAAATTGTTTTGTTTGTATGTGTGTGTTTGCACAGTTTCGTGGAAACTTTATTCAACAAAAATCGAGTCTTTTTGCTGTCTGATTTCCATTTTGATCCATTTTATACACAGAATTTGATGCCCGCAATATTGTTCGGGAAATTTGAAAACTAAACAAGCGTTGTCCACTTTTACATAAAATTTAAAAAATGCAATATATAAAGTAAACCGCATGTATTCTAATAATACTTTAAAGCACGCACTTCGTTAACAATTGTCTCCGAGAGCCGATCAATTCACAATGAATTATTATCATTTAAGTGAGTTGGCATCCAGATGTTTCTCTCAGGCTTTTCTTCTATTCAACCTAGTAAGAGATGCGACTTTTTATTTATTATAAATATATTATTTATTTATTTAAATTTAAAAATCACAACAAATTTTGCTTTTTTGCTTTACGTCATTCGAAGAAAGGAATTCCACATAAAGCAAATCACATATGTTAATTACTTGTGTACTTATATGTTATATGGGGAAAAATATAAATAAACCTAACAACAGCTACACGAAAGGTATATACGGACATTACGGCGGCGACTGTGCCACTGAAGTTTACTTAACGTCGGTGCACCTGTCAGTGTATACTACGGGACACTAGTTCACTATAAAATGGTGTATTGCACTATACAAATACTATATAGTCACCAATTTAACGAAATGTTAAGATTATTCACAATATAAGATCAATTTACCGAAACGCCTGTATATCGCTGATTCTGTCACGTATGGCCTCGTTCTGAATCGTTAATATCAGCCAATTGCGAAAGTGATCTGTTAGTGATTATTCAAACAGTCAAAGAAGATCAGAGTAAAAACACATACAAATTATAATCTTCGTGTATGATCAGATTATATTTAACATTCCCTGCTTGACTAGCAAGCGTTGCATCTTTAAATGTAAAATGGTATTTAGTCTGAACGTGTGTTCTCTAGGTAAACTGTAAAACCTATTCATGACCCACTGACCGAGAATTCGGAATTTAAGACATCCACCTTTATTCGGGGAGAAATATTGTTTATTCCCATACAGGAGCATCACTACAATTACGATGTAACAGTGATTGGTGATCGCAGTGCATACGGCCGAGAATTGAAATCAGGTCTGATTAAAGAAACAAATGTAAGAACGGTTAATTATTTACAAGTTTCTTTTTATTTTATCTTTTTTACGGTTCATGAATTCGTTGCCAGTCAATCCGTTTCCTTTATCGATACCACCAACGCGATAATGCTCAACCAAAGTGTTCATTTACCCACGGTTGGACGTGATTTTAAACTGCATCAAGGTCTGGAAGTTCTCGCTAGTTTTCAAAAGTGAGATGAAAAATTCGTTCATGCTGACGGATTCTTGGAAGCATTCTCCTGTTGTGATTGATTTCACTAACGGCGCTTATAAAAACACACCTTGATGAAGGCCGCCCCTGGTGCATCCTCTTTCGCTTTGAACGAATTCCTAATCTTAACATTTCGCTAGGGTTTAAATATTTTACAAAGAGAAACATAAACGCGGAAAATGTTCTGTAGTTTTTACTTTCTTGTAAGTTTTGTAAAATCTTTGATGAAACACACATTTTCTCAGTGTGCACTTATGTCAATGTGCTTTTTAATTAATTAAACTTAGCTAGTATATTATGATTTGTCATGATTATAATTATACTATAATTCATTCAAAATAATGATAATGATTGGCAAGATCACGCTTAGTCTCTTGTTTTTTTAACTATTCGTAAATCTTTGTTTTAACATATTGTTCTTGATCTTAACTTTCTGTATATACTAACATAATCATATAAATCTTTCTTTGTATTGAATGTACACTGCTTTCGAGAAAATAAAGGAACTACGATCCGGGAGCATCTGAAACCGGTTTAAGCACACCATGCGGGCTTCTGCTGACAGACCGATTTACGGAAGTAACTGTTAATATTGCTCTATTTGTGCAAAAGGCTTGTCTCAGTGTTTTTGTCATGTTTATATGTAACTTGTAAGTGTATTTTCGATTTCAACCTTTAGTACAATTGGTCAGCTTCGAAGGAACTGTACATATTAAACTGTGGAAATGAAGAATAAAAATACGCACTTGGTTACAACAGCGTGACTTCCCATTCAGTACACATTTGTATTTATCTTAAAAAAAAACCTCTTTTAGGAAGAAAAGTCAAACATACAAAAAGATAAATGCCAAAATTTGAACAAGGATTACAGCGTGAAATGACATTACCTCCTCTGTTTGTCCAACCCTTACGGTGAACGAAATTTGGAGGTCAGGTGATTGACGAAAAAAAAAAAAAAGTCTAGTGATTGGCCTATATTACCCAGTCGTAGTTTTTTTTCTCCTGTTTTTTAGTATTTCAGTACAATATGCACCATTATCATTGGAAGGTACCTACATTGTAATTTTTCATATTAAAAAGAAATTCATCATACGCTTAAGTTCAGTTTAAGCTTAGTAATTGTATTGCACATATTTTAGTATATCTATAATAACAAAACATACCTGTACAATTTAAAGCATTAGACATACCCTACAAAAGAAATACTCTTAAACATTGATCTAAAATGTCACATTTCTACACTTATGCGTATGCGTTGCACAGAATAATTATTGTGCATAATTTATAGAACCAATACTCTTTTTGTAAGCATCCAAAAGTAATAGTCATCTTTCGCTGTAGCTTCTTTGTCACGCTATGGAAAACTCGATAAGTTCTTCTTTAATTGAGTTGTACAAAAAATATTTTGTGTAGTAGCACCTTGTATGAGATTAATAAGCATTCTTTATCAGCAAAAGGATTATCCAAGTCATCTTAAGTTTACATCATAATTGTTAAATAAATAAATTATAGCCGACATGCAATCCAATGGTTAAAAATGTATCAGATTTGACACCGGATATTATATAAATACATTTATTCATTTATCTGTATTTATCTGTATTACTTGTAAACAGGTCTATTGAATACCCGATAAATCGGGTAAGTTTCACTTAGGTAAATCTAAAAATTAAAAACAATGCATCAAGGAAACAAAGTTAATATTTTCAAATAAAATACATATTTCAGGTTCTCGTGATTTAACACCCCTTAGGTTTCAAGTTCAGAAGCAGATTATTCACAAAGACCGTAGGCCTGGAGATAGAGTCTTTAAGCATCTAACAAATGTTTGTAGAAAACAAAAAGGGAATGTAAGCTTCATGTTATCTTATTATTTGGCTTTTATCAATGTGGATGTTATATAGTTATACTTTAATTTATGACATAATATATATGAATATAATTGCTATGGAAATAATTGCTGGCATATTTTGCGTCATCCTTGGCAATGGAAGCATTCGATAGTTACTCTTTTTACTTATTTCATTATTGTTTTATAGCATGTTTATATTTATGTTGTTCAAATCAATTGCCTGTTAACAATCGCGTGTTTTCTATGCCCAAATATCTCTACAAATCTAAGAAAATGCAATCCTTAATTAAAATTTACTTAATTTGCTTACGAAGAAAATACATTATTTAATAACATAAAAATATATAAACTTATAAGTATCTACCTAAACAAAATATTCATGAAATGAAAAAAAAATGGATCAATCATTTGTGAAATGACCCACTTCAATTCTTTCAAGCAAAACATATATTGACTTTCACAAACAATACTAATATAAAACAAAAAGGGTTAAATGGTTATAAAGGTATAAAATGTTATGAAGGTATAAATGCTTATGACGATATAAAGAACTTATGACGGTATATACCGTTAACGGTAATAAATGTATAAAGGGTTATGAAAGTTTCAAAGGTTATGAAAGTATCAAGGGTTATGAATGTATTAAGGGTTATGAATGTATTAAGGGCAATGAAGGTAAAGATTATGGAAGAATAACGGGATTATGAAGGTATTAAATGCTTTAAAGATACAAGTGTTATAAAGGTATAAAAGGGCTTTAAGATATAAAGATATCGAAATGCAGATACGACGGGATATGAAGATATACATGTTTATAAAGTAATAAATTGTTATGAAGGTATAAAGGGTTATTAAGGTATAAAGGGTTATGAAGATTTAAAGAGTTTTGAAGGTAAACATGTTTATGAAAGTACAAATGGTTATCAAGGTATATAGGGTTATGAAGGTATACTTGGTAATAAAGGTATACAGGGTTATGAAGGTATACAGGGTTATAAAGGTATACAGGGTTATGAAGGTATACAGGGTTATGAAGGTATACAGGGTTATGAAGGTATATGCATATGTGGTGTGAGTCTAGTTAGTTCCGTTTTAATCTAGTAATATTTCCAATAAAACACTGACATGCCACCGCCAGATAATTAAGACAACACATAAGTAAACATCTTTCTCAAGCTGTAAATAATTACAACACCATAATTATTTTGTCACAATTCGTCAGGAAGACAAAGGTGTATGTGGGTTTTCTAAAGGTTGCTCCACTTACCAAGTTTTGTTTATTGTAGCATATTGTCGTCTCTGCACTTAAGCTATCGATCATGAATTATGTGCTGAATAAGTCTGGATGAAATAAAGGCATTTGAAAAGAACAGACTGCAATTTGTTCTACGTGTTTGTATTTCATGAAAACGTAATTCTAATTATGCTTAATTAGAGTCACTGTCACATCAGTACATAAACTATTGACCGATAATCCATATTATTGTTAAAATTATTTTAAATTAAAGGATCTACTGACAAAATATGTAAGTAAATAAGGACTTAATTTAAACGGTACAGAATGATATATTGTAGACTTTATCATGGCAAATACTCCTTCGTTTATAGAAGCAAAACAGTTAAAACAAATGCATTTCATTTCACATGCAGTTCTTTCTTGTTGTATAGCCATCGGTATATATCACTGTATTTTGATGACCTGATTACGAAGCCTCCTCAGTGCCAATTTTCAAGCCATATGATAGAAAAAAACAAATAAAGATTGCCCTCACCTCATAATAACTCGAACGGGAGCGGTTTATCAGTCGAAATCAATCTATACTTCATTTTAACCAAACACGTGGCACTCACCTGCCAAGGTTTTGATAACAGCCGTTTGTTGCGATTGAAAAATGGTTTATATAAGTTTCATCTAAAGGAATTCTTCTAACAGATTACAAAACACTGTGTACACAAATTTAACCCATGTTATATTTATTGTTATCGATAGCATGAAACACTATAAAACGTATATATCTCTCTTTACTTTTACTTAGTGTAGCTCGTCATTTATTAGTTCAAGATGCAAGAGGTCTGCCGCGGGAAACAATAACGGGAACAAACTATGTAGAACGTATTTACTATGCTTTACAAAGGTAACAACCCATGAAATACGGCTATATAAAAACTTCAAGCGGCTTAAAGTATCAAACTCATAAGCAAATACAGGTGTAAGTTTACGGATACTCCCATGTTTTGTTATGTTTCATAATTTCTGTTATGTAAACATTGTCGGACATAGCCAACTACTCTTCTGAAAATATTGGCTTTGTGGCAGTTACCGCAAGCCTTCCCCGTTCCTTTTATATATGTTATATCACCACGAGAATATAAATTATTATATAATTTAAATTGTACCAATCAACTACTAATATATTGACACACTCTTTGAACTGTTACAGACACATTGCTTGATTACCAAGGCCGGAGGCCTTAGTCATAAAATAACAAAGGTCAATTCGAGACCGTGACATAACTAATTTTTCTTCTTTTTACTTCTATTCGGATATGTTCATTACAGAAATTCGACTTAGGGACACATCCTGGCGCTCATTTGTGTATGCGAAAATTGCTTACAGAATACTTGACATGCGACGCTGACGTTATATTAAATAGTGAAACATTAATGTTATTTGAATCATTGGCGTCAATTACAGAGATTGAATACCACTAATGGAATTTAAATACCACAAATATGTCACGCGTCCTGTTTTGGGTAAAATATTGTAATAATGCCTAAAAACGGTAAAACTTGACACAACCTTTTTTACTTGAAAACCTCACACGTATGCGTACGCTTTTGTGTTTGTTGTGTTTTCCAAGTGTAGACATACGGAATTTAAAGGACGGACAACTGGGATAATCATTTTATAAACAAAAGAGGTTAAGTATTCATTATTTCTCATTGATTGCTGTTGTAAACGTCACTATTTTTTGTGTTTACGTGATCTAATTTTGAGAGGGAATCGCGTCTGTGAAAGTTCGACAAAACAAGACAATTTTAATATTTAATATTTAAATCAAACTTACAACTCTAAAGAGTAATTTCACAGAGGACCACATTATGGCAAGTTATGTTTAAGCTTCTTTGATTGTATAACGTGTTTTAATTTAAAGAATGTTCATAGTGAATGCAATTTTTCACAGCGAAAACGAAACCGGAAGTAAATTTGTCAGTTGGTGATATGCCTGAAATTTTTGTAAACACTTATATTACATCGAATAATCAAGTAAATATATTGCTATTTTGTGTGTAGAAAGAAACGCGTAAAACCGCCAGTGCACCTCAAGGTAGCTAGAAAACCTCCTCCGATCAGGATTCGAATCCATTCGGTGAACGATTTAGGAGTACAACCCAACGACTCTAACCCCTCGGCCACTTTATTTGATAGATCTTGATAGTGTAAACCATTTAAGGTACATGTATTATTTAGCATATAATCATGGCTGTCGTTGGGATAAATATAACAAAATTTCAGATGTTATTTCATTTGTCATAAACACTGCAACATAACACGTGGTTTCTACTTTCATCATGCATCTCTTACAGACGTACCTCACAGAAAAATGAAGTAGTCACTTAATAAATTGTTTATATATGTATTTTTAGGTTATTTTTGTTATGAGATAAGCTGTATAAGCAAATATAATTCTCTACCAATGAAGCAGGGAATACCAAGCTCAGTCCAGATTGATACCTTGGAATGTAGAAGGTATCTTATTTTACTAGGATACATTTTAACTATTTATAAAAAAGTGTTGGATAATGACACACTCTCTTAACATGAGTAGTCGTAGGAGTAACAGGTCGGCCTCTGTACTGCTAGGCTTAAAGCCAGTTAAGTTAATTTTTCATATATCAACATTTAGACATTAACACAGTTATTAAGGCAGTATATTGTAAATTCTTTTCAAATTATTTTAGTTCAAATAGCGAGTCAGTACAGTCCATTCCATGTCAAAAGTTGCTTATTCTGTGGTCAGGACATCTAAGAGGATGCAACACCATACAGCACCTATATAATGATGTTACACCATTATATGGTTGGTCAGCATGCAGTTGTAAACTGCAGAATTTTACATCAGAACTGTCTCAAAAAGATATTTGTACAAGCATTCAGTATCTGATCTATTTCAAAAGAGACAGAAAAGAAAAAAGACTTCAGTCACAACTACATATCAATTGCTGCTTTGTTAAGTACAAGTTAACATATAATACAACTGATAATTTCAACACCTTTAAATATTTGTGTGGTAGCGTTTAGTACACTTTGGGAATATGTTCGTAAGATAAAGACATGAATGAAGGTGCTTAAATTATTGCATAGAAAATTTCATACACTTAGGACAAGACCTAAATGTTTCAATAATTTTCAATATTGTAGTAAGTTTACTATGCGTGTGAATAACTGTTTCTTGTTCCAGTATGCACCTTTTTATATCAAGGAACTTGTTCTATGATATTTTACAATATAACTGTCAATAAATACAGTTTTTACAGAGATTTTAATAACATACATTGTTTTGCTTAGATATATCTCAGTTCTAACCTAATGTTTATCAGATACTTGTTACAGAATAAATCTTTGTATTTTCGATAATAGTTTCGAGTTCCTTTTTAAATAATGAACAACATTATGTGTTTCCTATGTAACACATAAATAATTCGTATTATGCATATGACTGTTTAATTTGCTATTTTGGCTAATATACATCGCAATTTACAGAATAAATGTTATCGCTAGTTACACGGAAAATGACAACTTCGAGACTTAAAAATATCCATTTTCATGGTTGCTATGGTAACCTTTTCAATTTAAAGATGTATACTAAATCATATTCTGGGTTATGAAGTTGTATATACTTGTCATTGTCAAAGAGCATGTATTTATGGATAAATGTAGTTTTAGAAATATATAAAACCCAATTTCGTTCAGGTACGTCATTTGGAGCCAAAATCACCGATCATGTCACATATGTAAATGTACATGCAGGTCAAGCATCGCCTATGTTAATGGGCAGTTCATATATATATATATAGAACATTCGCGGGATGTGCATGACTTCCATTTGAAAGTGGTCCAGGAATTAAAGAATTGTATTACTACAAAAAGAGTCTTTTAAGATAAAGGTAATCAATGATAGATTTATGTTTTATATCAGTGTTTTGGTTTTTTTACATTTACATGTTTATATGAACTTTTCTCTGGCCCATTGTCAAACTTAAATATAGGTTGTGTTTTTCTAAGGACCTTTAAATGTTTTCTTAACACTTCTTTATGCAATTAAAATATATTAACTTATTGTGTTTATTCATTTATACGATTTTTCGGTTCATTTGTATTTAACCCATAACAATGTCAGAATGAATCAAGAAAGATCTAGAGTCTACTGTTGGCTCCATCCTTTTATCAAGTCATGGCAATCACATATAAGAAGCAAAACCCGTTCAAAAAATATTTCAAAAGTGTCTTTTGTCTTTCTAGTTTATAAGCAAATATTACAACTCCGAAGTAAATACGATATTTGCACTAGCACTTGACCTATAGAGCAGTGTTTAATCCGTCACGATATACATTTAGTTTAAACAAGTATGGTGTTATGTACATTATCTTAATTGAAGCCTTACGCACAGAACAACTTTATGAGTTATTTTCTTTTCTACTTTCCCCAAATCGATAGTAACACAGATTTTATTTAGCTTTACTACTTATTCTAAACAGGTCAGTAACCCAGTAAAACAAACAAAACACAACTTGACATTTTGTCAGGAGAATAAATCAGACTGATTAAAGCAGAGGTTTATCACTGTTTCTGGATTGTCATACCCCAAGAACACATTTGTTTTATTTTCATTTTGTTTCTCATATTGTGAATACTAGAAACAAAACAAACATGAACTTTAAGGACTAGTATTGTTTAAAACAACTATAAGCTGAGAGATTTAAGCATGCTGACATCCTCTTGAAAGCAATTGTTGTAATTGACATTGTGACGGCGCTTCCAAACTCACTTCATTTCAATTGGTCATGAACAGATTGTTTACATGGAAATACTCTATTCAAACTATGTTACAAAGTCTGAGAACGGCACACCGTAAGTTGAAAGTTGGGCAGTGCAGGTTTGCAGGTAATAAATTATGGATTCCACATAATACGGTAGGCTTACGAACAATTAATTGTCAGTTTACAGCTATTTCGTATGAAATTGCAAAGTAAGTGTGGGGAGTTAAAATAACAACCCTTCTGCTGACAAAATACAACGTGACTTTGCGTTTAATTGAATTATATTCTCGAAGGATTTGAGTAAGAAAAAATAAAATAGATTAACTACCGCTAAGGGACAATGAGGTACATTCATTTCACCGCCAGGCACTAAATTTCCAATATGTACCGTTATTGCCAGGAACCGTCACTTTCCAAGCTTTCGAGAATACCATCCGATGAATCATTATCTTACATACAAAGAACTTCTGCCGAATGTATTTTAACATTTTCTTGATAAATTTCTATGTTTTTACCGCTAGTCGACTCAGCTCGACTCAGCTTTATTGAACTACCACTCGCGACATCGACGTCCGCCATTTTAGAGAAAACAAAAATTAAGCATGGAAAATACCACTACCCCCGCTTTAAAATTTCAACACAGAGCACATTTCAGTGAAGTATCTTCTAATTTTAACAAAGTATTTGCATAATGAAATAATTAGCCGAATAAATATAATCTGTGTGACGTCAATCTAGTTCTGGGTCTTCAACATATTGGGAAATTCCCGAAACGGATTTACCCGTCCTGAGGGCAGTATACATAATATTTTGCGAACGGGTCATTCTGTTTTGATGGCAGTGAAAGGTTTAAACAAAAAGTATTTTATCACAATGCATTATTTAACTAAGCTCACGTGCGTTTGTAATTGAACAAGTATTCGTCAACAAGAGAAATAGAGGCTACTAGATACGTTGTTGCAAACGTCTTAATAAGAGTTACTTTTTAATTCGTGTTATTTTTATTTGTCATTTAAATACTAAATCGTTACACTGATACGCCTACATCAAGTCTTTAAACTATTTAATGTCGCCATATAAAATTAAAAGCAGCAACAACATTTTGAACAAATAGTCATAATCTTCTAGCACGTAAGAGAGTCGAGAATATGTCTGCAAATGGCATTATATATATTATCAAGGAATTATAAAGACAAAAATGGAAACAATGCATTTATTGAAGCTAAGTGGTAGTTAGGTTAACATCTGAACGATTACACAGTGCTCACTTACCCACGTAAACTTAAATGTAAACAAACAAACTGTATTTTATCTGCTTTAAGGTCTGGTAGTTCTTTCTTGTTTTCAAATCTGGGCTGAAGAATGCTTTCATGCTGACGGATTCCTAGAAGCAATCTCCTGTTTGGATTGATTTTACTAACGGCGCTTATAAAAATCTACACCTTGACGAAGGCCGATCCCGGAACATCCGCTTCAGCTGTGAACGGATTTCTAATCTAAACATTCGTAAGAAACGTTAACACGGAAAATCAGTGAATGGAAAGAAACCAGATAAAGTGGTAGGCACTTTCCTTTAGGTTTGACAGTTACGATGTGATAAATTAAGTTTAGCCTTTCCCTGTGTGTGCTGAAATCTGCTCTTATAACTGTCTTTATTATATTAAAACTAGATAGGCTTCCACTGGCTGTGTTAATTCATGTAAGCCAAATAATAAAACACATGCCTATCTTTAGTGTTGTAAGTCTTATGATTGTGGTACTTATCATAGAAACTTTTCACAGTTTCCTATGGATGTGTCGATGACTGGAGTCCAAATAACTTGCGTGGTGACCACAGCGCGACAACAAATACATGATGCCGTTATATAAAGAAACACACACATAACACTCGAAATAAACATATATTTTGAAAAATACGAAAAGGAATAAATTGTAAAATAGCCTAAACTTTTATACTGAATGTATTATTGCAGGTCAACTGAAGCCTCACTATCGCGTATATCTTTTTGAAAAATGTTTCTTTTTATAATTAACAGTTATAGCTGTATTTCCACGATTATACACTTATGCTTTCATTATCAACATAATACTTCTTGTCAAATTGTCGATACAAAACGGAGCTAATGTGTTCCGTCCCAAATTTAACCTTCTTTGGTTCAAAGCCAACATGTACAGTTTCTTAATTAAACTGTACGGAAACACCAATGTGTGGTAGAGCTTTGAACGAGATTAAAAAGCAACCAGCTGGAGAAAATATTTTGTGACAGAAACCACACGCCATGCAGTGTTCAAATCTCGTTTTAGAGGCACAACTAAGTTCAACTCAAACAAAATGACTAAATGATAGAGCAACAAAAATCTGATTTGACTGTAAATAAATGTTGTGTTTAAATACACAATTAAGAAATCCTGCTATATGGGCCGATTAAGTAACCAAGAAATTCGATTTTCCTTGTAGTAAATGTATGAAGTTGACATCTTAAGATCTAAAAAAGCAACAGATTCATATTATTCACTAGCATTTCATAATTTTGTTTTCTTTTTTGCATATCACCTTAGACGGCCGCAGTCTACACTGATTATCTGTTTAGATTCTTCTTTGTATTTGTTAAATCCAAATTGTAGACACCAAATATCTTATATATAAGCTCTTACCAGGCTCTTACGTCGCTGACTTGTAACTCCCCAGCCCCTCACCGCGTAAGTTCGAGTTCCGGTTGGGCGAGAACTTTAATGTTGGAAGGTTTGCCAACTAAGCTGCATTGCGACGGTGATTACAAAAGGCAGGGGTCTTTCTCCACCAATACTTAGCTGGACCTCACCGATATGACTATTATTATGTTGGTGTGATATAACAAAACAACGACATCAACAAAACATATATATGTCGCGTTGAACCACATTACATGTTTAAGGGGACAGGTGCTATCACATATAATAAGGATTTGATGGTTACCATTTGTTGCATTAATGACAAATTTTACGTCGAGATAAATCTAAACTTTAATTCCTGTTAATAGCCAGAAGAAACTATGTAAGTATTAATCTCTGGTTTTACATAGCCGCTGGTCATTTATAAATGCATAGTGCAAAGATTCTGCCAGTAGGGAATTTTTTCAGAAACACGATAGTTCGATAGCATTCACAGCCTTTCTCAAAGTTTTCAGATTGAGGCTAGACGCAAAGAAAAAACAACATAGGTTATAAATATCAAGTGCATAAGCTAATACAGGTGTGAGTTTGCGGATACGCCTATACAACGTATTTTACGTTCTGTAAACAATTTGCAGCCACTGCCAACAACTCTTGAATAAGTCGGTTATGTGTTGTTATAACATGATATCTGGTCCCATTTATGTATGCAACACTTAATCAATGAAAGAAATGTACTCTTATTATCATTGTTAAAATTATCTACCTAAATTAGGACACACGCTTTAAACTGTGACAGGTACATCTCTTTCTTTGTATTTAAACTATCTGAATTATACAATTAAGTTAAGTGTTACTTGAATAGAATACCTTGAGACATAGCACACATCCATAAATTAAGGAAAATTACTTTTTGTGCAAATGGAATATGCAGTCGGGTTTCTTCAGTTGCAGAAAACAATCGCCTAAAATGTTTACGTCTTTCCAGTTTACTGTCAGTTAATTTGTCCAATTAAAGCAACCATTCGTTGTTAATTACCACCAAGCGCTAAAGCAAAACATTACGCTTACTTTGTCGTAACATTTTGTGTGCATGTAATTACCATGTTCCCTTTCCACGTCTTTCAGTCAAAGAAGTTAATAACCAAACAGCGCTTTGTACTTGATGCTGCTTAATGAAATAAACACTATATTATATGCATGTATGACAAAGTGCGCCAAAAATCACGCGTTTGGAAGATAATTGCTTTACTTCTAACTTGCGCTAAATAAGCCAACTTTATTTAAACATAGGGGTACCCATTACTTGTTTGCAACTTTATTTAACGTCACTAACAAATGTCAACCTAACAAAATAATAAATTATTTAGGTAGTAAATGAAAATTTTTAGGTCGCAATAATGCCTTATATTACGTTTATTGGAGATTGCGTTATGCATGTATATATTTGTATGTTAGTCGGTCTACGTTTAATATTATCCAAGATACCCAAACTAACTAATATAAAAATCCACAACTTAACTGCATTACCCGAAAAAAACTTATAAAAAAGAGATTATATCACTTACCCTCACTGCACTAGACTTTCGACTGCGAAAGCGGCCATTACACGCCGATAATGGCTTTCGCTTGATCATGAGGCTTCTGCGACAAAGTTGAGAAAGCGTACAGTTGAGACTTCATTGACGTGGGCGGCAACATGGGCGTGGTTAATGCCGGGACCAATGGCGGGTGGGCGGAGTCTTTTAGCTACAGCCAACTGATTGGTCAAATGCAGTACACCATTCAGCTGAAGAGAAGAAATTTAAGTTGTATTATCGTAAATGAAATATAGGGCAACTCGGTGATATTTTCAATATACTTAAGACGGTATAAGCAATGGTAACTCAAAGCAAATACTATTGCAATTCCATGCAATCAATAAATGACTTCTTTTCTTGAAATAAAGTTTAAGAGTTAAAATACAGGTAACTCAGTTCCATTATACTTTCTAACGATTATATGACATTCTTGCGTCGTGAGTATTATTTTGACGCATTGTTAACTGCTATAATTTATTCATGTCGTCGAAACGCATACATGGTCTGTGTTTTCCTTCTTTACAAGCCTTTATATAACCCCGACAATGCAAAAATGTAACATTCTATATCTAATAATTCACGACATTTCTTCCCCGGCGATGTCCCAAAATAACGTTATCCTAATATATATTCATACCGGTAGCTGTCAGAATTGTCTTACATTCAGTGCTGCAACCACAATGTCTGATTTAGAAAAGAATGTTGCAATGACATAAACAGGGCTCAATTCCAAAGAATTAACTTCAGTAATTACGGCATGCGCGTTCTTGCTTTAAGTACAAAAGTAAAAACGTTATAATGCAAGTCGTAACTAACAAGATCTGCAATAAACTCCATGTCTCTTCCAAGAAACAGCCTTAATAGTTTCATGCAACCTACAAATAAATATATGACATCATTATTGGCATTTGTCTTAAGCTTGTCACGACGAACCAGTCGGATATAACATATACATATGTGCAACGTATAAACGTTTACTCATTATTTACTCATAGACAACATATAAACGTAATACTTTAAAGGAGTGCTTTCTTCTCGAAATAATTTGAAAAGGAATAGAAAATGACAATTCCTGATGGAAAAATACTGTATGTCTAAGCCATTTTCTAATACTAAATTATGTTTGCTTAGCCGTTTAGTGAACTTGCTGATTTAACTGATAGCACCAAAAGAACCTGACTTATGTTCAAGACTGAGTATCGAACTTAAGTTCCCTGGATGATTCAATACGTGACAATAATAGTTGAGGCATGCATTCGTTGCTACTAATATAACTCATGACAACAAAGTTTACACCGTGTTTTTGCGATTGTTTACAAATACATTAGGGAATCATTGCAGTTATTTTTAGCGCAGCTCAATAACGCGTCAAAAGGTCATGCGATTTTTACTTTATATATAAACAAAAAAGGGATGGTGGGATCCGGCAAGATCCAGGGATGTTGGTCTCATGATGGCAACATCCTTATCAAGGATGGTAAAGGGAAAGTGGTCCGAGTCAAAGACAAATTGGATCTGGATCGGGCCTCTAAGTGCTAAGTTGAGCCTGCGCTCTTAATGCCGTTGAGTATACCGGTAGATATCACCTGTCATTCTTACGTACTTGCATTGCATGGAAGAGGCTCGGTGTTGTGTTACGTCATGTTTACCTGTGTTACGGGCTTCTTACCATTATTCACTCTTTCATAGGTGATATTGGTCGTAAATGACTCAGACTTATATAATATATTTTAGCATTTGTAGAAACGTGGTGTTGAAAATATTTACATATATTTGAGCGATTCTTTTTTGTTTTGTTCTGTAGACTAAACTTAAAAAAATGTTGCTCTTTAGTTAAATTTATTTGCATAACTTATGTCTCTGTCGGCATATTATATGGATTATATGTATTAAATATACTCCCACTTGGTTAATGTTAGATCGATCAAGCATATAGAGTCGCCTTTTCGAAGAAACGCGATACATATGGATCGCTCTGTCTGTCTGTTCGTCGAGCTGTCTGTTGGTCTGTCACGGGAACTTTGCCAATTCTTGGCGTTTCATCGTCGGGCTTTTGCGTAGTATTGATACAACGGAATGTGCTGTCATTTTCTGAGGGTCAATGCTGCGTTTGTCGGAACTTTATTATTAATATAACATTAACAAAATGTCTAGATGAAATGATTTATGTGTTTAAATAAACGTATGTGTGTATGCATTAAGTATCTGTTCCACATAATTAATATTGCATTAACAAAATGTCTGGTTGGTAAACATCCTTTATTAGCGGATAGTTAATAATTCCTTTATGCTACACGTCTCAAAGTAATGTTGTTAAGTAATTATTTTGTTTAATTAAAATGTGCTTATCTATTTGATGCCCAATTTTTATACAAATAATTAGAGTCGACTATCACGTCGGACAAAGCTAAAAATCACGTGAGGTAATCTTTTCCCTAAGAGCCCTAAGAGTGTATGTTAAATGTTTTTGATAATATTTTTTTTCAACCGGAACACGGACGTGGGCAATCAAATGCGGTGTAAGTGTTTGATTAATTGTGAGCTAGTTATGTGCTAGATATTTGTGAACAATTACAGAAAGACTGCATCCGCCCTAGCTGTCTTAGCACGTAATAATGTTTACCGATACAAAGCAACTGTCATGTTCTATCACTTTACAATATCGGACTTGATCATTTTTCATTCGTTTTATTTCAAGTTATGATAGTCCTTCTCTATACAGAGCCTGTTTGACTTATTTAACGATGCGGTAGTTAGTTAAATTCTTGTTCTCCCCTCTTTAACACTCAATTTACCATATCATTGCAAAATATAATGCTTGTAAAGATTCAACCACAACTCTCTACTCACCATCATAAGCGCTATGCTTACCCCATTCTTTATTTACTGTATTATATTCGTTTCTGTTCTCACATTATTACCTTGTTATATGTATGTGGCTGCAATGGGTTTCATGGGAGTGTGTTGGTCGTTGCATCTTTGTTGTTTGAGTAGCTCGGGCCTAGGACTGATTAGAATCTTGTTTCGTATTCCGGACACCGGAGTAACCTAGTCGAAATGAGTCGCACACATGACCCTGGGCCCCTTCTGCTTAACATTAGTAGAATGTTTCCACTCTTCTTCATGCTATTTTTGATGATGTTTATAATATGTGAAGCTTGTTTCATGTTCTCATTTTTATTAATAACTAAAAACCACCGACAAGTAATGCATAATTTAAACGGATGCCATTATATGAAAAAGAAGCATTCCGTATTTTCTTTTGATCTGACTATCAGCATAATTTGTTTAGCAGTTTCAGCTAGTGCGATTTCATTATGTCTTATATTGGCACTACTTTCACTATCTGGGGATATTCACCCCAACCCAGGCCCAGATACGTCTTCTAGTATAGACATGTCTCGAACATCCTCTGTATTATCGGGATATTCATCCATAGACTTAACACAGTACTTTTCCTTCGTACATTATAACGTGCAGAGTAGTCTCCCCAAATTTGATTTACTGTCTTCTGAATTGAAAGACTTTGATATTTTGGCTTTTTCTGAAACTTGGCTTTACTCAACTACAGATTCGGATGACCTAAATATGCCATTATTTTCACCACCTGAAAGAAGAGATCGTGTAACTGATTGTCATGGAGGTGTCATGCTTTATGTGAAACACAATATATCTTATAGGCGTAGACTTGACTTAGAACCAAATAGGATTGAATGCATCTGGATTGAAATAAAACTGGAAAGTAAAAATATTTTATTTGGATTATTCTACAGGCCGCCTGATACTGATATTACTAAACATAGATTAATTGAAGAATCTATCAGTATGGCATGTGATACATCGGTTAATAATGTTGTTGTAACTGGAGATTTTAATCTTAATACAAAATATCCCTCCAATAAATACAAAATTGAGTCATTGTGTCGGTAAAAATTCTCTTAGTCAATGTATACAAGAAGATACTCATTTTACTGAAACTAATTCTAGTTTACTTGATATTATACTTGTTAAGGATAAAAGCCAAGTTTTGTTTGCTGGTGTTGGAGAACCCTTTCTTGACCAAAATGTAAGATACCACTGTCCTATAATTTGTGCTTTAAATTTTAAAAAGATATGTACCAAGTCATTTTCAAGACATGTGTGGTACTATGATAAAGGAGATTATAAAACTCTGAGACAAATGGCTAGAAATACTGATTGGGGATCACTAGTTGATAGTGATATAAATACTTATACAGAAAAGGTAACAGAGCATATACATATACTTTCAAATGCATGCATTTCTAATAAGGTTGTTACAGTTTCACCTAATGACCATCCTTGGATCACTAGTAACATAAAATTATATATAAGAAAACGCAAAAGGGCTTTTCATAAAGCTAAAAAAACTATGTTTCAATCTCACTGGCACTCATTTAAAGTATTAAGAAATAAGGTGGTATTACTTATAAGGAAAAGCAAAAAAAAATATGTTTCAAAACTCTCGGAAAAACTTCGCACTGCAAATAAAACATCAAAGGGATGGTGGACAACTCTAAGTTTCTTTATGAAAGATAAAAGCTCACACGAAATACCACCATTAATTTGTAACGGTTCTTTAGTTTTTGATGATCTAGACAAAGCAAATGCTTTAAATAACTATTTTAGAGAGCAAACAGTTATTAATGATTCAGATAAAGATCCTCCTGTTTTACCCCAGTCTCACTTTAGCCTTACTTCAATATGTCTGTCAGTACTTGATGTCGAAGATATCTTAAAGGATTGAAACCCGGGAAAGCGGTTGGTCCAGATTTAATTAACAATTACGTTCTCCGTGAACTATCAACTGAGTTATCGGGTCCATTATGTAAACTTTAATATGTCCTTATCAAGTGGCAAGATACCTTCCTTATGGAAGGAAGCAAATGTATGTGCTATATACAAATCAGGTGACCGGTCTCTTACGGCAAATTATCGACCAGTATCTTTGCTAAGCTCGATTGAAAAGGTATTTGAAAAATGTGTTTTTAAGTATGTTCATAATTATTTCATACATTGTAACACTATTTCTTGTTTTCAGTCAGGTTTCACTTCTGGCGACTCCACTATTAATCAGCTGACCTATCTCTACCACATTATTTCAAATTGTGTTGATAATGGAAGCGAGGTTAGGGCAGTTTTCTGTGATATAAGTAAAGCTTTTGATCGTGTTTGGCACAAAGGTATTTTAATCAAACTTAAAGCAGCTGGCATCACAGGAGATTTATTGTCCTGGTTTTGTGATTATCTATCTGATCGAAAACAAAGAGTGGTTTTAAAGGGAGTAAAGTCTAATTTAGTCACTATAAAAGCTGGAGTCCCCCAGGGTTCTGTATTAGGGCCTTTATTGTTTTTGCTTTTTATAAATGATATCGTTGTAAACTTAAACTCCAACATTAGACTATTTGCAGACGATACAGCCCTATTCATTGAGGTAGAAGATCCTCTAAGTGCAGCACATAAGCTCAATAGTGATTTAGACAAAATAAGTAAGTGGGCAGATAAGTGGTTAGTACAATTTAATCCAAAAAAATCAGAATCATTACTTTTCTCACGTAAAAGATTAGCCCCAAGTCATCCTCCAGTGTTAATGAATAACGAGATTATTCTTGAGGTTGAAACACATAAACATTTAGGTATGCATTTTACAAATAATCTCACGTGGCATAATCATATCGAATATTTAAGAACAAAAGCATGGAAACGGATAAATGTTATGAAAAAACTTAAATATACATTAGATAGATCATCACTAGAAATCATATATATCTCTTTTATCAGGCCAATTGTTGAATATGGTGATATCATCTTTGGTAATTGTACTAACTATGAAAAGCTTAAATTGGACAAAATACAGAATGAGGCAGCCAGAATTGTTACAGGTGCTACAAAACTTGTATCTTTGATTAATTTAGATAAAGAAACAGGGTGGGAATCGCTGCACACTCGGAGAAAAAAAAACATAAACTTATACTATTTTACAAAATGGTCCATGGCCTTTCACCGCCATATCTGCAGGAACTTATTCCTGAAAATGTAGGTTTTATCTCTAACTATAACTTACGAAATGCAAATCATTTCAGAAATATACCTACTAAAACAAATTCGTTTACAAATTCTTTTCTTCCCTCGGTAATAAGAGAGTGGAATAGCCTATCTAGTGAAACAAGAAATTGCAGCACTCTTAGTGGATTCAAACGACTTATTAATTCTGACCGACCAACGATTCCCAGGCACTATTATCATGGTGGAAGACAATTACAAATCCAGCATGCACGGTTTCGTACTAAATGTATACTATTAAACTCTTTTTTGTTTTCTAAAAATTTGGTTATGTCTCCGAACTGTAAGTGTGGGTCACTTGAAAATATAGAACATTACTTTCTAACTTGTCCACTGTATTCTCACGAGAGGCATATATTATTCACCAAACTTTCTTTTCTACCAATTGTCTCCCTTGACATTCTGATATATGGTGATGATACCTTGTCACTGGCTGCGAATACAAATATCGTTGATGCAGTTCATAGCTTCATCAAATCTACTAAACGTTTTAGCTTGGATTGAGTGGATATACTGAGGTTAATTTATACCCACGCCCCATGAAGCCTATTTCCCATAATAAGCCATCGTATATTTTCTTCTTAACTTAAAACTGATAAATGTACGGAAATGTATTGTTAGCTAATAGCCATATCATTGTATAATTATTTCTTACAGGGAAAAGAACATAAGAATATTATTATTTCGTTCTTATCCCCATATATTGTATAACATGTTTTGTAAATGTTTGTTTTTCCAAATAAAATATGTTTAAACCAACAAAAAAAGGCCGACACCAGTGACAGTCCGAGTAAGGTTTTGAACTGACACTTTCTACATTGTTATAAGAAACTGTTTGCGTAAATATGAAAACACCTTGTGTAAAATAGTAATTTTAATAAAATAGATTATGCTAACATTAATAAGTTTCAATTTTATAACATTTTTAAAAATAAAAAGAATATTTTTAATCGGACTTTAAAGCAAGCACGATTAACTGCAAACGATTAACACTTGCTAATCTTTACAAGATACGGAAACATGCAAGAAGTTTCTTATGTCAGCAAGTATAAGAAATTCGCCCAATAACATTCAGCATTCATTGTTACTTCTGAAAAGGCTTACAAGCTAATTGCAATCATTAAAATAAACGTAATCTATCTCACCTAATCTAAAGGAACATAAAACAACATGTTTCCGTGCATATCTACATTCTGCCCAGAGAAAATTGCATCTGTGTAATATGAAATGTCCAGAAGCAACATTATGCAAAAAATATAACTACCTTTAGAATTCTGGAGTCTATGTGTCTGGACTATTACATGCACAAGATATTAGTATGGTAACTTGAAAAACTCTTTAAGCAAAATTGACACTCTTTATATAATTTACAGCAGCTGTCAGAAACAGAGACAGTGTAAAAATATATTCATTTTAAAATTGTATCGAGGACGACTTGCACATGGTGAGATAGATAGATAGATAGATAGAGAGAGAGAGAGTGAGAGAGATAGAGACAGACAGACAGATAGACAGACAGACAGACAGACAAAGAGTAACTACCATGTACCACCATCTCCTAAATCGCACCAACCTTCGGGTTAATCCCGAAATATTTTGTGTGTGAAGATAAGATGTTTTGAAGTTCGCTCTGATCATCTCTGTACATCTTAGCATAGAACCGCTCCAAATTTCACCAGCAGAAAAGACGAGGGTTATTTAATTGGTCACATATAAAAAGAATGAAAAAGTCCTATGAGTACTGTAACAAAATTTGCAAAGGCACAAGACAAAGGTATATACAAGCCCGTCAGTTGTAAAAGTAACGACCAAACTGACGAGACATAATTCAAAATAGAGCAAACCCAACAATTATCGCATTGGAAAAGCAATCGGCAAATAGGCCGACTGTGGGGGTTTAACAAGTTTTACAGAGCTCTATTTTTGTCAGTTTTGTCTTATAACAAATAACTTAAAATTGGAATTCTATAACCGTTATGTTATTGTTAAATTACGAGTAAATACAGATTATCTCCTATTTTGTGACTAAGTATTCCCTTCCTTTTTTTTTTTAAATTTGTGATAATCACCATTTCATATCGATAATGATCTCGTATGAGTAATGTATAATTGACGACACGCTGGAGCGCGACGCCTATATATTTAATGCTCAATGAAATTCGCACGTGGAGAAAGTTTATTTTGTGGACTTTCTACGTTACTAGACACTTAATGAATTTGTTCTTTACTCCATAGTAAATGTCACAACTTTGGAAGCAATTTTACAGCAAGCCGTTTCTTTGGGAACCTCAAAATTATACATCGTGAGAAAGACCAATGTATTATCGAATAACAGGGCCTCTGCGAATAAAAGTTATGTCTCGCGAAGACGGTTATCCTCCCCTGAAAACACGCACCGTAATTGTTTGCATTGTATAGCCGCATTTTCAATGCAATCAGCAGTACCGGTCTAAATGGATTAGTCCATTATTGTGCATAGGAGTGCAGTTATTTTGCATTTTTATAATTCTAAAATGCCTAAGCTTTGTTTTTACACCAAATTTCATGAGATTATTTTAATTATAGCAAATACAGTCATTAAACAAGCATATCAACATTAAAATATGAACAACAACAGAAAACTGTCCGGAGTACTACTTCCGGTATGCATCGTAAAGTCTGACTTAAATGCAATGTAAAGATACATTTAGATTTTAAGGTCCCGCAAATCTAAAACAAAAATAGCATTTCCAGTGCTTCAAGTGTGCAGGAGTTTATAGCATCTCTGAAGTGTTTGTGGTCAAGAGTTTAGGCCTCTGGATAGGAGGGTTTCAACTTCAATCCTTTGCCCCGTCACGATAAGTTTTTATAGGATTGCATTAAAGATCCGAATGTTTAATTCACTTGCATACGAGAAACGTTCAATGGACCCGGGATCGGAGGGTTCTGGGTTCTAACCCTAGACCTGAATGAGATTTATTTCTTGTCAATATCTTTATTACATGAACCATTTGCCAAAAATAAATAAAGATGTTCGGACTAATTATTACGTCCTTACACCCACATATACTAGAAATTAATAGCCTTCTTGGATAATTAGATACTTTTTTTTAGTTATTTCTTTCCTCTATTGAATGACACATACTACCTTCCACTTGACAGCAACTTATGTATTCTTAATGTCAGCTCAGTGTGTAATTATAAACCACAGTAGCATATACTTAGGTAGTAACATTGCTTTGAAACAACATTTATTCCATCGGGTTTAGAGATGTTCCAGAAATACTATTTAGTTTAGGAAATATAAAATATTGTTCTTTGTATACATAATACTATGTTCCAGAAAAATACTATTAAGTTTAGGAAATATTAATTATTGTTCTTTGAATGCATAATACTGTGTTCCAGAAAAATACTAACTGAACAATAATTATTTGTGCAAGGTGGTGCTCCTGCAAATGTGCAATTTCTGCTTGTACACTTTAGTTTCATTGTTAATTATAAAAAATTTGGCCCCTATTTTACATATGTAACCTCTTGGAAGACCTATTTAATGGTGTCGGGTTTTGCTGTTATTTTATTTCAAACGATTCTATGGTATCAGAAATAGGCCTATACCTTATACATACTTTTTCTCGGGATCTTATATATTATACTGAAATTCAAAACCTTTAAATATTTTTTTTTCCAAATATGCCTTTATTACTTGCTCCCATATTGCTTTAACCTGTTTACCTTTCAGTTTAACTTCCAATGTTTGCGTGGCCTTTGATGCTTCGCATCAACGACTTTTCTTGTATACATTACAAATTGTTTATCGCATTAAAACATACATGTTTTTAGCAAGGCAATATAAACATACATGTAATTGTGACAAATGATAGGATACATGGGTTAGAGACATTAGTTTATCTGAAGAGCAACATAAAGATATTAGTTTCTCAAAATATTTGCAAAGTATATTAATTTTGAAACGTTTCTAATAATATTCTCTGATTTTTTGTTTTCATTAATAAAGCAAATTTTTGTTTAGTTGGCCATGTATAATAGTATCTTTTCAAGTATAGGGAGCGTAGTTGAGAAAAGTTTGGACAAATTAGTAAAAAGTGGTATTCTGTTTCGATTTGGTTCATATTACAATTTCTACATAATCGTTCACTTGTAGCTGTATTACTTTGACGACCCTTTTCTATTGCAAGTTAATGCAACGAAACTCTAAACTTTGTTAACGCAACTCTATATCTTGGTTCGGTTATTTCATCTAAATATTTTTCATAGGTTAACGTCGCTTTGAATAGACTGTATGTGTGTAATCGATTTGAATTATTTGTCGCGGATATCCAATTTTGTGTGAAAATATCAATTATTCGCTGCTTTATAAACTCATAATTAATTGGGATGTTAACTGGTTTTCCCAGATATACGTAGGCCTAAAGTATCTAACTCGTATATTATTTGGTACGCCCAATTATTTTCACCGTATGTGTTTCCCGTGTTTGCATCATTTTTAGCATGTTGTAAGTTTTAAATAAAATAGTGTTTTCCTTGGATTTAATAGTTTAATCCAATATTTGACCAATATTAATTTTCTATGTATAGTGAGGTACGACCTAATTTACCGTAGAGTGCATCTAACTTTGTTGATGTTTTAACACATATCACTTTTTTGCAAAATTTTGTGTGTATATTTGCTATGTCGGGAGCATTATGGAAACCCCATACGTTGGCAGAATAATGATGTACTGGAGTAATAAGCGTATCAAATGATTAAATCTTTTGTGAAACCGGAAGATCTACTTGATTGTAGATTGTAAATAAATTGTGAAGGGCTCTAGACGCATGTTTTGTTGTAGTGGCCTGTGTACGAGTCCACTTAACACTTTTAAATAGCTGGACACCCAGGTATTTGAAGGAGTTTCAAATTTCTAGCTTTGAATTATGAAAATTAAAGTCATAATTAGTATTTCCACGATTTTCAAATATCATGATCTTTGTTTTCGAAGCATTTATTTTTAATTTGTAAGTCCGACAACAAATCTCTATGTCATGAAGAATAGACTGTAATGTTTCCAGTTCAAGTGCAAATGCAACGGCGTCATCCGCGACGAAGAGAAGAAACAAGTTCATATCATTGATCGTAACAATGTCGTTTATGTTTGTCTTAATGTTGTTGAGTATATCATTGAGAAAAAATAGACATAATATGCTGCTTGAAGGGTCTCCTTGTTTCACACCATTGTGTGACACGATAGACTCAGAAAACGAGCCGCTGTATTTAACATACGATTTTAAATTTGTATATATGGATCTAAGTGCATTAACAAATTTGGTGCTTATGCTTTCTTTGAACAATTTTTGCCATAACAGCGCTCGGTTAATGTTATCGTGCATTTCTCCCAATCCAGAAATGCTACATGTAATTTTTTTTTCTGTGATAACACCTTGCTCATATTTTTCTGAAATCCATATTGGTTATCAATAACTTTTGAATTAATTTCTCTCCATTTAGTAAGTCGAGTAACAAGTAGTTTGGAGTGAATCTTTGATAAAATATTGTTAAGTGTTATTCCTCTGTAATTACTAGCTTCTTGTGATCCACCCTTAAAAACGGTATTATAATCCCTTCACCCAAGCTATTTGGCAAACAACCTTCATAGAACAGTTTATTTAAGAAGTTATTTAAAATGGTGCAATGATATCATATGTATATTTTAAACATTGTGTTATTAGTTTATCACTGCCTCGATTTTTGTTATTGCTTTGTGCAACTACTGCATCCCTAATTTCTTTTGCTGAAAACTCTTTATCTAATTCTGTACTACATATATATGCTTCATCTAATGATTTCCCACCATTATTATCATTCTCTTCGACCGATCCATATAATCTATTGAAATGTTGTACATGTCATCTATAGAAATATTATTATCTACCCTGGATTTTTCATTGTATTGTCCTTTGATGGTTTTCCAAAATTCCCGAGTGTTATATTTAGCCAATTTTATAATTCTTTTTCCTTCATTTTTTATTTTTCATGTTCTCCTTATTCGTTTATATGTTCTTTTCTTGCAAAGAAATGAAGCTTTATTCATATTACTTTTATTTCTTAAAAATGTATAACGTGCTTTTTTAAATTCTCTCTATGCAGTATAGCATTCTTTATCAAACCACGTTTTATTTCTTCTACTGTTTCTTTTTTACTTAAATCTCCTATATTTACCAAATATTTTAAATGCGATCCCTTGTATAAGTTCAGTGAAAGATTTGATAGTATTGTCTATAGTTTCTGTCATTGATACTACAGGTTAATTGGTATACAACATAATGATCACATCGGCTTAGCTAGATGATACTTTTCTTTCCAATGTTTGCATACAACGATGTTTTATTTGCTGTTTATGTTAATTAACAAAAAATGCCTCAAGCGTTATTGCACATTTACTTTATATTAATTTAGGACTTTCAGTCTTTTAATTCATTGCACCTGTCTGCTAATGCAATAATATATTAAATATTAGGTCTATATTTTTCTGTGTGCATGGATGACAATGTCACAATAGACGAAATGAGGCAAACATCTCGGGGACTGTAATTGTCTCCCCACAGCAAACAAAATATTCCTTATTTAATGGTACATTAGTAACAATAATTATCATACCATTTAGTCGATGCTGTTACACATTTTACCACAGAATTTTGCATTTCGTATTAATTTCATGTTTGCTATACAGCCCCTCAAGGACATTTAATAGAAGACTAGAGGTTGGAGCGCTCCACAAACCAGGTTTAAGCACCCCAGTCGGCCCTTTTGCCGATTGACCGTTCCAAGGCGGTAACTGATGGTTTTTCTTTATGTGTGTTATGTCTCGTCTGTGTGTGTGTGTGTGTTTTGTTCACATTTGCATTTACCTTGTTTGCCTTTGTCTACTGGTAGATAAAATTGAGATATCTGTGAGAGTTTTGAAAGGACCTTTTCTTACTTACCTATTCACTAACTTTATTTGACATCATGGACATCAGTATTAAATTATATTTTCATTGTTTCTAATATTATGTAGGTACAAAATTAAAGACATAATTAAAGTCATGTTTCTGAACAATAAGACAGCAAATTTTAGCTGAACTTATATCGTGTATAAAGGATACATGTTTAAACACTCTATTTATACATTATTAATACGAATGCTTATTTAACATACTTAAAATACTCGACTATCATCTATGTGTTTGTATTAAATACATAGAAATAATGACCTTTAAGAAAGATGACCAGCATAAGAAACAAGTCACATGGTCTGATTCTACGCGAGGTAGAAGAAGATAGTTGAATACCGATGTGATATCTGTTTAATCGTTTTATACGTGCGACGTGTTTTATATCTTTGTTTGTTTTGTTTGTTTGCTTTTGTTTTGTTTTGAAGTCCATCGCAGCGACAATTTATGATCATTAAAGGGATATCCAGCTATTTGGTGGAGCAAGACCCCAAATAAATGTCTGGGTAGGATCACCGGCGCACCGAAAGTCAGCTGGAAGACTTTCCCACATTTTTATATCTAAAGATATATAGAAACAAGTAAGTTTTATAAAACAGCATGCCCTTTGACTGACATGTCAATAAATGCATTTACAATTACACATTTTTACAGATATTAACAAACGATGATATCACCTGCAACTGACATATTCAGTTGCAAAGCAGGTATTTGTCTGAGATACTCTATGAGATCCTACCACTAATATAAGTAAGAGTTCGAGTTTATAAAATATTTGCACAAAGTTGCCGAACCAACAACAAACTAATCATGTGTAATCATTACAAAATGATATATTACTGATACAATAAGTATCCTTGTGGAAACCTATGATGAGATTAACTACACATATATTAAACTGGTCATGATTAATCAGTAAGCATACCTGGCTTGGTTGACATCATGTTCTATGTATATCAGTAAGTGCCACAAAAGAAGATGCGATTATCCGAGGGTTTATATGATGAAAGCTAATTAAATAATAAAAACGATTTGATGTATTTCACAGGGCTCTTTGAAATGATTAATTTCAGATAGAAAATGTAATTACGAAAACGAGAAAGTATGCGCTATTAACTCCTGCGACCTGGGAAATTTTTTATAATAAAGATGAAAAGAAAATTGCGTTACTACTCTGTAAAACCTTTGACAAAAAGTTGTGATACACCATTATTGTAACTTTGTGCAAACTACCAATGTTAAAGATTTATAACAAAATAATGAGACATTTGCTGAAAAGAATCATGGAGAACTAACATAGGTGTTAATGAGATATATAAAACACATATTAATAACAAGCATTATAGATATTGTCGCAACATCCCCATGTTCAAGGTTGACACGTTGGGTGATGGCATGCATTTATAACGCTTAACATGGTAATGAAGACGTCGGCTTACGACATAACCAAATTTCTTGATTACGGTGCGTGAGTGGTATATTTATGCATATAATACATAGTTATTATATATGAAGGTATAAAATATGTTCCAAAACCAAAGCAATTTATGTCCATTACTTTTCTAGGTGATAGACCAAAGGTAAGGAAAGATAGAAATAGTTTTAATGTCGACAAATAGGCATCCCATTAAACATTTGAATATTCGAACCTTTATCTGTATTTCATTTGTCTAGATAACAGATTACTTCTTGTCAGGAAATAATGATAAATATAACTTTATCACATTTTTATCTCGTTATCTCCTAGAACTATGGTTTTTAAATTGACATGTTCCACATGTATTCACACATTATAATGTTCTGAAAACTGCTGCCAGATACCGTCTGATCAAGTATAAATGCGAATAATTGAAAATGCGTTGGTGCTAAGAATTTAAAGATGATTCTCTGTTTCTTTCTGCATTCGTCAATTGCAAAAGACATTGAATGTATTTTAGAAAGAGATGCTTATTTTTAAACTACTGGTATTTTCGAAAAAATCTTTGCAGTAGCAGTGCTTATAAAAGTGCATTTTCTTGTATCATTTATCTCGGTATATTCTTTCATAGTTTTCAATGCTAAACTTGTCAAACAGCGATGTTGCCTAAGGAAAGTCAACGTCTTAGTACACGCACACACACTCGCACTCTCATATTTGTATGAAGTAACAGTAGGGTATTCTTATATCGGCTAAATATTTCTGAAAATAATATAAGTCAATAAAATGAGTTAATAGAGGATATCAGAAAACATTTTAGGTATAAGTTTAGATGTATTGTTAAACGTTATTTAAATATAATATAGTAAGAAAATATGAAAGATCTACATTCAGGCAAAACATTCAAACTTAATGTAACACTTAAACGAGACCTAACCATCTTTTGTCTGGAGCTAATTGTAATGCGTTTTAGTATAAACCTCTCGGGAATATATTAAATATTATGTTATTAAATCATCAATAAACCTAAATATCCTTAATAATACAAATTGCGGAAATGATTCGGCAACTGAAACCTAGTTACAGATTTGAAACAATAGTGCGAGTTGTAAAAAGTAAAATGACATGGTTCTATGAGTATTGTAACATACAGTTAAAGGTGCAAAGAAACATGACAATATTATTCAACTACCAGTCTTAATTGTATCTCATGAAGACGACTTTATCTTAATTTTAGTGTGGATTATTACTAATGCAATGAATTGTTGCCACAGTTTAATTTGCAAACAAAAATGTAATAATTTTCTGTATTTGATTCTTACGACTGACAGTCGTGCCGACGGAGTGATAAGCCAGTTTCGTAACCTTTAGGCTAAAAATACGATACTCATTTGTAAGGTATAAATGAATCCTTTTCATCCATAGTACATGGATATGATTCAGAATTCAACCATTGTTTTTGTGTTTGCTTTGTAGTGACGTATAATGATATTTGCAAGAGTGATATGGTTTATATCAATAACCACAGAAAGCTAGTTATATTGAAAGTTAATGGAGGCCCACAACCCTTCCTCTTTTTTATTTTGCAAGAACTCTAATAATTTATTATTACGCGAAGCCATTTTGGCATCTGAAGTCTATTTTCGGACAGTAACGTTAAATTTCTGACGAGCTCTCATCATATGACTGACAGTTGTAACCAAGCGTAGCTGATCAATTCGTCCCAAGGATGTTTTAGTAGAAGCCAATACAGTAACCACTGAATTAAAAGGTCGACCACCAAAGGCCGTTATTCGGTATTATTTTTAAATTCCCAGGAAATTTATCAAACATAAAAGAGTTGTGTCTTACCATATAAATTGTAAGATGTCAACATAAAACAGATTTATTTTAACAAATAACTTTTAAAAATGACATTTTCCGCCAGTAATCCTTGTTCTTGTTTATAGTAGTCAGAAATATGACACTGACAATGGTGTCACAAGAAAAAGAACTTTACTGACGCTAACGTCACAGGAAAAGTGTGTGGTTTGTTTTCTCCTTGCATACATAAATCATTAGAGGAAATCATGTATCTATTTTTGATGTGTTGCTATAATTTATTGATACTTTTAAAGAAATGGTAATAAAATATACTATTTAACAAAATCAGTGAGTAGCTACTTATCCAAAACCAAAAAGTCCTGTATGATCGATTTCATCTTTCTACATGATCGGGTGAATATCTGCAGAAATAATCACTTGCAAGTAAAAATACTTTAGAACTGCCAAAACATTTTAAAGTCAATTTTCAACACTTTAAGTAAAAATCAGATAATGATCATAAATAAACAAAAATAAAATAACATTGATATTAAATTAATTTTTGTGACATCTGACCAATTCAAAGTCCTTTTTGTCAGAACAAATTACGCATTGTTTGTTAAAAGGTAAATTTTATTATTTGACAAGTCGGCGAATTGAAATATAAAGTATGATATATTTGGAATGATTTCTTTGCAGTCCTTTCAAGTAAATATATTAATGATGATTAAACGATATTTTGTCAGAATCGGGTTGACGTCACCGAGCTTACCAAAGTTCACATTATTGTGTTTAGAAAAGAAATGAAAGAAAACATATTTTGGCAAATACAATGGAGATTGAAGGATTGGGAAATAAAATTAACTATCAAAGGTCTTTCCTTAATAGATTAACATTGCGCAAAATTTTGTATTTTCTTTAAAAAGACGAATCAATAAAATATCTCACTAAAGTGAGACTAAGAACAGTGAGCACCTCTTGTATTCTTGTTAAGTAACAGTACAAAAAGTTAAAATACATGAACATTGCAAAACAACAACAACAACAAAAACAATACAGACGGTTCAGAATCTTCGTTATCCGGAAAAAAATCGGCAGCTTGCCAACGAGTAAGCAGGCGGAATATTTACTTTCCTGATACCGTCGCAGAAATAACTTCAGATTATTTAACTTTTGAGATTTTATCGTAAATGTTCCTACGGACATAAACATAGGAAGATATGTTCAATCAAAGGAATTAGAAGTTTTATATGAATAAAGCAATATTTAGTCAATACTATTTGTCATTGCCGAAAGGATGCCAGAAACTGTGACGTCATTGCTGTTCATACCATTGTTGTAACACTGCCTCATAATTTATCACACCCGGCAATTAGACAATGCTTCTGGCAAACATGATGGACGATAGAATTTGATCATGAAATGAATATCATGCCATAAATTTTGCCAGTAATGCATCCTCCCGAACAAGTCTTCTGTTCTTCTGTGAGTTAAATAATTAACATGTAACCTGAGCTTGTTTGTAAAGGCAGATAATTATTGCATTGATGTGTCCAAGAATATGCCTTTCATGATGAATAACACAGGACAGGTATTTGTTGTGCCCGATTTACGTTGGAGTCAAGTTGAAAATCTCTATGCACAGGGGAAGGACAGTTAAATATTCATAATAATTCTGGCAGGGACAGTGCTTTACATTCTTCATAACAGATTTAAACGTTATGATGCTTTGAAATAAATTTAGGAGCTGGACAAATCCAAACCACAAAAATAATAAAAATGTTATATAATGAGTGTGCTGTCATCTGTGTCGTATACGTATTGATTTAAATATTTATTTTGTATATTACATTGTGTTTTTTATTATAACAATTAGCCTTCGCTTATATTATTTTAGTCAAATTTTAAGCTTGTGACAATGTTTTAATGTATTCATCATTATACTGATTTCTCTTGAGAAATGGCATGTGAACATTAGAGACGTAAGTAAGTAGTTCACTATAAGTGTTATACCTCGGTGTATAGATTGATTGTGTTTTACTAAAATCTCATTATTTCAAATCTTGGGATTAAATAGTATAGTTATTGATTGCTTCACTGCTATTTTATACCTTTCAAAAATAGTCCTAAATAAATAATGTTCATTGATCTTCTTGACATGTGTCAATACTTTAAACACAAAACAAACACAATCAACCTCACAGGCTTCGACAACATACACTTGTACATAATAAGCACACACATTTTTGTTGTAATGAAGACTATTACATATGAGTTTAATTTCTTCGGCTACTAGAGGTAGAATGTTGTGATCATGGTTTTGCTACGTTGTTTTGACGTACCTGTCAGATACGCCCCTAATCAATACCACAAACAAAGACAACAACAGGTGCAACAACTTCTATACATACTTTTAACAAGTATGTTTGTATAGTTGTGGAGTTTATATCAGAGCATTTTAAGCTGTTTGGTCGATACTTTTTATCAGAAACTCTAATCAAAACTGATGTAGAAATGTTTTATCCTCTGACTGGTAAAAAAGAAGGAAGACAGGCATGATTCATTTGATAGGTTTAAATACCTATACCAACTACCGTTTGAAATACATTAGTTAACAGGCCTAAAATTGTTGAACTGCATAATCAATCTTTATGGTGACTTATTGCTGTAATGTTAACATATATACAAGGCCAAAGATAATATCTTTTAAACAAATTAAATAAAGTGTGCAGCATTCCATAAACTTGTTAAATTATTTTGCAATAAATGCCATCATATAGATAATTTGCTTCAGTCATTTACTTCTTTGACCTGAAAACTATTTACTCTGTATAAAATAAATATGACTAACATATCCCATAAACTACTGCTACGCAGGTTCCATTTTATCAACGACAAAATAATGAACGTAGACAGTCTAACGTGGTAATCATAGGGTTATATTAGTTTATATTTTGAATGCAAGACCTGCGCCTGGTAGTGATTACCCACACATATGCCTGCCAGCCGGCATTTTCTAAAGTTTCTGAAACCTGTATATACACACAAAATGTGCAGTGATATCACTGTTCGCATATTCATAAGTCTACTACTATGCACGCAAGTATTGCAGCTACAAGCAACAACCAGTTCTACAACATCTAGATGTTTTAAGCTTTGATTATAGTGCACGATACGAAACAGTCACTAACATTAGCTATCTAGGAGATGATTGTTTGTGGTTGTCATAAATATTCTGCAATCAAAGATCTGGATACGCAGTGGATGGTAAAAAATTAAAGAACCAATTATTCACTTTAAGTAACCGTCACCAACTTTTATTACCGGGTTTGTGATGTATTTGCCGGAGGAGACCTCTGTGTAGTACCGAAAACTGGCTATTTGTGTAGAAAGTTAGATGGGACTACACACAGCACTTGGCTAAATGTTCTGAAGGTTTGTGGGCGCTAGACTATGTGAGGGCCTATCATATATAGACGTACCATGTCTTGTTGGCAAAGAGTACATTCCACATTGCTTACGTTACAAAACGTAGACATTGTAAGTGGTTTGGTGGTGTTGCTTGGAACGACGAGAATGATTTCTATTATTAGCACCCCTAGACAGGTCATACATGGCATCAAGCCATGCAGAAGATATATGGTAGGATGTCAATACATGGCATCAAGCCATGCAGGACGAGATATGGTAGGATGTCAATACTTGGCATTATGTCATACAGGACGAGGTATTGGATGTCAATACATAACACAATATCGTACATGAAGAGATATGGTAGGATGTCAATACATGGCATAATATCATACAGGAGGAGATATGGTAGGATGTCAATACATGGTATAATATCATACAGGACGAAAAATGGTAGGATTGATAACGTGAAAAACGCTGTATTTTAGGCGAATATTTGAATCTCTAAGGCAAGGCATAATGATTGGGAAATCGATGCCCTGCGCATGTTTACTGCCCATCCTGTATTGTTCGGCAATGTGAGTTACATAATTTGCAAATATTTTAGTGCAAATTAATCATGATTGTATAAACAGGAATTATTTCTTTGAATAGAGAAATATGAAAAGCCTATTGCACATGTATTGCACTTCAAATAAAGAAAGGCACACACAAAATAAGGTGAACATACCGAAAGTATTGAGAATAGAGAACACACACATAACAAAAAACAACAACAACACAGTAATCGTCTTGGAACTGTCCGTAGGCAAAATGACTGACTGTGGTGCTTAAGCAGTTTTACGGTTCACTTCCTGGTTGTCTCCGAAAGGAGTGTACATGTAGTTGTGCATTTAATTTAAGATTAAGAAAAGAAATACTTGTTTACAAAGGCAGAAAAATAATTACATAATCTTTCTTAACAACACAAACTAGTACTATCCCATAGTAACAGCATAACTAAAAAAAAATTATTAAAAAGCACAACGTAAGAATTAATGTGGACCGCTTCGGCAATAAGACCGACGCTGTTGTATCTAGCTAATATATATATAATCTTCTTACAAAGTTGTTTCTTAAATGAAACATTTCCACGCTCGATGATTGACAATATATAATGCGATATTACCGCATTGGCTTTGATGTATACTTCCCACTGTCTCTGACACAGTCTACCACTCAAAACCTGACAAGATTCGCTTTGCGGCTTTCCACATGTAGCTAACGTATAATAATTGTACGGGCAAGTTAATGAATAAGAAACTACTTTAGAACATAGTATTCAGCTTAAATTGCTTTTCACATTGTTATTCGTTTTCGCAAAGAACATTTATGTACACGCACACTATGAACCATGTTCAATCTTGCAAACACTTTAAGGCCTTTTGGAATAAAACTTATACACACTTTTTAAAATATTATATGCGGTTAGATTATTACGTAAGCTTAAATCATTAAGATGCATTTTAAACAACTTTGATGTAAAACTTCTATTTGCAGCCTTTACAAAATGTATTTGTTCTCCTAGTGTTTCTCTCAGAAATATACACAAAAGGAAAGAAAACCTGATCCAATTGAAACGTAAGTGAAATTAAGAAAAAAATGTATGAAACGAAAAAAAAAATAATATAGTATTGCTTAAATCTAATCTAATTTTCATTATTACCCATTCACACTATGTTTTTGTTATTATTTATTAGGCATTGTTATTTTAATATTTTCGTGTATGATTTTTATTGGTTTTGTTTTTAAATTTAATTTTCCTCATTTTGCGCTGTACGTCGCCTATGAAAATTCTATTTTACCACAGGACTTCTCTTTTACAGTATATAATTGGCTACCTTTGATAAGCCTTTATAAATGAGATTAACAAGAGTATGCAAATGAAACCAATGCCAGGATAAACTACTTTTTCCCTCTTATTATAATCTAATTGTCAGACGAGAACTACAGAGTTCTACGTTGAATCAACCGTACCATACATTTCTGTTCTAAATTGTAATATATTGAAGATGTTTAATGCAACTCGTAATTCTAATAGAATTGTGCGATGATATTCAATTAGAGGAAAATCTTTAATTCAAGGCTACAAATGCACGGGGGAGATATTAAAGTGGAACAACGTTGCACAATAAAAGCACGTTATATTTTTTATTCATTTCCATTTTTGTTTGTTTTTTATAAGTGTGTTTTTATTACATCGCGCCGACACAATATTGGCGACGTTCAGCTAATTATTGACAGAGGAAGACCCCAGACTGTTATCTGGGCAGAACCACTGACGCACCGCAGGTAAGCAGAAAACCTGACCACATGAATGGTCTCGTCCCGGCAGGGACTCGAAACCACGAGGTGGAGGCTGAGTTGTTACAAGTCAGCAATATTTTATTAAAGCACGGCTATGTTACGCACCAGCTTGTATATGAGTTACAATCATTTTAAGCGTTCTCAAATTATTTAAGATTTTTTGTGCATTGTTAGATTTTTAAAGAGGGATTACATGATGGCGTTTTAAGGAAGATTACAACAGACATTACAACATTAACGATTCAAAACTTTCATTATGTTTTATTGTCTGTACCAAATGTTTACATGAAGTATGTGCCTGTCCATTTGTTGTCATTAGAAGTTCTAACGTAAATAGCTGTGTAAGAAGAAAACTGTATTTTCCTGTAATGGTTTTACAATACAAATATTAACAAGGCGTCCTGTATTTGGCCTGACAAAGAAGTGTCAAACATATTGTTCATTTCTTTTATCTACAACAAACAATATTTAAACAGTTTTGTGTATATCGTGTTTTTCGAGGTAGTTATGAGCATTGCACTTAGGGTCTATCTCCATCAAAAGAAAACCAACAGTCCCTCCACCCCCGCCCAAAAATAACGAAAAACAAACAAAACAGACAAAAACAACAACAAGCAAACCTATAAATAACAACAACAACAACAACAAACATACACACGAAACAAAACAAAAAACTTGACATCACCAATTTTGCCATAATTGTGTCGGTGGGACGTTTTATGAAGAAACAATAAAGAATAATGCAGAACGCAAATGTATTATAGGCATTGGTAATAATTTCGGTAATTGGCATAAAATCGATTAATAAGAATATATGACAAAGTCCTATGAGCATTGCAACATATACCAAACTCCGAAAAGGCACAGAACCAAGGTATTTCACATGTAAGCCAAGCGAAAAGTAAGAACAAATTTCTGATGAGCAATTTAACGAAAAGAGCAAACCCGACAGTTACCGCCTTGGAACGGTCAGTCGGCAATATGGACCGACTGGGGTGCTTAAACAGGTTTTACTTAGCTCTAACCTCGCACTTCCTGGCGAGTTTCTCAAATTCAAGCAATGAAAAGAAAAACGGTCTTTTTGAATACAAAATGTCCAAGCGCTGATATTTTCTATAATAAGTTTTAACGAAAGTAGTGACGTCATTGAAAATTATTGTCCACATAGTGTTAAGAAAAGAATATGGGTTAAAAACCACACAAAAATGGTTGACTATAAATGAAATTAACTTTCTGAATCATGCACAAACATGTGTTACCCTTTACTCTCAAATTCTTTTTTTCTCGAAACCGTCGTTATCTTATTGTGTCTAGTTCCTTACGGACGCCATAATTTAAATTATATGACGATTAATAAAAAATAAAATTAATGGCCGTACAAGGAAACGACATGCATTGTTTGGGGTGGGGTTCGGGTGCAATAATAATTACTTCCTCATGAATTTGTTCGGTTCAGGTGGCACCTATGATTTAAGTATAATGTCTTCAATGGTTTACATGTATATATTAACAGCAGATTAAATCACACTAACGGATGTATGTTGCGGCATATAATCCATTTCTATATGACTTATTCATGTGTATGCTCACCATAAAATATTAGCTATGATAACAAAATGCATGGCATCTTGTAAATAATATTTCAATTGAAAATCAAGAAGTCGTAGGCTGTGTGGTATTAAAATAAAAAAAGAATTATTGGTGATGACATGGATGTTATAATTGCTTTGATGCACTTGATGTAGTTTTTCTCATTACATATAATATAACATATAATAACATACATTAGCATTTAACGATATATACATGTATTAATCACACAGATTATCATACAGACCTCAACCATACCCTACACCGAAATGCTATGTATCTATATATACGGTACAGGCAGTTAATACAGATTTTCCTGTTTGCACAATGTATATGGCGCTTTGTTACAAGTTAGGTTCAGACGTTAATATTCTTGATTAATTGCTGCTCGTTTATCATTTCAGAAAACAAGCTCGCTTTAGTACAAGGTCTTAGGCTGGGAAAGTCTGGAAGTAGCCAAGCTTAACAACGCTCACATTGTTGTGTTGAGCTTTGACGAATTTTATTGTTAACGGCACTGTATACGGGATTCACATGGTAGCTCCAAATTTTACTGAATTTATAAAGAAAAATGTTGTCCATTGTGTTTTAGTACGTTTTGCGCAGAGAAGCTAACAACGTAGGTGTCTTTAGTTCGAAAATTAATTCATCGAGCAGATCTCTGTGCAGACTAACAAACTTAACGCGTTCTTAACTCATTATTGAGATCAAAGTGACTTTTAAATTCAACGATGTCACAATATTGCTTTACCGTTACTCTGTGCTGATATCTATATAAATTGGTAGCAAACAAGCCGCTAAATGTATAACAGACAACAGTGGATATGCAATAAATACCACTGGATGTAGAACGAATAACAACTGTACTGTTCAAGGCGAGGGACATATGTGTATCGGTATTGAAATGAAAACTAAGATCTATAATCTATAATTTTACATCATTACGTAGGACTGCATGCTATAGAAGTAACTGTATTATCGTTCACTAACGAATTTTGTGCAAACAAAGTCACATAAAACAAATACAAATCAGACACAAAGTGTTTTGAAATACAAGTGAAACTTAGAATTCGCGAAATGCTATTCTTGAAAAATTATATGACCTTCTCTAAATAACACTTTTAATTACACAAATTACCTGTCAAATACGACAGATGTGAACATCTGTCATAAACATCCCTTTGACTGGCTCGATAGTTAATTTTTTCTTTGTAATTAAAATAAAGTATGGATCACTAGTCTAGGTTTTAGCGCCATAAGATTGGCTCAAACTGTGTCCAACTAGCTGCTAGACACCATGACAGAATGACATATAAAGAGACATTTACAGTCCGCATCTATTTATTAATTTGTCCAATGTTTAGACTTTAAAACAGTGACCATGAATAATACGGGATTTATTCGATATGATTGTGTTATTTTTTTAGTATCAAATATAAGTACGCTGCAAGTGTGGGTAACATAACGTCGCCTATACGTTCGGAACACCCGCAACGATGGCGTCCTTCGCTGGGAACCATATGATCAAATGTGTGACGATAGATAAAAACAAATACTACTAGTTACTAGACATGTACCTTGCCTGGGTACTGACAATATCAGTTTAGCATAGATCTCGCAAAATATGACTAAGCTAGTAAATAACGCTTTTTGAGTTTTCAGAACTTTCAATCTTTGTATTAGATTATGAATTTTGCCGACGTATTTTATCTTCTTGGCTTCTACGAAGTTGACCAGTTTTTTAAACGCGGTAACTGTTGGGTTTACTCTTTTTATTTATTGACTCATCACAGATTTGTTCTTAATTTGTTCTCATATTTGACTTGCATGTGAATAACTTCATCCTGTGATTTTTGGTATATGTTGCAATGTCCATAATACCTTGTCATATCATTCCTTTAATAAAACAAGAATGGTTTAAAATTCAGTACATAATGCTTTAAAATTAGTTGACTCCTAAATTCCACAAAATACGTTTGTCTGCGATCTGGCATAACAACATTAATAACATTAAGTGCTCTGGTTGTCTATAGATGATCAGACTCTTTACTAAATATGTAATTATAATTGAAATAAGAAAATGCATATTATAGTACAATATCCGGAATAAAACGGATACATCAACATGAGTAAACAAACATGCAAATAATAAATGAACATGATACGTACTTCATGTCAGATAGAATTGTAACTCCTCTGACCGCTTAGCCTCTCCCCGTGTGGGCTCGAGTCCCGTTCGGGACGAAGGACTTAGTGTGAGAAGGTCTGACCTGCGCTGCGTCTGTGGTTCTACCCAGACAGTAGTCTGGGGCCTCCTTCCAGCAAAATAGCTGGACGTCGCTATAATGATCATAATTGGTCGCAGCGATGTATTATAAAAAGGATCAACAAACAAAACATAACAACAACGGAATCAAGGACAACGTCATGTCAAATAACGACGATGTCTTACCAAGAGTTCAATATTTCGATCCACCAAAGTGATACCTGAAAAACCACAGGCATGTCAACAACTATGGGTCTCAAATGGACAAAGATTACCGTTAGAGGGAACGTATTTATTTCTGTTTCCCGATCAAAGGCAATTAAGATAATGACTGAGATTCGAGGCAATGGGACCCAATGTGGCAGTTTATAAAACTATACTTGGGAAACATCATACTCGCACCGTTCAATAATGCCTTTCAACAGAACTTTCATTACCTACACAAAAAGCTTTTTCAGAATAATTTCACCCGGATCAAAATACACTTTCGATATCTTAATACGACAAATACGATTTTCTTGCGTATCTTGAGTACATAAGTCTATTTTTTCAGATGTAAGGTTCAAATACTTTTTTTTAAGAAACCATTGTAGCAAATCACAATCAACTTTCGTATTTGAAAGTCCTAGAATAAGAGTCTCACGTACTAATAACTTGTGAATGTATCTACATGTATCAAAGATTTACCTAGTCGTAGTATGTAAGGGACGTTGACGCCTATGCTATTCATATAATTTGTGATAACACTGTAACATTATAACGCTTTTCAATCTTCGGCAGCAACTTTAAAAAGCTTCAGTCAAATATAATGGATAAAATGGTAATGATGTTGAAATTGAGACCATGTGCAGAATTTCTGCCTATTTGGCATGTCTCTCCCCCAATCTCTCACGTGAACTTAAGATAATTTAACGGTTATCTGATAATGATTGATTACGTAAAAATTGCTCACTCGTGTAACAAACAAATGTTTTTGTCAAATTTACATTACTGCAGGCGTATTCAGCGAAGAGAAAGAGATTGTCAGTATGATTAAGTTGATAAAGCATGGAAGTGTGATATGCATTACATGTTCTCTACGTCCACAACCACGGCATTCAGTAAATCAAGTTAAAATGGCGAACTGTTATTATAAGTCATAGTGCTTTTAAATAATTCATAAATCGTCAAAACGAAATTTTTGTTGGACCTAACATTAAGCATCAGGGACCCAATAACTTTGAAACCATGTTATGCAAATTTGCACCACAAAAGGACAAACTATAAAACATGGATGCTGTCTGATTTTTCACCATATGTATGTAAATTACTTTTATTTCATCGTACCGACCCATGTCTGTTCATATTGCTGACGTCCAGCCAATTATTGGTGGAAAAAGATACAAGACTTGTGTCTGGTGTACCACAAGATATTTGGAAATACTGCCTCACATAAATGTTCTCATCCCCGTCAGAACTTTAACTTTAGCGATGAGAGCCTAAGTCGCCGCGCCAACCGGCTTTGCAACATGCGCCCTGCTTAATAATCTATAATAATCTGCTTCATGGGTCTGAGGTTCCGTTCAAGTACATTTGTGCAAAGAAATTAAAAGTAGATCATAGCATCCAGCCCAAATCACTATAGATAAGGCCAAATGTACAAAATGTTCCATTAACAACCCAATAAATACCATGGATGTATCATATCCACGGCGCCGCGAATAGCATGTGCTTTATAGCTGTAGTTAATGATTAATGAAATCCCATACAAGTAAATCAAACGAATTTCATGAATAAAAACTAAATCTGACTGAGATTCAAACCGAGGTATATTACAATAAAACGGCCGCTATATAATTGCTCAAAATCACTCAAATTAATACTTTATATGTTCGTTTTGCCTGCGAATATGGTTTTCTTCGCCATAGTCTGTCCCATTGATACTTTGATACTTTGTAATCTGCATTGTTAACAACATCATACAAGATTGCTTTTTTTTCGCAAAACAGCTTCGAATGTCTGCGACATTGTTTTCTCCATTTTCAGAGGAATTTATATAATTTCCTAGCAAAGTTACCTAGCGATTATATATATATATGGTAAATTTACAATGTATATTTTGTAAAATACGCCTGCAGGTAATTTACACAACAACAGTGAATCCGGTCTGTTTGTGGACGATGTATTTTTCAATGGAAAGTTGAAAGGATCTGTTTATTCAATGTATCCCGCACTATCCTTTTATTTATGAACACTTAACCGAGAATCAAACACGCGGCAAATTATTACCTGAATGTGCCGAGATGAATGCGTTCTTGTGGAGAGAGCTCCTGAAAGATACCATTTTAAGAGATGTTTCGATCTTGTTATCGCCTCGTCTGAAGAGTTATGAGATGACATGTTCTATTTTTATCCACTCTTCGCGATCAACGATTGTTGCCAGGTCACGTCTCATTAATTATAAATGCAAAAGCTTGTAATGCCTTAGTGTTCGACATGGAAAGGGGCCCTTGTAATTAAATTGTATATTTAGCTAAAATGGATAATTAGAAACTTTATGGAATACAGTATGTCAATGCAATTTTCCGAACAGCTTCTAAATTTCAAACGAACACAGTGGCAAAACCTTTCGTTTTAATTCATTTAAAATTGTTTACAAGACACACACACTTGCTTGTTTCAATGAAGCAATATGCAGATGAAAGTAACAACCTATAACTGTTCGTTTGAAATACAAAGTCATATTTTGAAACTTGATAAAAATATCATGTTTTTCCACTAATGTCTCGATTAACCTGACAATGCCGATTTAAAGATAAATGATAATATTATTTGAAGAAAATTTATTTAACCTATCTAAGGAACAGCCCGAAATAACATCGTTATCTATATGCTCGTGTTGCCTCTTTGTGGCCATAATTACCAGATAAAACGTGCTGCTATCCTTCAAGTTAAATCGAATATCTAAACTATGATATCTTTGAAAAAGAACATCTTAATATTTTACAAACAGGTAGGAAGTTCATGGAAGTACGACCTCCACCGTAATCAAGTTATTCACTTTTAAAACACATTAGAGGCATCGTGTAATTGAGCAGCAAAACAACGGCATAGATTCCATTTGTAACACCAATCCAAACATAAACCTTCTCTCATTTACTTAACATATATTTTGTCGAAAGCTGTTGAAATAATTCAAATTTTAATTCAACCATTCCTTCCATTTCTCTATTCGGATTGGATGAAGGCGGTTGCACAGTTAGACCATACTATCGTCTGCAAGAAGACTGCTGCGCAAATCGACATCCCTATGCTCAGTATGAAGCCAGTTGCACAATTAGACCTCCCTATGGTCTGTATGAAGCAAGTTGCACAGTTAGACCTATGGTCTGTATGACGCCAGTTACACAGTTAGACCTCCCTATGCTCAGTATGAAGCCAGTTGCACAATTACCCCTATGGTCGGTATGAAGCCAGTTGAAAAGTTAGACCTCCCTATGGTCTGTATGAAGAAAGTTGCACAGTTAGACCTATGGTCTGTTTGAAGCCAGTTGCACAGTTAGACCTCCCTATGCTCAGTATGAAGCCAGTTGCACAATTACCCTTATGGTCGGTATGAAGCCAGTTGAAAGGTTAGACCTCCCTATGGTCTGTATGAAGCAAGTTGCACAGTTAGACCTATGGTCTGTATGAAGCCAGTTGCACAGTTAGACCTATGGTCTGTATGAAGCCAGTTGCACAGTTAGACCTCCCTATGCTCAGTTGAAGCCAGTTGCACAGTTAGACCTCCCTATGCTCAGTATGAAGCCAGTTGCACAGTTAGACCTATGGTCTGTATGAAGCCAGTTGCACAGTTAGACCTCCCTATGCTCAGTATGAAGCCAGTTGCACAGTTAGACCTATGGTCGGTATGAAGCCAGTTGAACAGTTAGACCTCCCTATGGTCTGTATAAAGGCAGTTGCACAGTTAGACCTCCCAATGGTCTGTATGAAAGCAGTTGCACAGTTAGACCTCACTATTGTCTGTATGAAGGCAGTTGCACAGTTAGACCTCCCTATGGTCTGTATGAAGGCAGTTGTGCAGATAGACCTCCATATGGTCTGTATGAAAGTAGTTGCACAGTTAGACCTCCCAATGGTCTGTATGAAAGCAGTTGCACAGTTAGACCTCCCTATGGTCTGTATGAAGCCAGTTGCACAGTTAAACCTTCCTATGGTCTGTATCATGGCAGTTGCGCAGTTAGACCTATGGTCTGTTTGAAGGTAGTTGCACAGATAGACCTCCCTATGGTCTGTATAAAGCCAGTTGCACAGTTAGACCTCCCTATGGTCTGTATTAAGGCAGTTGCACAGTTAGACCTACCTATAGTCAGTATGAAGGTAGTTGCACAGTTAGACCTCCCTATGGTCTGTGTGAAGGTAGTTGCACAGTTAGACCTACCTATAGTCTGTATGAAGACAGTTGCGCAGTTAGACCTATGGTCTGTATGAAGCCAGTTGCGCAGTTAGACCTATGGTCTGTATGAAGCCAGTTGCACAGTTAGACCTACCTATAGTCTGTATGAAAACAGTTGCACAGTTAGACCTACCTATAGTCTGTATGAAAACAGTTGCACAGTTAGACCTCCCTATAGTCTGTATGAAGGCAGTTGCACAGTTAGACCTACCTATGGTCTGTATGAAGGCAGTTGCACAGTTAGACCTCACTATGGTCTGTATGAAGGTAGTTGCACAGTTAGACCTCACTATGGTCTGTATGAAGGCAGTTGCACAGTTAGACCTCACTATGGTCTGTATGAAGGCAGTTGCACAGTTAGACCTCACTATGGTCTGTATGAAGGCAGTTGCACAGTTAGACCTCACTATGGTCTGTATGAAGGCAGTTGCACAGTTAGACCTCCCTATGGTCTGTATGAAGGCAGTTGCACAGTTAGACCTCACTATAGTCTGTATGAAGGTAGTTGCACAGTTAGACCTCACTATGGTCTGTATGAAGGTAGTTGCACAGTTAGACCTCCCTATAGTCTGTATGAAGGCAGTTGCTTAGTTAGACCTCCCTATGGTCTGTATGAAGGCAATTGCACAGTTAGACCTCCCTATGGTCTGTATGAAGGCAGTTGCACAGTAAGACCTCCCTATGGTCTGTATGAAGCCAGTTGCACAGTTAGACCTCCCTATGGTCAGTATGAAGCCAGTTGCACAGTTAGACCTCCCTATGGTCTGTATGAAGGCAGTTGCACAGTTAGACCTCCCTATGGTCTGTATGAAGCCAGTTGCACAGTTAGACCTATGGTCTGTATAAAGAAAATATTCGTAAGGTTACTTAACCTTCCTGGAAGCTAATGCCACTTTGTACAATTAGCGCACATACCGAACCATAAAAGCCATATTGTCACTTGACAAACTACAGCTTGATTTTCAGTTAAGCCAGAAGCGGGAGACTAAGATATTTTATTTATAACATAATATTGAACCATAAAAATACACACCCCTTTTCTCTTCTTGCCATATTTCATACTTTCGTATATTTTTATCAATATTTGAAGTTAAGGTTACTTATAACTACTACTACTACCACCACTACTGCTACTACTATTATAATTATAATTATAATTATTATTATCATTATCATTATTATTATTATTATTATTATTATTATATAACACATTTGTCATATATAAGCATACGTGCAATGAAAATAGTTTGAACATATATATTCAAAACACATTAAAATATATGTAACAAATTAATGAACACCTAAAGACCTTGCTGAGTGACAAAATAAAACAGCGCCAAATGACTCTTATTCACTGTTGTTATAACAGCAGTAAAATATATATAGAAATATAATAACACCTAGCGATAAAATGAGACAAAATTTAACTTTCAAGCAGAGTGACACAGACCTTGTCTATAGCACCAGATTTTTTTTTCAGTTACACCTTTGGCAGAAGAGATGTACCTTACGTGATTTCTTAATAAAAAGCTAACGAGCTAGAATAATTTTCACCGGAAGAGCATTATAGAGTATTGGAGCAGCAGTTGCGAATCTCGTGTCATTAAACACGACTTAACTTCTTGACACTTCATTGATAAGTCTTTGGTCATTAACGTCTGTTATTATATGACAATGATACGACACACATAATTACTTAACTTGGTATCATATTTAAGTCGGTGCATGTCACGCAACACAAAAATTGCAATAAAAAAACAACAACTTTATTTTTGCCTTTAAAGTATATAATAATTTCAGTTGCTATAAAAATCGATTATATATTTTGAATAAAATGCTATATCAATATATGTTTAGTGGACAGCTGCTTGTCAAAATATGTTTTGATCAACGATTTTAAACTATATCAAAAAGGCTAAGGCAGTCATCATCATCATCATCATCAGCAGCAGCAGCAGCAGAAAAAACAACAACAACAACACCATTCCGGATTTCATATTGCTTTAAAACAACGTATTAAAGACCGCTTAAGTCAACTGTGGATATCATTAATTACAGACTCTACTAGATGTGCCACATATAAATTGCTCAAATCAAATTTAAATCCAGAGAAGTATATTTCTAAAGGCATACCATTGCATCAAAGAAAAGCCATAGCAAGATTCAGATGTTTAAGTCACAAACTCAAAATTTAAATAGGAAGACACCAAGGAATACCACGAGAATTAAGGTTTTGCAATAATTGTTAAAATAATAACAATGTTCAAGTTTTGGAAGATGAATTTCATGTATTTTTTGTTTGTCCAAAGTATTCTGATTTAAGAGGAAGGTATATTTTTAGCTGAACCGAAAAGATAGATTATTTAAATATAATGAAGTCTGAAAATGTAAACAGTATTAAGCAAATTTCGTTGTATATTCATAAAATGTTTCAGGTAATAGAAAAATGAGTTTTAAATTACCGGGTTTATTGTGCTATGATCTACTCTGTTTGCAACTCTTGAATTTTATATCTATATTATACATGTTTATTTGTATTTTGGGCCGGAGGCCTCTATACGAGAAATAAACTTTCTGTATTTAATTCTTTAATGTTTGAAAACAGGTTTTCCATCATAACAACTCCAACAACTTAAGATAAGTATGAAATAATCAAAACATTTGAATTATTTCGACATGATATAGGATTCTATCGACTATTTCTCTTAAAAGATCTTGCTTTTCTAAATGCATACCACGTGGACATTATATTTCAATTACGTCACTCCTCTCTTTAACCCACGTCATAACTGATCTAAGATAAGACAGCGCTTGAACATTTTTATTCAAATATATCGATTCTCAGTTCTTATCAGCATTTGAGACCCCCCACCCCCAAGGAAGTGTGAGGTAAGAGGACTGTTAAGTCGGTTTAAGCAACCCAGGCAGTCTCTCTTGCCGACTGACCGTTCCAAGGTGGTTACTGTCTGACCGTTCCAAGGTGGTTACTGTCTGACCGTTCCAAGGTGGTTACTGTCTGACCGTTCCAAGGTGGTTACTGTCTGACCGTTCCAAGGTGGTTACTGTCTGACCGTTCCAAGGTGGTTACTGTCTGACCGTTCCAAGGTGGTTACTGTCTGACCGTTCCAAGGTGGTTACTGTCTGACCGTTCCAAGGTGGTTACTGTCTGACCGTTCCAAGGTGGTTACTGTTTGGTTTGCTCCTTTCATTTAATGACTTTCCACAGATGTGTTCTTACTTTTACATTTGTCTTCCATGTGAATACCTTTGTTCTGTGCCTCATCAAATGTTGATATATGTTGCAATGCTTATAGGACTTTGTCACATTTCCTTATTATTAAAGAAAAGACACATACAGGCTTGTGTTGTAGAGCAATTTCATAAAGCATTATTAATAACATGTTTTCGGTAAGGTGATCAAGTGTTTTTGAAAAGATATAAATTTACTATTGATGGGGTATGTGCTTTGAAAAGAAAAAATAATTCCGCGATGACACCCCAACCCCACAAAATAACAACAATAACAAAGTGCAAATGTTTATTAAAAATGTTTCTTTAACATTTCTCTGTTTCAATATTCATTCTTTAATATCTTATTCTTCTAAGGAGTGTCAGTATCGGATGGATTTGGTCTATTCTCGGCGATTGATTAAAATAGAGCATTTGCAATAACCACACTCAATGATATAATATCTTGGTTATTTATGATTGTGTCTGTTTGTTTAAATGCTACCAAGAAGCAGCCTAAACAACATGCGTGGATGAGCTGGATGGAAATATGCACGTTTACAAAAGAATGTCTTACGTCTTGGCACAGATTCCTGCAAGGTGTCATTCGGTTACATTTTTGGGTCTCGTTATCTCCTCGCTATATTGCTTGTGAGCACACTAAGTCTATATTTAATTACATTATTTGCAAAGGTTTTTGCCAGATAAGCATAGCTTGCAGTATTAAAATGCTAACGGCATGAAACGGTAAACGTGGTATTGCATCGTTTACTGATGTGCATTTTAGCTGAAGAAGTAAATATGTATATCTATTTTTAAAGATATAGGTAACTAGTCCAACTTTTCTGGCGCTTGTTAATATATATATTAAATAATTTTAAGTAAAACTAAGCAACAAAAGCCCATTCCAATTGCCTTCCAATATTTGTGTGCTGCATTATTATTATTATTATTATTATTATTATTATTATTATTATTATTATTATTATTATAATTATTATTATTATTATTATTATAACTATTATTATTATTAATGTTAAGTTTGTGTGTATGCTTTATTTTTTTAAAGTAAGAAAAATAAAATATAGCCCGTTAAAATTGACAGAAATTTAGCATATATAATACTTAATTTTGTATGAATTAACATCGTGTATGTATAGCATTTGAATCGTCAACGCAAACATTTTATGCATTAATAATATTTGAAATTCCATCATTAGTTCGCGGAAAAACAACCAACAAGTTACCCATTTAAAAACATTGTTTTGTAACATTGATGGTATGTTGAAATAAGTGTAAGATTAGAGCTTATTTATATCTGAGAAATTAAGAGAAAGATATATAAAATTGGAATTTAAAATCCACGAACACCTATTAGTTTTTACTGGTATTATACTATAAAGCGCTAGTTATAATTTAGCGCTTTTTCTGTTAAAAGAACACAGATGTTTTAAGAAATTATCAATACGCATATCAACATGTTTTACATCTCTATGAACCATCGATTCAAATACTTCAATACAAGTTAAGAAAAAGAAAATGCTGCGAAATATAATAACGATCAAAAGACGACTGATAAAGACCTGAAAATGTGTAGGTATATTATGAGAACATCGATGGGTTATTTGGTTCTGTATTTTATTACTCAATAAGTTGTTCTTGCTCATATGATGGATAAATACTTCCTGAATTACAATTTTACAAAAACATGACTCCATTGTTTATTGTCAATCTAATTAGTTTTGAAGAAGAAAATCGGCTTTGAAATATCAATTAACAATTTAGGATCGAACACAAGCAATTGTACATTATAATCAGACAGTCCGTTTAATTAATTAATTGTCACTGGTTTAAGAAACCCATTAATCTGTTGGATGCAAGACATGCCCATGTGACACTTTCGTCTAGTAAAATCGAAAAATTGTTTCAATATATTGTCGATCTTCTTACATACACGTATTTACGTCTAACACGCAGATAAGTACATCCACCATAAGTCAAAGTCTGTTTTGATGGATTTGGTTAAGTTTTCCATAAAATAATGAGTGCATATAACATTTACATGCTATGATAGTATTTGACAAAATACAAGTACATTTTAGGATATAATTGGAAGTTTATTCAGTAGCAAATTTACAGGAACTAAACACGGGTCTTTGCAACTAATCATATGTCAATTATTTCCGTCTTTGCATAATTTCGGTGATTATAATAATAGTTTCATGCAAAAATTTATTTTAATGAATTCATTGTGCTACCCCTGCCACCGAAAAACAATCAGGCGATATAGTTACCATGTGACTTTTACAGCTCTATTTGATAACGTGTGTGTTTCTGCAACATATGCTCTGTAAAAATAATATTTAAGTTCGGTTCCTGCAGACATGCCATTCCAAATTGAGTATATATATCCCATAAATGGCTACAAGAGATGAATGAATAGAAACATATACAGACGGACAGATAGGTTGCTGCCCAAGAGGTTAAATAATTGAATTTGCATCCATCATATAATACTTAAAAGGCCAGGCTATTACACATACATTCACCAAGCATTCACGGAAACATGATATGAACAATTGTTCTGTCATTAGACATTAAAAATTCCAACTAAGTGTCTATTTATTTCATAACTCAAGTTTCTAATAAACTGAGTGTCATAGACTTAACCCTGATTTGCTATTTATACAGCTAATGTTTACAGACACCATCGTAGTTTTTGCAAATCTTATCTAAGGTTGTCACTTTCAGAAGATCAACTGGTTGTTCTCTCTATTTCCAATGTATTGTCTTAGTCATTGTCAATTGTACATTTCACTTTCAATATTGTTGTTTTGTTGTCTTATGTTTTGCTTTTTGAATGGATTATTTTTGTATCGACTTATATATATAACAAGAGATAAATCAAATATACGATTTTGGAGCTTTCTTAGTATCTCTACATTTGCTTCTGGTCCAATATTATCCCGTCGATACATTGCGCGATCGTATCAGTTATAAAATATAAAACTACATGGATTTATATTGATTTTCTCTGCATTTAGAGTGTTACGTTGGATCGGCACATTATTATAAAATAAATATGTATATGCATTACATGATATAATTTTTCCTACCGACGTGTTTATATGTACGTATAAAGGGGGAATTTGTGAAAACATTTATGTCGTGTCTCAGTGTTAAATCAGAGTGACCTCTTATCAATAAATGATTACATTATAAGTTTTATTTTAGATTATTTTAGATTTGGATATAAGAGCAATATTGTACATGTTTAGCTGTAACGTTAACGTGTATGGCTAGATGCATCTTGGTCCCAGTTTTGCTTCGAAACATGACCCATAGAAATACATAGAACCATGAGCTCCGAACTTTCATGCATCGAAATAGTTGCGTCATTGTCGAGTTAAAATTACTTTTGAGGAAGAGTTTCTTTTTTTCAATCATACAATTTCTACAAATATTCAGCATAATTATAAAACTGTGGAGAGGTTTTCCAGCTAACCTACTTTGCGCCGGTGGTTCTACCCAGATGTAAGTCTGGGGTCTTCCTCCACCAATAATTAGCTAGACGTCGCCAATATGACTATACTTGTGTCGGTGCGATGTAGCAAAACACTAAACAAACAAACATATATACAACTACCTTTTAACAGAATAGGGACGCATCGCATTGTAAATGATGAGTAATTTGTAAGGTAAAAGAATAATTGGAGGTTTCAGCAAACGTGTATATTTAGTTTAATAATGATTTGTTATAACATTACATATATTCTTAATCATAAATTGTTACGTATTCTCTATTCTAACATACATGCAGTACGTTTAAAACAAAAACATTTTAAAGACCGAAAGGCATTGAATTCAAACGTAATCTTCCCTTAAACAGATATAGGTTTCCACCTTCCTTGCAATGCGGTAAACAAACAATTTCTTAACGAACCTAAGTATTAAATATCGAGCAGAAATTATTTCTGATATGTGAACACACACGAGACGTCTCACAATGTACCCAATCACAAATTTGAGCTCAAATTGATTCAGTTACACCACCCGCAGGAATCATTCTAGCTATCCTATTTCCCCCAAACATAAGCAAAAATAATACAATCAAATGATACAGGGCATTAGTAATAACTGGATCGAACGTGCTAGTGAATGATGATGGTGCCGTAAGTTCAGAACCATGAATAATAATATGCTAGGATAGATTGCTTTTATCGACTTTATTAATGATAGATACTCAAATATGGATTTGATCACGTCTGGGCGTGCTATATTTGGGACAGAAGGCTACGTTTTGTTTAAATCATAATTCCAGCATGGTGTGTTTCAATGATAGTTCTAACAGTAAAGGTAATCAAAATACTGTATGTCTCATTACACCAACCATGTACACTATGAAAGAATTGGACTACTGTTACCACTGCGACATCAAATTATATCACGCCCCGCCCCATTCCTTCGAATCTCCTCACACCAACGAAAAAGAACAACAACATATACAACACACAAAAAACCCAACGACAACAGCAACACCCAAAGATATACATATTCTTTCCCAAAGTAAACATATTCTGAACAAGTTAGTATTTATGTCTATTGACGGTTCAAAGCAACTTACTGTTAGTTCTTTTCAAACATTATTATATGTTGTAATACTCAGCTGACCTTGCCATTTTGTCTTGTGTTGAAAAGCTAGTGTTTTTCATCAGAACGTGTCTCAATTAAAACTATGATCACTATGTCATCATTACAAAATCGTATTATAACTCGCAAGATATATATATATATATATGCCGCTAACTTATCATAAATGGTAAAAACTGACTCTTTTCACTGATAAAGTTATAAATTACCATACAATTGTCAATCACTATATAAATCGCTATATAAATCTTGCCCACAACGATGAACAAAATGAACGAATATAAATAAGGCGCCTTCATACGTGCTTACAGAGTAAACAAAGTAGATTTATATAAAAAATAGTATAATTTAATCGCCTTACGGTTGACCTATATACTCATTAGATCTCCTTGAAGCTATTAACGCATAATTAATGACAGTACGGCAGCATGATTAAATATAGACAAAGCTATATTTATTGGCAACGTGTCAACTTGATACCAAGCAGGTGTAAAAGCCTCTATCATATTGATCGGACAAATCATGTACCTGTGATGCAATCAGTACATATTGAATGTAAAATTACATCGGATAAAATCTTATTAGGAATATAAAATTACAACTAAATTAAGGCTTCGACTTATAATGGAACATATTCATTGTTCTTTTTTCTGTGAGTAATAAAATACGCTAACTAGTATTAAACTTATTGGTCGAATGTTTTTTTCAGTATAGCAAGAGCCACAGCTATCAGAATATGTCTTATCCAATATATGTGTCGCTACATTGCTTCATTGAGATACAGTTTTGGTCAAATATATTGTCATCATGGTAATTTGAAAACAGCCACTTATAAGCAAAAAACTAAAGTTTTAATTATTACAACAACAAAACGTGGTACTAAAAAGATCATTAAATACAGCGGTATGCTATATGAAGTTCTATTAATATAAATAATAGACCACGAGTGACCATTTACTTTATAAGGGAATCTATGAACATCGTCTCCTAGAAACATATTCTAAAGAGAAAGATTCTTTTCCGACGGAAGAGAGGCGAATCTTACTAAAAAGCATTCCTTAATACTATTTTCCATTATTTATATTTTAAATGATTAATGGTTCCGGTGGTCGTTATGATGTCGTTATGATGTCTGTTGCACGTGGACCGGAAACCAAACCAATTAAACTTTTTGCAAATATTCCACAATGCAGAGGCCCATTATGATAAGTAAGTCGATAGACAATTATACATCTGCATAATTATTTGGTTTAACAGTTGTACTGAATTGTTTGAAGTAGTACATATCACATATTTTCCACACAAGGATTCCAGTTCAAGAGGCATATTACTAATTGTTTTATACCTGAAACGAAATGTCAATATTCAAATAATAAGATAATGTGTAAAATCCACAGTCCCTCCGTATAATGAATCACTAATGTCATAGAACAATGGACAAATAGTTTTTACTTGTCAAATATCTAAAAGATAAGTTGGTGCCCTTTTTACGACTATTGTCCGCTGGCTAATCAGCTTTGACTGCATCAATGTTGAATTCTTGCAGTTGTTGAAAGTCTTTGCCTGTATTACAAGAAACTATATTTATTGCTTCCGGCACTATTACAGTTACAAGGCCGTATTAACTATTAACGGCTTTAGAAATTGTTTAGAAATTATTTCCTTATTCCGATATTTGTTATCTCATAACACTAATCGAATGACTGATCTGACATTTTTATGATGATAAATCATACTTTGTTATGTTATGTTTTTTTGTAAAATGTTGATGATAAACATAGCAATTGGTTTGAAAATCAACCAAATATCTTTAAATTGGTTTAACGATTAATCTTATCACTCCTTCTTGAAATCCACAGTGATTTGAGATACTGTCTATAGAACAAAGGTAGATTTTAAACAGATAATAGACAGGCTGGTTAAGTGCAGTATTGCAATGTTTTGCAAAAATATAATCTGTAATGTACAAAATATGTTACCAGTCTCTCAGGTCGCATTTAAAACAAACCAGTGAAAAACGTAAGTGTAAAACAATCTTTTGCTTAACCCCTGTGTATGTTCTCGTCAGCCGATTCAAAATAGGTTGGTTTTTTTATCCGAGAATCTACCTGAAATTGCTGAGAATATTGTATTTTTCTATAAATGTTATATCGAGGAATGGCAGGCAATAAGATTTAAAGACCTCATATCTGTACGAATGTCATGCTAGGAAGTTGTCAGATTGCATATTTATTCGCATTTCATGATGTTGTAAAGCTCGTTGTACGGGCTGTTGTTAGATATTATCAAGTAACTTTTACAATAGTTGAAAACGATTTAGCTCTATTATATCTAAAGGTCGATATCTGATAAACATGCATCAAATAATCATTACAAACGGACAACTAGAGGTTTTTAGGAAAACATAATGTTAAAACTGAACTGCATTAATAAGAAGAAAAATAAATCAATAAATCAATAAATCAATAAATAAATCAGTAAATAAATAAATAAATAAATAAATAAATAAACTAATATCATATGTGGGTGTCTGCTTTGCTTGTTTTTAATACATTACAGCAACATATTATGATCATTATAGCGATGCCCAGATATTTTGTTGGAGGGAGACCCCCGCCGACGCACGGCAGGTCAGTTTAGTCCTTCGCCCCGAACGAGATTTAAACCGTCGCGTTAAGAGGTTAAGCAGTCAGGAGAGTTACTGGATGTGTTTTGTTCTGTACAATTCTGTCTGTCTCTCTGTCTGTTGTCAGCCATATTACAGCTGTGTGTACATTTAATTTCTTACACATGAATTATGCATGTTTCATGAATATGCAATGTAATAGATTAAAAGAAATGGCACCATCCGGACAAACCATCTGCATTTGTCGGTTCTTTTGACGACTGACCCTTTTAACGCTGGTATGTTGCTTTTTCTCGTCTTAATGTTTTCATTTAATCATTTACAGAAACGTAAATAGCAGCATACATAGCATAATCAATTTGGTTTCTAGATATGACCATATAAATCGATATTTCTGCATTATTCCTAATTTATAAATTATATGAATTCCTATAATTATGATTCTGTATCATTCTCATGGAACGTTAGCGAATATATTTAAGTGGGACACTTTTCATATCCGTAAGTATGACTAGGGCCAGCAAAATAGGCATATATCTTCAAAATTGTTTTACAGCCATTATGCCTGGACTCATATAAATCTTTTGAATTTTATTCAGTTAAAGAATCGGTTCTACTTTCTTTTTTTTTTTTTGATAACCTTGATTGCAAATGAAGAAGTTACAGCTGTAAACATTTGGTTCCAATTAGGACTAGAAGTAACAAAGTCACACTGAATGTGTATGTACAATTGAAAATAACTCTAACAGTAAGAAGCATAGTTCCATCACAATAAACACACCTTCAACATATAACAATTTAATATAAAAAAAGCTCCAATAACTAAATTATGTGTTGCAAGTATGATAAAATCCATGCTTATCCTATATAACTGAATCGAAAAACAAACCATGTAAACAAACCATGTTTTAGGCGATAATCACATCGGGATTAACTATTATCCACCGAGCTTGATTGAAATGCGACATAATACATGCCTTGTAACAGTATTAGTAACAGGAAGGAAGCTTGAACGAAGAAAAACAACATAAAGTTGACACGTTTATATACAATATGTACGTATTTGGTCTTTATGGTCATAGATCCTGTTAACCGAATAAATAACCACTCCATTTCAATATATACAGTTTAAATACGAGTATTAGCTTCTTTCTGATCTTGCTCAAACAGCTGAACCTTGTATTCACAACTATTCATTTAAAACCAAGTTCAAGCCATTCGAAGACACTAAGGTGCTATAAGTGTAGCAAGTATTCATCTTTGTCAAAATAACATAATTCTTCTATTTCGACATTAAAATGATTCAACTTTAATCACAGCGAAGAAACACAAAGATCGCACACAATATGCATTTAGTTCTTATTTTCCACTAAATTAAATGAGGTTCGTAAAAAAGCGCGTAATACTCGTGCATGTTATGACAAACATCGAATTAGAATCCATATCAAAACAAGGTACTAGTTTATGTACAAATTTACATTTTCAGTTGACAAATGTTATTCGAAAAAACTACAATAAAATCAACTGAAACTTTAAAAATTCGATTGTTTAAGGAAATACTTTCACTAAAATTAAGGTCATTCAAATATAATTAAAACATTGTTTTGAAAAATACAAAAAAAATGTCAAATGACAATTAATGTCAAAATTTTGGAGTAAAGCTGATACCTGTTTATGTGAACAGCCCAGTTACCTTAATACATTTAACGATTATTATCGAACCAGAACTATTAAAATGTTTATTTTTCACGTGCATTTGTAAACGGGCTTTGCTAGATATTCAGAATTATTACTACCAAATACATACGGTACTTCTTCCAAAAAGTTCTTAGTTTTACTGAAAACAAACCTGTATTATCATCCTATTTACATTATGCCAAATTACACAAGTACACACATTGGCGTGTCATGCAGACCGTAATTTCCTGTAGTCTGAACGATATTCATGTTCATGTTTATGTTCAGACAACATATACGAGTCCTATTCATAAAAAAAATATTTTATTCCCCAGCTATAAATGTAAAAAAGACTATTGAATACAATTTAATATCACTTACCTGGTCGTTTAAAAAGGTAAATGAGTTGCAATTGTCATTCAAAATCTCACACGTATATATCCGATTACGGCTTAAACCATCCTTTAACAAAGCAAATGCTTAAAGAAAAAAATGACCATATGACCACAACACTACATATTCCTTGACACTAAACGTTTAACCAGGCAATGTATTATCTGATAATATGGCATGGCAGCAGTACTCTAACTTTTCCAATTTTAACGACCGCTTACTGGTATCTGCTTTCACATATCTGCTCGTTCTTCAGGCGATTGCTGCTGCACATAAAGAGTGTTAGAGTGGGTAAATTGGAGACCTGGCAATTGATGTAAGCCTGCGTCTAAGGGTAAGAGGTTTTATGGCTTCTTTATAATACTGCTGTTAAAAAGCTATTAAAATTAATTTATAATTCGACAGGCTGTTTCTTATAACTTCAAGTTAATCGGACTTCGAGTTCATGAGAAATAAATTTATGATTGAAACAGTATCTACAAAAAGATTACTAATTTCGATATAGCATTTCATTATTGACCAACGTTTTATCAGATTTGGCGCCAGCATTCTCCTCTTACTTCCTCAGAATATATATTGCACGTTCAAATGCCAAGGTAGAATCGTGTAAGCATTTCACATACAGTTTTCTTCTGCTATGAAATTAAGCAAATTGAGTGAAAGTAAATAAAAGTCTGTTTGGGTGTATATTAAACCTATTAAAACATAATAAATACACAGATAATATTGACTTCCGTGTTAAATCGTACAGCACGAATTTCTTTCCTGGAATTAACATAATTATATCCTTTGTACAAATAAAATTCAACACTTTTAATAAATTTATTTAATGGAAATAATGATTAATTTTGGATTATATAAAATCAAAGCAGAATATATGCGAAGTCTTATGAGCATTGCAACATATTTCAAACTTTGAAAAGGAAAAAGCCAAGGGTATACACATGCAAGTCAAATATAAAAGTAAGAACAAGTCTCTGATGAGTCATTAAACAAAAAGACAGTTACCGCCTTAGAACGGTCAATCGGCAAAAGGGACCGACTGAGGTGCTTAAACCGGTTTTACAGAGCTCTAACCCCGCACTTCCTGAGGTGTTTCTCAAATGTAAGATAAAAAGAAACCCGATCTATTTAAATACAAATGTCCAAGCGATGACGTTTAACACATACATAGGCTATTGCAGTGAGTTTGTCCAGGTGAATCAACATGAGCTAATGGTCAAAACATGACAATTATGCGAAATGGTTAGAACTAAACAATTTACTAGATTCTAGGTTTTAAAGTAAATATATTCGTAAGCCTTCATATTTATTGATTTAAGACGATCAATACACACATTTCTACTTTAACGCAAATGACAAAAATGCTACCATAGTTGATTGTCCCAGTCTGGAAAACACCAGTTACAAATAATTGCTTTGAACTGATAATTAGCCAAAAATAAACTTTACGACAGTTCAGCCAGTAACATGTCCACAAATAGCAAAATAAACAAATGTGTATTGAGTATTTATCATGCGTAATCTTACAAAACTTTCAACTTTAGAAAGTACACTAATAAATGCGTTAGTGCTAACAAAATGGATTTTTATCTTAATTGAACTTAGGTAATATTTATCCACCATTTAATCTTAACATATAAGTCATCGCTTGGAATTTTTCTGTTTCAAATTGATCAGTTTCCTTGATACTGTTGATCTCTGAAAAGTCAGTCATCTTGCTGATCTAAATGTAACAAGTGTTGGGTTTTTTCCACGCTCGAGTTAAATATCTAAATATCTCTTGACCATTTAGTCATTATAATTTTAAGTCTGTAATTTTCTTTTCAGATATTAATGTTGGCATTAATACTTATAGAAGATAATATGGATATTACCGCACAAACACGACGCGATGTCAGTGATTTGACGTGTTTGTAAAATTCCTCTTAAGTAGTTTTATTAAATGGGCGATATTTATTTTAGAATGGCCTTTCAATTTTAACATAGCTGTCATTGAATGAAGATTACCTCTGTGCGTTTGGTTTTTGTAACAAACAGCAATAATTTGGTCTCCTGCGGCGATCCAACACAGGCAGGATCAGTCGCTCATGATAATATTCATGAAAAATTAAACCCCCCTCTGAAAAAAACGTGGCAAATTTGATCAAATCCGGTCAATTGAAATTGTTATTGTTTAAAAATATTGATCGATCTGACATTCATTATCTTTCAGATACACCTAACCTTCTCATACACCGTGAGCTTGTTGCAGATAAAATTAGGCAATTGTAAAGGTTCAGTGGCAATTCATATACTTTAATGACCAACTGTCCCAGGTTCATGTTAATTCTGACAGTATCGCAGAATTTCGAGTGGTCAACCTGTGATACGCGAATATAAGATGAGTTCAAAGTTAACCTATAAAATCACAACCATATACATTCGCCGCAGCGGGTATATTTGTCAAAACAGAAAACAACGTGTTTTAAAAGCCTTAATTAGGTTAACATTGAACAACCAAAACGAGAAGTGCTCTGTATAGAGGATCTGATACTCATTGTAATTTAAAACACACAATTATTAAGCAAGTTCTATGGTGAGCTTAACATATGTTTTTCTTGACAAGTGTTTGCCTTAAATGGCAACGAGTGACAATTTTTTGTTACATGATTTTAATCGCCAATATAGAACGAAATTGTAACTATAATATTAGATGAAATAGTGGTATGAGACGATCTGCTTTATGAAGATGACAATTATGTCATCAATCAAAGAGCTTGTTTCACTAGTGTAATATAACAAAATATTACTGGTTTATTGAATGAAAATCAAGGGGAATCATGCGATAAACGTATGTTAAAATATTAAACAGCCGTTCAAGTACTGCTAAGATTTCTCCTCGACCAATACAACATTCCATGACCCTGTTGAGACAGTTATCTGGCGAGCTCGGGGAATCATTCAAGAGGATCCGTTTGAAGAGTTCTTTGTTGGTATTGATTTCCTAATGCTGGAAATAATACTCCAAGCTGTCCATGTCGATGTCTTTGAAAGTGAATATTTGGTGTGTACAGAAACAAATAAGAAGATGATGTTCCTTCTCAAATTGATTCTACTCGTATGGATCGGAGCACGTTGACCCCCCATCATGGTTGTTATGAATTCATAAGGTACATTCTAATTACAAAGAATATGACAAAACACTGCATTTCATTCGATGTAATAATCGAGAAGCTTTATGCTAAGCCAAACTTGAAGAAATCTAAACAAAAATGGGACTTTATGTTAAGTGCAAAAATAACCCAGGGTTCATCCTGGTAAGCCCAGAAAAGCATTTTGAACAAGAAGTTTTGCTATTGTTAGTATACGACACTTTCCAATAAAAAGATTACCACATTTATCGCAATGAAAGAGGGTAGCAATGAGTAAAAAACAGTGTTATTCTAAGACTTTTCAAATGAGTCAGAGTCTGTACTTTCAATGTTATTAGTAAGAATATTGAAATGTTGAGTTTTCTTGCATATTGTTAAAACTATTTTTCCTGAACATAACATGTACATAATAACGACAAATGCAAATACAATAAAAAGAATCTTGAACATATTGGCAAAGTCATATGAGTACTGTAACATGTACCAAACTTTGAATATGCACAGGACAACGGTTTTCACATGAAAGCAAAATATAAAAGAACAAATCTATAAAGAGTCATTTAACAAAAAAGAGCAAATCCGGCAGTAACCGCTTTGAAACGATCAGTCGGCAATATGGACCGACTGGGATAAAGAATAGTCAGAATCTGTGGAAACACAAGTATTCGAAACATAACGTTATGTTTTTAACGACATATAATAATTTTAATAACCAAAACCTATATTATGTACATGTCTTATTTATTGCTATTTTGTTGAATCCTTAGGTTTCATCCTATCTTTGAAGATGAAGTCATAACATGTATTTTATCGCGTATAGCTACTTTAGTCGCAACGAAAGGCCTACGTAAAAATATAATTACAAACTTCCTTCTACTTTTATTTGGTTGAAACATTCCTTGATTGCAAACAACATAAAATAAAAAAAAACATTGGACGATTATCCGCGACATTTATAGTGAATCTTGCATTGAGGCAAATACATCTTTTGCTAAATCTAATTTTGCCTTATCTTTTCCAACTTATGTTTCCTGGTAAATCCTTGGTTGAAGAAAATTACATTAACAAACTAGCGCAGCAATAATATGTGATTTAAATGTCTAATAACATTGCAGGGTTAATGACATAACGTCTTTTGTTTCCATTACTTCTTACTTCGGATCAGTAAAGTGAATAAGGATCATTTCGGTGTTCTTTTTAAGCGCGTTTTCGGTGATATCAAATTAATAAATCTGTATCTTCCTAGCCCCGACAAAAATATTGAATATACCGGAAACCGAAACACAAATTTTTTTCTGTTACTGGAAACTTCGTAGCAAATACATTTTTAATTGTATTAATGACCGTGGAAAGCATATGCCTTATACTTTTACAGTCGGTACCCATACTAATACTCCTAAAAAACATTGAGAAGCAGTGAAATAGCTCAAAGCCTACTATTATTTTAGTTCGGCATACTTGCGGTTATGCAATTAAACATAATCAAAGGGTTTTATAGTTGTATATACCACAGGTCGGCCCGTTCGTTTTGCATCAACTTCTTTTAGATGTTACATTTCACAATACACACACGCGCGTGGTAGTGGATATGAATATTTATTGGGACAAAAACTCTCAGATAATTAAGTGTACGTTCGGATGCTCTTTTTCTGTAGTTAAATAGTCTTTTAGCCCAATCTCTACTGTACAATAACATGTGAGTGCTTGATGCAATTTATTTACGACATGAACATTAAACCGGTGTAGCTTGTGTCGTTTATTACAGTTAAATAATACACTTCTTACGTAACCTACTGGGTGATTAAGATCAAACATGGTTATGTCACCCACAAAATACAGGTAAAAGCACTAAAGCTAATGACGGCACTCAGTAATCAAATGAAGAAGAGGATCTGCACATTATTTAAGACGATTAAGTTAAATCAGCAATACTTAGGAAGATTATTCAGAGAGTTGATACACTGATTGAATGTGTCCTAGCCTAAAATCATACATGTATAATTTATTAAATTAACATCGCCAGACATCTTCAAAATATACTTTATGTTTTTTGAAAAATAGAAGAACGCATATAATTATGATAATTCAATAAACAAACGTAAAATAAAATGTGAACATGTGTAATGGAGGCTTACTGTACTGAATAGCGCCAATTGAATAACAACAAAAATAATAACATCCCAGTGTTAGCTCTGCTCAAATCAGAACGGGTGTCAGAAAACAAATTTTTATTCAATGACCTCAAAAACCAAATCTAAATGTAAAAACCAGACACAAATATTTCATGGTTATATACTAGCCAAGTTCTAAAACGCTTAATTAAGGTGTTGCTGCTTCAGTAATATGAAACTTTCTTTGAACTTTTATACGTTAATTTGGCGTAATGAAGCATGACTCGATTCACGAGCTTTGATTTGTCACTCTATGTTAAAAATAAAGTTAAAACAACAGTTGTCTCATGACGTCAACACATAATCTTTAAAAACTGTTACGTTATTTGATACCCGATTACATAAACGACACGTATGGTGTTTGATTTTTCGGTAGATTTCCTACTTCTCACACTTTAAGAGTGTTACGAGAAAAAGGAATGTCATTTTACATGCAGTTGTCCAGTCCTATTTAATAAATTAAAACAATTGAAACAAAACATGCAAATTTAGGATCTACTTAATGTGAAAACACCCTCTTAAATGTGGAAACAAGAGTTGTTTTCTTCTAAAACTAAACGATTAATTTTCTGATTATTACAATACCAGTTTGCATTACATTAATAATTTTAATCAGGTGAATGCAAGTAGTTTTGACAGATGAAAACATATGTAATGATGATCATCATGAAATAATATGTGCATCTTATTTCCTGTTCAACTGGTCATACAACTTAAACTTTACTTTTTTGAGGATAAAATAAACATTACACCCTCACCAGTTCCAAGATAAACATGCTAAGTATATATACAATATCCAAATTGCATAAGAACTAGAACACTGCAAAGCATACGAAGTTTTATGACCCATTAACCGTATTACTGGTAAAATGCCCAATAATAGTAGTATCAAATATTAAAATAATATTTGCAGCATTTTGCATTGCCGGCAGGTGGATTCTTGCATCCATCCTCGAGTCTTTATGATAAGTGCATTTGCCAATTATCTAGACGAATGACACGAAATAAGATTTCTAAATTTCATTCTCTGCACTTATGTTAATTTTGGATTTGCCAATTTGCCTATTTATTCGCACTTTGCAATGTTGTATTGTTGTATTGTTGCAAGACAGTATCAAGTTATAAAAGATACAATTCTTGCAAATGCATTTGTTATCGAAGCATGCGGTTTACTGGTGCCATAAATTCATGTTAGAAGGAAAGCTCAACATCCCACTTGTTATTACGAAATGAACTTCTTATCCAAGCCACGCTTCACAAATAGCTAAATTTTAACTAAGAAAACCCAAAACAACTTAACTACTTACTTTTCAGATGCTTTACATGGCGTCAACATTGTAATCGATTCTGAGGTCGATATCTATTTTTGCTCTTTTTGTTAAATGACTCATCACAGATTAGTTTTTAATTTTACGTTTGGCTTGCATGTGAATACCTCTGGCCTGTGCCTTTCCAAATGTTCCTATATGTTACAATGCTCATAGGACTTCGTCATATATTATTATTTATTGATTTTGAAATAAAGGTCATGTAAAGCGATATGTTGTACGATTGTTTGCCGTCTAACAATGTTTTAAACAGGCTTATTTTAGCTTAGGAGGCGTTTACGAAGGAATAATGCACTAATAGCCAATAATAAGAGTATGATGTTGTTAGATTATTATACATTTCTGATGCAATGACTTCTCGAACGATGACGTTTCTTTCTTCCTAACAGGGATTTATTTTAAATAGATTCACCGTGACAAAAAATATCCACTAAACTGCGCATCAATCTCATCCCTAAACTCGATGACACCAAACGTACTGACGGTGGTCTGCAAATCAGCATTCCCAGATAACCTTTTAAGCTTCTAAATAATGATTTACAGATGGGATTGGTTAAGCAGCAGTTGATGCAGCTTTTCCTTCAACGTATCAGTAATTTAAACACAGAGACTCTTACATAAAGCATACAAACGTCATACTCTAAAACTATTAATACTTCTTAAATAGGTACACCATTATACTATCAAGTATTCGACTCATTTTTTCGTACCTGTACAATCAGCATACCAACTTCTTTCATATTTTATGTGTCGCTTGTAAAATGATTAATAAATTCTTTTGCCGACTTCAAAGCGGCACATGCTTGGTTTCTCTTTTTGTGTAATATCTTGTTATCAAGATTGGAGAGTATATAGAAAGATAGAAACAGAGACAGAGAAAAGACAGAAATAGATAGAGAATGAAAGAGAGACAGAGGGGTTGAGAAAGACGAGAGAAAGACAATACAACAGCAATATGCATTACAGTAATTCATTGTATTCCCCGATAAATGAAACAGAGTTTCAAGATATATCTTGCTTTTATATTACATAGTTCTGGCACCAATGTGGCGTGGTGGGTAGATGGCTTCATAATGATATGGTTATTTAAAATGGGATCATAACGATGTTTTGAGACACGACGTCGTTGAATCAACAAAATGGATATATTGGCATTGATATCTCAGCTTAAAGGAAATTGACGATCAATACAAATTGTTGAATATTATATAGTTCAGGCTTAAACTAGTTACGAAACATTCTTGATAGCATTCAATTTAACTGATAATAATGCTTTGTTATTTGCAGTAATATGTTACATATATCCTGAAATCAAAAGTACATTTTTCGCATAAGAATATTTTGGAATATTCGCAAAATAAACTGTTAGTTAAAATAGAAAAAAACTCTGATTTTTTTTCTTTTAGAGTTCTTGTGTGTTCTTCAGTAATGGAAATATGTCTCTGTGTGAACGCATACCATATTGTGTTATAATGATGTACCTTATATATTTTGCTTAAAATGTATATCTTGTGTTTCCTGCAATAGGATGATTTGTTACCTCAGAAGTAACTCTAAAATTTTACTTTATCAGCGACTAACATTAGCCACTCAAAATTGAAATATTTTAAAGGTTTTATCGTCCCAACAACACTCTTCTAACTTTCCTGAGGCCGAGTGTTTGTTTGAAGCGAACATAGTCACATTTCACGAAAACCTAGCCATGGTACACTCACGTTCTTCACATTATAATGACACCAAGCCATAGAATTATCATTTAAATGGAAAGAAACCAACGGTTAACCCAAATAAACCACACATAACGTAAATTTTAAAGGAGTTAATTGCATATTGCATACAGAAATTGAGTTTAATTACGACAACGGTACTAAAGCACTTCACACATGACTTGTTTGAGGTAAAATTGATTTTGGTTAGTATTGTGGAGAAAACATGTACTGATTTTTATCTACAAAACACAAATACAAAACATTTGTTTTTATTTGCATGGTTATACTGTTTATGTAAGTACTAAGCTATTTACTAACGAAATATAAAAGTGCGTTTTATGATCTAAAGACAACTATGACAGGTAATGCAATTTCACAATGATAACTGAATGAGAACCTTAACTTTGAATAAGCAATTACACTTGAGTATAAATTAACACATCATACGTTCGTTTTACTAACACATCTTTTAAGATACTTGCAATCAGATCGACTTGATCTCAGAAAATTGACAAAAGCATGCATGTGTGCGTGCTGCTAACAAAAAACACAAGTTACTATATTATTGGCATTTGTCTAACAAGCCCGAATTCTATTATAAGCAAGACTATTTCTAGATGGACAGTTAAACTAGAAATTGCCTCTGATCTATTCTCTCGACGTAAAAAACTACAATGTTATTCATTTTATCAGTCGCTACACGAAACGTAAAAGCTAGCTAAAGGTATGTACACTTTTTGTGTATGTATATGTATATATACAACGACGTGGCTGCCCTTGTGCCTTATGTATAGCGTCTCCAATGCTAGGCACTGTGCAGTTACTCCGAGTGTTAATATGGTAAAGTGGTTTGGATTACGTGCAGTTACCTTATCTCTCGCATTACATAAATATGATTATATAATAAGACAGAAATCTTAAAAAAGAAAGAGACAATAGAAAAATGGAGAGAAAGAGAGAGATATTTAACCCTTTGTTGCCATTTAATATCGACAGTAATGATGAGTGTGGAAGAAATTATCACAAACCAGTACAGCTTAGTAACATCTTCCTTGCTAATGTATAAAATAATAAGGTTAATAACTGCGAGTGTCAAATACTCTTCTATTATCTGGATTGAAAAATAGTTAAACCATCTACTATTCTTTTAACTAAGTAAAAAGGAACATAATAAAATCATGTTCCTTTAACCACCGTGAACAGTGACTTCAGTGCTGTTTTAATGACTGTTATGTTGTTGTCTTTTATCCTGGCGCTACACTTGAAGATGTAATGCATTTTCCGAATAGGTTCTAGTCATTCTCTTATGTAAAAGGTAGAAAGTGTGATAATCTATAACATCTACAACAGTGAATTGCGTTTTTAAGTGAAAGTCATCTCAGATGCACGGAATTTAAGTGTTTTTAAGTTTTTATTAATCAAGCTAAGTGTTTGGCCTTTAGATATGAATTTTAACTGATAAAGTATATGTTTTCAATATGTTCAGTCCAATCAGAGGTCGACGCCCATCTTCATTGCTCAAACAGCCGTATGCTATACCATATTTATGGCAGTAATGTGCTAACTAATAATAAATAAATTGTTTACGGTTTGTGTTATGTTTCAGTGAGAAATAGCAAAGTAGATGTTGAACTTCTTTCAACATATGACTTGGTGAAGCTATGTATGGACTAATATTTCAAGTGTAATTATGTTTTTACTTTACAAAAAAAAATACTGTAAAAATATTGCCAAATATAAATACTTCAAACAAAAACCTATCAAATTGGGGTAAGTTAATTGTTGTATTCGTTTGCTTATTTGTAACCTCATGGCTCGAACATTGACACTACTAATTGTAGCCATAAAACAGTTCGCTAATGGTAACCAATTATGCCAGTAAATTAAGCATAGAAATTTACCTAGATTAAAAGGCTATGCATGAGCTTTTTCTATATTATTGTTTAGTAATAACCCGCTGCTTTTACAGAGATACATATATCATCATATGCAAATATTTAAATCTTACATAAAGGACAACACACTGACAGTTAAATACAAAAACTACCTAATTTGCAATGAAAGACTCGAACTCCAGTCATTCGATGAGTATTTTAAGATAATGAATTACGTTATTTGCAAAAGGCAAAAATAGTAACTTATTATACTGTTTTCCCTTAATTGTTTTTTTTACTAAACGATCATTATCCGAATTTTGAAAATAAGGTGGAACAAACACCAATATTTTATATTCCTTAAGTGAACTAGACTTCAATGCTTCAATCAAACATGATCAACGAATAGATAATACCGATGAGACACATTGGATTGTATTTTACACTCTCAACCTCAGAGTTATAAATAAGAATATATGGCAAAGTCCTATGAGCATTGCAACATATACCAAATTCCGAAAAGGCACAGAACAAAGGCATTTCACATGCAAGCCAAGCGAAAAGTAAGAACAAATTTGTGATGATGTCATTTCACGAAAAGAGCGAACCTGACAGTTACCGCCTTAGAACGATCAGACGGTAATATGGACCGACTGGGTTGCTTAAACTCTTACAATGTCAAAGCTGCTTTAAACCTAGGAGACTGCAGAACATAGTCGGTTTTATGGTGTTCTTACATTGATTATAGTATTGATGTAATTTCTGATCAAATATAAGGACACTATCAAATATAAAGATGATATTTGCAACGGTTTTCTGATACCGGCTGGTGGATTGTTACATTCATTCTCTAGTCTGCACAATATTGACCAGTTAAGTGCATTTGGCAGTTATCTAGACTAATGGCACACAATAAGATTTCTGGATCTCATACACCGCACTTATGTTAATTTTGGATTTGCCAATTTGCATATTTAGTCGCACTTGGTTTGGTGAATAATTGCAAAATATTATGGACGCATAAACTTTACAACCCTTAAAATGCATCTGTTCTCGAAACTAAAAGGTGGTATACAAGAGTTTGGACATTTTGTTCTCGATGCAACCAAATAAATTATTGTTCCCAGAAAAGGTCTAGAAATTATGTTTATTAATGCCCAACATCCAGTATCGAACAACATCCGACTTGTCATAACAACAAACGTATTTCCTATCCAAGCCTCGCTGTACTGATAGGTATTTAAACTTTAAACCCCCAAAAGACATGACCTCTTTGTTTTAAAATCGTGATACATGGTCAACCACGTCATCGACTCTAACTTCGATATAGATTTTAGCTGATATTATCATCTGGCTTATTTAAAAATGTGAAAATAATGGATTTTAACGCGATATATGTCACGATCTGTACCTGTTACAATACAAGTAATTCCCAATAACAGGGGTAAAGTGTTGTTACATATGTATAAGGAGTAGGCAAACCGTCGGATACCATGTAAAATGGCTGTTACGTATTTTAATTGCACCACAAAAAGTTTAAATTATATGGTGTGCATAATTCTAGAAAGAAAGATGGTGGAGAGTTTTGTAATGGAATTATACTTTTCTGATACAATTAATACTTGAACAAAGATTATTTTTTGACAGGGTTAGCTTTAATCATATTCAATGTGACGAAAAAGGTTCCACTTAACGGCACATCACTAGCATCTATATGCTCGATGACGCCAAATGTTTTGACGATAATCTTCAAATAACTATTTCCAGATTGAATCTTTTAAAACTTTTAAATAATGGTTTACGAATGTGGGTGGCTTAGCAGCAGTCGACACGGTTTTTCTTCAACTTGTCATTTATTTAAACACAAAGACTCATGCATTTGGCATACATACGTTATTCAGTTTTTATGTTTTGCTTGTGTCTCTAAAACGATTATTACATTTTAAAGTAGATTCTAATATCAAGTATTTGACTTTCCTTTTTATTATCAACCTGTGAATATCCATGATCAAGTGCAAGACAAAAAGAACTGTTTTATAATCTAGAACTTGAACAAAAAAGTGTTATTGTGAAGTATATTGTCTTTTTCTGTAGTTAACATTTGATTTAGTTACTTTATTTCCATATTCTATTGCAATCAAGTACCCACACCATTTGAAGATTTCTCTCTGATTCAATGTGTTCTATCTTCGACAATCTAGTTGATAGGGAATCTGTTCTAATAGAGCAATCCTACTCCCCTCGCCTGAATACAAAGTGGATTTCATCGTTTTAATTATTGGCACTACTTTCCTATTTTTTTGACTAAGTATACGTCACTGTTGATACTCCTTTTAGTTATCGCTTTTTTATCAGTCCAGTTTTCTATATTTTTGTGTACCTTCTTATAACGGCTTTTTTATCTAGCATTTACACTGCATACGTTTACTTCTGCCTCGTACAGTAACTTACATAAATTCATGTTATGCTCTATTTGTCAAATTACTAATGCGATATTGTTAGGTAATTAAAAGAGCAAGTAATAGTAATATATGCACAACGCACCCAAACATAGATGGTTTTTCTTTTTGTGTTATGTCTCGTCTCTGTGTTTTTTGTCACATTTACATTTACCTTGTCTGCCTTGGTCTGCAGGTAGATAAAATTTAAATATCTGTGAAAATTTTGATAGGACCTTTTCTTATTTACCTATACTCACACATGAGTGTATATAATAGAAGAGAGAGAGAGAGAGGGAGAGAAAGAAAGAAAGAGAGACGGAGAGAGAGAGAGAAAGGGACAGAGGCAGACAAATAGACAAAGAAACAGACAGAGTAACAGACGGGCAGAGGTACAGAAAAACAGAGGCAGTGACAAACAGAGACAAACAGAGACAGAGAAAGAGACAGGTATACAGAGACAGACAGACATATACACACAGAGAGACCGAGAAAGATCAACGAGAAATAATTAAATAGATGGACAGAGAAAAAAGTACGGAAAGAGAGCTAAGAAGGAGGTAAAGAATACAACAATAATCCATATAAACATAAATTCTTTGTCTTGCCCGATACATCAAACCGAGCTTCCAGATATATTTTGCCTTCGTATTGATTACACTGTTCTGGCACCAATGTGTTGTGGTGGGTTGATGGTTTCATAGTTTTATAGTTATTTTAAATAGACCACGACGCCGTTGGCTAGAGAGGTTGCCAGCCGATCAGTTTTAAAAATACAACAACATATGACTCGAGTGTAATAAAATGTATTATAGTTGAAATGAGAAACCTAAATACTTGGAAAATCTCTATAACTTCAACGATGTCACAAACTCACATTAATCAGAATTTTATTGACATAATAAAATATGAAACAACACTTTGAAATGTTAACACGATAGCCTATGGCGTATACTCTTCATACACATATTGCTAGACCGAACATTTATAATTTGAAGTATAAGTCATTTAAGATATACCACCAACTTTTTTAAACCTATCATAAGTCGATGCCCATGTTCATCGTTGAAAAAAGTAATATACATGTGCAGTATTTTATGAAAGACTTTTCACTAATAAATAAAATGTTTAAAGTTTGCGTTATGTTTAACCGATACGTAGTTAAGAAGATATGTAACTGGAATTTCTTACAATAATGCAGTTGGTGAATCTATTTTTGAACATAAAACTATAAGTTTAACCAAACGGCCAATCAAATGGGGATTAGCTTTTTGATGTGTTCGGTTGTATATTTGTAACCTCGTGGATCGATAATTTTAAGATTACATTACCAGTGGTTTAAACTGACACATTTTCAGGTTATGTTATTTAAAATAGACATATTACCTTCAAATTGGCCGCTTTCTGACAATCCCTATGTCTGCTTTGCATACAGGTTACATCATATACTTTCCTATCATAGGTTTGAAGCATTGTTTAGTCACAAAGTAACTGAGCTGTTCCTTATAAACCTGCGACTAGTTTACTTATGCATGTACCATATCCTAATTTGTAATCCTGGAACAGTCAGCTAATGGTAATCAAGTTTGCTAGTTATTAATGTTTACAAAAAATAAGATTCATACAGGACCACTGCTAAATTGAAGTTTGAATTGTTACCCACTGTTCTCCAAAAATACATGGACTTTTGTAAATGTTATATAGCTTAAATGATAATGACAGTTAAACACTAACATTTTAATTTGCAATGATAGAACCACACACTCCAGAAATTCGATGAATATTTTGAGATATTGAATTAAGTTCTTTAGAAAAGGAACAATCTAGGCAGAAGTACACACTCGTTTGTATACATTTAAATGATATATTTTTAAATTAAACTATTATTACCTATATTTTGAAACAATGATGTTTTGCTGCTTGAAAATGAATTGATACAAACACCGAATTTTTAAATTTTCTTCAACTAGACTTCAAAACTTCAACTGAAAACGTTATCGACGACCGTATAATATTTGACAATGGAATACCGATGCGGTACATTAAATTAAAGTTAACACTCTCGCCCTTGTCAAAATAAATATGCCAAAACAACTACAATCTTTTAGCTTCATTAAAAACTGCAAAAGCATTACAGGTTTAATGTTTATTTAATTTACCATATAATTGATATAAAGCTCAATAAAGATAATGAGAATAATAAGTATCAAATCTATAATTGCAATATTTTTATAAACTGGCCGATCTAAAACGCCAAACCATTGCGAGCAGGTGAATTGTTGTATTCATTCTCGAGCTTACCTGACGTTGCCGAGATAAATACATTTGCAAATTATCTAGACGAATGCGAATGACAAGCAGTAAGATTTCAAGCTCTCATACTCTGCACTTATCTTAAAATAGTATTTGCCAATTTGCATACTTATTCGCACCTCGCTATAATTTATTGTTGTAAGATAGTATCAAGTAATAAAAGATGCCACCCTTCAAAATGCATTTGTTCTTGAAATTTAAAGGTGGTTTCCAAGAGTTTAGTCCATCAGTTTTCTCATGCAACCAAATAAATTATTTTACCTGAAAAAAATCAAACAAACTGATGTTTATAAATGCCTTACATCCATGTTAAAAATGAAGTCCAGCATCCAACTTGTCATTAAAATGTATTGCCTAACTAAGCCATCTTGAACTGATAGAAATTTTTAACTAAGAAAAAAACAACAACACGACCTGAACACGTACTTTTTAGATCGTTACATGTGATCAACCGCCTAGTAAACTCTGACGCAATCTCTATTACCGCTGATATCCTCGTCTTATTTATTAAAAAAGTAAATAATGGATATTTAAAGCGATATATTTTACCATCTGTAATTCTGATAAAAATGTTACTCTACTTAACCTATACAAACTGGTACCACCTTTAACGGCGGTCATGTATATTACTTACATTACATACTGTTTTACTTATATAATGTACATAGTTCTAGAAATACAATGGGCAGATAGTTTCTTATGGATGTATACATTTCTGATATAATTATTCATCGAACAGCGTTTTTTCTATTCTTTTCGACAGGGTTAGGTTTAAATATATATTCAATGTGACGAGAAAGGAACCACTTAACTGCACATCACTCTCATCACTATGCTCGATGACACCAAATTTTGACAATGGTCTGATAATCAGAATTCCGTGATATAATCTGTTTAGGTGTTTAAAAAGAAATTTAAATGGGGCTGGGTTATCATCAGTTGATACAGTTCTTTATTCAACTTGACATTGATTATGCGTCTGACCCGATAAATCAAACACAGTTTCCATTTAAATTTTGCTTTCGTATTGATTACACGGGTTTGGCACCAATGTGCTGTGGTTTGTCAATGGTTTCATAGTACTTTGGTTATTTAATATAGAATACAATAATCTTCAAGACTGTTTGAATCACATCGCATTTGTGTAAACAAAAGTCGTATCTCTCAAGGAAATTTGCGATCAACTCGAGTATCATATAGCTCAGGCTTTTACTAGGTAAGAAATATTTTGAATTGCATCCGATTGGATTTGTTTGTATGTTATTGCTTTATGACAATAAGTCACATATATAAACAGTACATATGAAACTGAAAGGGTTATATGCATACCAAATGCTTACTTTAAAGAAAAAAACACATATTTAACAGAATTATAAAGACAAACAATCTTATGTTTTACTTTTAAATGAACTTTGCCTTCTTCATTTTGTAAATGCGTCTATGTGTAAATGCATATCATATTGAGTAATAAAATATATATGATACATTAAAGTAATGCAAACTTATTTCAAAATATCACTTTTTAGCAACGACTATCATAGCAGCCGAGAATGAAATATATAATGTTTTCTTGTGGGGTTTGTTGTCCCAGCAAAAATCTTCCAACTTTCCTGAGACGGAGTTAGTTTGAAACCGATTTTGTGGTACTAATAAAAGGCATGACAACTTACACATTGTCCACATTATAATGATACAGGACCATACAGAAGATCTCTCCATAAATGAACAACATAGCACCGATAACTTTTATAGACAACTCATAACATTTTTAGTTTTAGAGTTATTATAAAATCATTTAGTACAAATCAATGATCTGTATTGAAAAAGTATTTGTATCTACTATGTATTTATATCTGAAAACATTAAACGGGGGTGATAATTCAATACGATGTAAGTTTATAAATGTTGTTTTATCATATACGATTAAAATCAATTTATTTGTTATATGTTTGTAGTGGAAATAGAACATAATAGTTGATAAATGTCTACTGAAATACTTTTGGGACGATACACACAACAAACAAGTAAACTAGCTGATAATAGTGACATAATAAACAAATTGTGATTGAAAGTACCAAACACATACAGTTATGTTGTGAGAACACCTTTTTATTTAAAATGCTGATTTAATATCTTCCGATCAACAAAATCAAACCGATTAAATTACAAGTACATAATATTAAACATGGCGGGTTTATTAATTAACTATGTACGACCGACACTGACGTACTTTACATTCCTTGTGACACAAGACCTTATTATGGTGCAACACATTTATTAACAATTATAGTAACACATAATAAGGTAACGAAGGAAATACTCGCTTTTTGAAGTCATTAAAACCATATTTACAGTATATAACATTTTAGAGTAAATTGTTTTTAGTCTATAAAGTGAATATTTTAAAACATGTACTGGTCTTGATCTGCAAAATGCATATATATCAAATTTGGGCGTGTGTTTTCGTTTCCAGTTACATGGTTTATATAAAAACTCAGCTTTATGTATAAATACTAACGAAATGTTCATTTCATGTTTAAAAGCACCAGTGTTTAAAGGCTTTGAAGAGAACGAACACAACTACATTTATAACAATGAATTGCGTTTTTAAGTGAAAGCCATCTAATAGGCACCTAATAAGCTTTATAAAACATCTATGGATGTAGTCAGTAAACTCAGTTTGTCTCTTAAAGTATGCGGATAAACCCTAAAATTTGAGAAAGTAATTACAATAAAAATATCACTTACCTGAACCTAGAAACCAATAAATAGCCTACACATTTAATAGTATTTATAAACAGGGGTATATCCAAAATTATCCTATTACAAAATGAATGACATATTTAAGGTATGTTTGCCGCATTTACACCACATCATACATTCCATGAACGTTACAACATGCGGTTTGTATCCCACAAACAATCCCACAAACATGACAATGCAACAGTTCCAACTGCACTTAACTCTTAAGTATTTGCTACCACAAATCTAGTCTTTCGTCTGGCCCTAGAACTATACTGAGATAGGAGAGTTAAAGCTTGTGCTAGAGAGGGCCAATTAAATACCTGGCAAATGATGTGAAGTGTTTGTTTGTAAAAATGGCAGAACAGTCCAGACTGCCTAAATGGATTTTTAAGTTTCCTTTTCTCAGTATACAATGTATATCTTTAACTTTGGTTTCTTTAAAGAAACTAGGAGATAACGTGATTTAGCAGATTATTCTTTAACCCGCGACAAATCTTTCGGGGACATTGACTTTTACATAGTAAAATGCCGAAGATACAATTTACAAAAAGGCACAATAAGTTACCAAAATGTATGTGTGAGAAACCAGCGAAAAAATGTTCGTTTTTTTAAAAGTTATTTTTAGAAACTTTCAATCAGATCAACATGATCTCGGAAAATGCCAGTATGCGTGATGTGTGTGAGTGTGCTAAATTTGTGACCACAATATCTGTCTAATAAGTCCATTTTCAGGAAAAGTATTTTTGGTGAGACAGTAAAAGAGTAAAAGTAGAAATAGCATTTAATATATTCTCTTGACGCAGGAAACTACAAAGTATGGTCTTAATGTCAGCCGCTGAATTCATCTTATATACGTATGTATGCAATACCTAGCTAAAGTAATACAAATCTATTATACTCGTCTATGTTAGATATATAAAGTATTTATCCTTCTGTGATGTTACTGTGGTATAAAAGAACTTGTTTCATGTTTTTTTATTCTCGGCGTTGCAGTCGAAGATATATTTTATTTCCAGTTCTGACACTTGCTTTCTCCTCTGACAGAGGTAGAAAGCGTGGTGCCAAGTGTTTTCATTTAACCTGTTTAATCAAGCCACATGTGTGGCTGTTAGATGTGTCTATTAGACAAAGTCAGTTAATTTTGTCTAGAGTTCTCCAAATATCAATTTACACACACTATGTTTTAATAAGTTGAATATTTATGTAGATGTACGAATAATTTTGATGTCATAATGTGTACCTTTAATTTACCGAAAGGGTGCACTGTGATACTACTTGCCTTGAAGAAAAAACTCTTTTCGGTCTGTTAATATCGTTATCTGAATATGACGAGGTTGCCAGTTGATTTAAAAATACAATACATTAGTATATTAAAATTTATCATAGTTGTAATGTGAAATCTTAAAGGAATACTAAAAGATGTTACAAACGTATGCTGAACATGATATTATCAACATAATAAAATATGAAACAAACCTTTGAAATAATAATATTTCTATGAAATGTTAACACAACTCTCTGTGTCAGATTTTGTACTGAAATTGCGCGTGATGCTAGACTGACCATTTCCTATTTGAAGCATTAAAAATAAGTCGATTAAGATTTATCTGTACATTTTAGTGAGTTCTAATCAAAATCGACGTTCATTTTTACCATTGAAACAACCTTATAATATACCCCTATTAATTTATGGTATAATTCTGGTAGTCACTTATAAATAAATAATTTACAAGTTGCGTTATGTTCTACTGAGAAATAGTAAAGTAGATGTCATATTGGTATTTCTTACAACAATTAAATTGGCGAAGCTATGTATGGACACATACATCGATTGAAATTGCATTCTTACTTGAAACAACAAAATTTATATTAAATTGCAAAACAAAATTAACGTCAAACAAACGACAAATCAAATGGGCATCAAGCTTTCAACACCTATTAATGTATTATGAGTGTGTAGCTCAGCTTATTTTCATGTAAGGGTGATTGGAATAGCCAGGTAGCAATGATTATTATTAGGGATGTCAACGGATATCCGGATATCCGTCCGAATCGTCGGATATCCGAATCGACTTTGGTATCTGGATATTCGCTTAAAATGAAATATTTTAAACATTTAATTAAATGTTTTGACCATTTTAAACATTTAATTAAATGTTTTGGCCATTTTGCTAAGTTATCTTTCTGCTGTCGTGTCAGTGTGTATTCACACATACGCAGGTGTAACGGATTATCGACAGGTGGTTACAGGTGGTGACACGCAGTATTGTATATTTGGCTTCACAATTTTAGAAATGTGCTTAAGCATGATGGTATGTATAATAACATGGTAATTAGCCGCCAACGTTTGAAGCTTCTACTGATTCATTTTGTTTAGCGAATGCTATCTTTAATTTTCTTGATGAACTTCACTGTTTTAGAAATGTGCTAAAGCTTATGTATAATAATTTGCCAATTAACAGCCATTGTTTGAAGCTATTACTTATCTTTTCTTTTTGATTAAGGATTATTATCTTTAATTTTGTTAGTTCGGCTTTATTAAGAAGAGATACAGCTACAATTATGTAGACAATTAACAGGTTTGTCGGCAAAGATCAGTTACTCATGTTTAATTAAGTCCGTTTGGATTGTATAAATGAATTGATGAATTTATTATGTTTTCATTCGATCACCGTGATCTTGACTTATTCACATCCACTTCCTAAACAAATCATAAGTTATGCCTTCCAATCTTCAGTCCGATGTTTGGCGACATTTTGTGAGGTCCGTAGACAAATCCAAAGCAAAATGTAATTACTATAGCGTAGAGCTAACGTATGGCGGCGGCACATCCAACCTCCGCAACCACTTGAAGAATAAGCACCCGTCTATCGTGGCGTGAATTAAAATTACTAAACGTGTTTTATTGTTCGTATTTCATTAATTATTAAAATGATGAAGTGCCTATGCCTATGGACATTTTGATTTAATTATTTCCATTAAAATGAAGATTTAAGTATGTCACTGGAAAAGTTAGTAACCCCCCACACATCCGACTGCAACTTCAGAATTAACTAAGATTTATATCCGGATATCCGTTCGGATCGTTCGACGGATATCCGGATACCAAATATAGTATCCTTTGACATCCCTAATTATTATATACACATTGGCGCCATTATCAATACACCGTATATAGGCAAACTACTTTGAATGTGCTAAAACGTATTTAAAACTAAACAGGCTCCCTTTATGTTTTTACAGCTGTGTTTTAACGTCTTTAGAACACGTTATTAATTTACAACAACATTTGTCCTTATTAACTCCAAACGGCAGGAAATCTTTGGGATGTTCCATCTGTCCATCGTTAATTACTTGCATGCTATCAGTAATTTTCTTCAATATAATTCATAGATGTAGTTAATACTATTTTGACCTTCTATTAGAATTCCAGATATAAATAAAGTATGCTGATTTTTCTAAACAGTAACACCTATAAACTATGTTATATATTACTTTTTTATATTATATATTATTTTATATTATTATGTTTTATATTTATTATATTATATCTTTGGTTTTTGTATCGACTAAATTTTTTTTAAATGCTCATTCTTTTTAGACATCAGACATATATACTGTTTCTTACAATTATAGATATGAATTGTATTTGTCATAGGCATTTATGCATTATGGTTAACTTTCTTACTGTTCACAATATTTAACGTATCAAATTTAAATAAGGTAATCCTCTCCGATGAGTTTAAAGCAAAACTCCGTTAAAGAAACCAAACTTGCAAAAAATGCATTCTAATGCAGGCATAAATAACGAATAAATATATTATTTTTTGCATACAATTTATGACATCAGTGCTGTTTTATAAACTTTAGAAATTGTGAGGATAAATGTCGTCCTGAAAGTTCTCTAAATAAGCAAGTCTATTTACATCCTCATCACAACACTGGTCCAATTTACTCGGAAAATTATCTTCAGGTGACTTTCTTCTGAATGCTCAAAGGAAGCTTATTGTACTTTTCTTCTTTTAAAATAACCTGCTATTATTTTAGACGTTTTTTCGAGGAAAGTTTCCAGTACGAACAATGACACGTCGAAAGAAGGCAACACGCACTTTTTAAGAAGGCTTTTTATTTACTTTTTAAAAATATAAAAAGAACAATAGAAATAATATTCAATGAACTTAAACTGAAGTATTCTGTGCAAAATGTTCCCATTTTTATACTATATGTTTTATACTGTAGCATATTCATCCTGAATATTTCCTCGTAAAGAGATGTGCGCAAAGTAAGTGAGTTAATCTAACATCTTGACAATCCTATAAATGATAAGGCAAGTATGTACAGCTTATTCTAACGACATTGGCTGTTGACTTGACATGCTGTTTACCAAGTTGGAGGGTTATGAATAAATAAAGAATACAAACCAGTATGATCTTATACCAGACGTAGTTTGAATCAATGTTATCGTGTTACTACTATTTTCTCTATCCTATACATTGCAAAAACTGAGACAACAAACAATCTTCAAAACATAAAAAATCATTGTTCTAAAAAAACATTACTCATCGTTTTTAACGTAGTGCCACTACATATTAACAAGCAGACATATTATTATTACCGCGCATACGAGGCGTCTATATGTAATAAATCCTGGAAAAGTCCTATAGATGTCGCCATGTTGTTCTATAAAATAGTAATTGTGTTGGAGCGCTCCACAAACCAGGTTTAAGCACTCCAGTTGGCCCTTTTGCCGACTGACCGTTCCAAGGCGGTAACTGATGGTTTTTCTTTTTGTGTGTTATGTCTCGTCTCTGTGTTTTTGTCACATTTACATTTACCTTGTTTGCCTTTGTCTACAGGTAGATAAAATTTTAATATCTGTGAAAATTTTGATAGGACCTTTTCTTATTTACCTATTAAACATTGGTGAATATCATAATTAAATAAGATATAGTCTAAAATGTTAATGTATCATTGCCTGTCACATGAAATTGTTAATGTTTCATATGTCTATGTATGATTTGTTAATATAAATTGTATGTGTTACTGCGTACGAGTCTAAATGTATGCCTATTCTGCTATCTGTATTGGGACCTTTACCAATGAGTCCAAAGACAATTCGTTCTTGCATAACACTTTTGTATGACATTGTAAATCTTTTAATTATAACAAAGGGTTGCTTTTTCTTGGTCGGTTTGCTGTTAGACAAAAATGTGGTATTATTGAACAGAATCTCGACGGCGACCTTTAATGATGTGCTAGTGATTTCTTGCTTTAACATCTTAAGTTGATTGGTTGTGTAGCTTACGCTTGTGAATTACTGCAAAATCTATGCGTCTAGCGATTGGCAGTATTGTAATAACTGTCTGCTTTTCGCGTAGCATGGACTTAAAGCAGTTTCTGGACCCAATTCAATCTTCTTTACCCAGAGTACTTGTGCAACTCCTTATTGTAATACGTACAATAAATGTCTATAGTGAATGTCAGTGAATTGTGAACTTTGATCACTCTAGGATCGTAACTTATTCACGAAAATGTTTACTTTATACTTAAAGCAGAAAGATGGTATATGATGAGAAAGAATATATGATGAGCTTTTTTAAAACCGTATGTTGCTAAGTGATCTCACAGTTAGCTTGCGTTTCGATTGCTATTTCCACTTGACCCAAATTTAATATGAACCCGAGTGCAGATCTTTAGTGTTTAACCAGTGTATCCAAACGATTTCATGTAGCTTTTTGAACATTGTTCCACGGCCAATGTTCTATTTCGTACGATAAACGCACAACTTTACCGTAGGTCATTTAATGCAATAATTGCTTTCTTGTCATGATGTAAGATCGCATATGTGCACTTGGATAATAAACTTGGGTTGCATTTATACGGTATCAAACAGCCTTCAAGAGTTTTAACGTTTAAAATATCTATTGTGTATCACAGATTTCGAGCTACATCAAAGTCAGATCACAACCAGCCATAGCAGGCTTATATAATGTGTGTGGTGCCTGTGTTGCTTTATTGCCCCATAAAAGATAGTGGGCCATGTACACACAATGCACATTTCAATAATTTAACGCTGCAACTGTACCTGCAGGTGTGGTTACAGCAATTTATACGAAACAGGTGGTGTGGGACTATTGCATTTGTGAATCTCCCTGAAATTACACAGATATTTTTTTTCTCGAGGTTATCTCGAGTATTGGCAGGCACCGAGATATGTAGATCCTGATATCTACCGGAATGTTATTTTTAGAGCTGTCAGTCAGCATGTAAATTAAAGTTGTAAAGATTGTTGTAAAACAGTACAAAGCAAAATTGACGCCAACGTTAAACATAAACTTGTTCGAAACATTTCCGACAGTCTCTCACCATATGGCTCATGTGCAGCTTTAATTATAACAGTGCACAATTTTAGAAGGTATTACATTTTCTGTAACAAAGATATCCCAATAATCAATCTCCACATTGTTAACTACAAATGAAACTCGTCGAAGATCGACGCAGCATTTTTGTTTTGTTTGAAAGTGTAAAGATATGGACACAGACAACACGTGGCGTTGATTAGGCTTTAAGTGTGCTTGTCGCTTCACTTTTATTTACAAAAGTGTATTTGGCAAATCTATTTATCATTATTTTTAATGAAAATTAGCTTGCACGAACTAAAACACCAACATATTACACCTTTTCTGACAAAAAATGGCATTGTTTAAAAATATATACAGGGTATTCATTTGTAAATCACAAATCACACGTAGAATATAACCCATAAATAAGTTTACCAACTTAGTCTACATACCAGTTTAGTGGAATGCTGACGCAATATCTCGACGAGGACATTTGAATCCTAAAATGGCGAAAAACGTATCATATAGTGATTTTGGCAGCCATTTGCACATAATGTGTATAGGTCATTGCTTAATAGTTTATATTCCTGTTCTGGTGAGGATATTGACGTAATATTTCTTCCACTTACCCTTAGGTATCTATTTCGGCTAGCCTAGCATCAGCATCTGTTTGTCGTTAAAAGAATACGGTTTGACAGCTTCTGCGAGCCAATGCCTCTTTCAGCTTATTTTTTATTGTTAACAGAGAAGCGTCGGTTCAGCATTCATATTTTTACGCATTTGCAGTTGTATATATTAGTCGTGTACTTAAACACCTAAATAAAATATACATATAGTATCCATGCATAAGAATATAGTTCCAAGTGTGTATGGTTAACCAACGACAGGCCACCCAAAGGCGATCAATGTAAGCGTCAGAACAAAGCTATGCACAAGTGCTACTCATGTGTCTTGTCTGCATTTAGCACTGATCATGGCCGCTTGCCAAATGCATCGTCATTCATATAAGTCACGATCCCTTCCAGGAAATGAAATACCAATCCTGAATGCTGTCCAAGGTTCCTGACATTTTTCTCAATGCATCTTCTACAGCTCATGAAATCATTTAACTCAACATTACAGTAATAAGCAATTATACAAGTCCTGTAATGGACGTCTGAATAATATATTACTGGTAAGGTACTGCTTGGATATTGTATGAATCTATGTTCAATTATCTTCACATAGTTTTGGCTCTGTACATATTAAGTACCTTTCTCACACATACTGTAAAGTACTTAACGTTTTTTAGAATAATCAGTTTCTAATGGCAGCCTTGAAAAAGTAATACTATGCGCTAACTTTTAACTATGTGTTCGATATCATTATTCATTTTTGTATTTAAACACAATAATAAAATACGTATTTAATTGACAACAGCATTTTCTGAATATCTTATTCGCAGTTTAGACATTTGCTCATGAATTACAAGTTACAAACAACAACAACAACAAACAAAAAACAACAACAAACAAACAAAAAACAGCTACTTTTGAGAGCTTCGAAGCAGTCCTAAATCCCTTTTGACTTTAAAATGATATTCCACAAACCTGAGAATTAATTGACAGTTTTCTACTTTAGTATGGCGTCATTTTATTCCTTTGATGTCATTACATGTCTTTAAAGATACGTCATCGGTCGGGGTGTTTTGACTCAAATTGATGTATTTCTTTGAGAGAACCCTCAGGAAGTACTGTTGAGAGCTCTAGTGTAAAAAGTTACCTGCGTATACTTGTGTCCAGTGTTAATTGAAGTTTTCAAAACAAATATAAATTCTCAAAGGATTGAGTAGAATTTTCGAACTGCGTTTCGCATGTATCTTACTTGTGCCGGTGACGGCCGTAACTTGCGTGATGTTCTTGTCAGTTATTACTTACGAGACTCGCGTCGAATAAGCAATATGGTTGCGAACCCCTGGTAATGAGAGTTTTATTTGCCCATTAAACACGACATTAACATCCTGTCAATTACGTGTCAATTACGTGTATGTGTGATAAGGATAATGCATCAATGAAGCCTTTATTTGTCTTTTCTTTCGTTAAGATGAAATGCACACACACACACACACACACACACACACACACACACACACACACACACACACACACACACACACACACACGCACACGCGCACACACACACACACGCACACACACACACACACACACACACGTACACACACGTACACACACACACACACACACAAGGGCAAAACTGCCGTACTGTGAATTTCCGTCCATTTGTCAACATTTTAAGGGACAGTAAAAATGAAAGATTGAAATAAAGTTGTGTTATTACTTTATTTGTTAGCTTTTGGTATTCAAGTTTCATTTGGGAGTGTGTGTAAATTCAACAATCATTTAAAATCATGTTTCAGCTTTAGAGAAATGGCGCAGATTTGTAATCTTTTAATGGTTTTATACATATATTATTATTATTAATATTATTATAATATTATAGTTATTATTATAATTATTATTATTATTATTATTATTATTATTATTATTATTATTATTATTATTATTATATAATATATTATTATTATTATTATTATTATTATTATGATTATGATTATTATTATTATTATGATTATTATTATTAAGTCAATTACGACCGTCAATATCCAATTGACCTTACTTTGACGAAATAAACGTAACTTAGAAAGACAATGGTCATCTGGACGGAATCAGTTCAATTTTATATAATTCCGTCCGTAATTATTGATGACAAGCAAATCATTTTGCTTCTGGATTATTGCTGAATTAATCTGGCGCACAGAAAAAAAAAATCAAATTAAAATATATGCTAACCAGACAGAATTCAATTTGAATTTAAGATATTTTGACATGATTGTGAACTTTTTCTTACAAATTCCAGAAAGAGGGTGGGAACATATGTGATTCAAGTTGAATAGATCGCTTATATTAGTAATTTTATAATTAATTGAATATTCAACAGTGCAAATTCCTTTTATCCAGTTGTTTTTAACGAATCCGTTATCAGTTTTCTTCTCATGTAAATATAGGTGCATTGAATGAAATGTCTGAACGTAATAAACCAATGCCATTTATGACATTCTTACGACTGACAGCCTAGCTTGTAAAATATCTCGACCAGAAGCATTGATTGAGATGGGGCTGACAGGTTGAGAAGCGAAAACTGTAACTACCTAGCTAAAATGCCTCCTTCTCGCACAGTTGTACAGAGTTGATTATTTACACAGAAACAGACAAAGGTATGTATATTGAAGGTTTGGTGATACCGAGAACACGGCTCTACTTTGAATATGTGTTAATTCATTATGTCATGAGACTATTTAATTTCAATTTCGGACGTCTGTAAATCATATCTCGGTGTGTTGGTAGGAATACTACACTGCATCAACTTTCTAATAAGTCTGTCTGACTGAGTAATATGTTTTTGAAAAGGTAGTATCCGACATTATGGACCAAATGTTTGTTTATCAGACTACAAAATGAATTATTGTTACCTGGAAAGTTCTGGCGAAATGTTCTTTATTGATGTCATATATATAATCTGCATCATGTTTACGAGAGAAAAGAATGTTAGTTTGGATTAGTATGGACGATATGCAAAAAAATAAATAATTTGAAACTTGTGTTTGCCATTTTTGTATAATATTGTGGGGCGATATGAAACAAATAATATATTTAAGAACACCATATGTCAGTTGTCAGTAAGAATTTACTACAGTTAATGTCGATACAACAGAAATATTAATAACATTTGTATACGTTAAGGTTTCAATGTGAATGTGTTCTTCTTACAAAACCTTCACAAACTCATATTTTAAACTTTTGTAATCTATGCTCAACTCGTCAAAGTTCACATGCAAAACTTAAAAAAAATATTTATTTCTGAAAAAATCGTGTCTGAATCATGGAATATATTCATAGTATAATGATCTGGGGATTTAAACAAACAAGAAAAATAATCTAAATCAAAATATGTATCTCTTTTTAAAAATCTTTAAGTATGCTTCAGTTTTAATTTTTAAACAACTATACAGAGTAAGAGAAAATTCGTAACTCATATCCAGAATTTAAATCTCACTATTATAAAGAAGTACGAAATTATAACGAGTACGAGTATTATAAGTATCGTTAGCGCGCATGAGCGCGGCATCTATACCTAATCGTTCCTGGAAAAGTCATATGGATGACATCATGTTGTTATATAAACAGGTGAAGGGCGTCGTCATCCTGCATTGAATTTCGGATACTATTCATCTTCAAATATCAGAATTTAATTAGATTGTATTTTAAAATGTTACTTCATGTACATAATTACCTGTCACTTAAAATTGTTAATGTTCCATATGTGATTTTTACATTCGTTTAAATTGCATTTGTTACGGCGATGCACTATGTGTTAGTTAAATGTTATGCTCTGTTATGGTGTTTGTATTTGGACTTTTTCCCATGCGTTCAAAGACAGTTCGTTAATGCGTATGATTTTAAGGCATTAACATTTTAAGGCATTAACATTCTTATACAGGCTTTGCTTTTTCTTGGTCTGTTTGCTGTTAGGCAAATCTGTTCAATTGTTGGACAGGACCCCGACGGCGACCTTTGATGCTTTGCATCATTGTTCTCTTGCATTAAAATACAAAACCAATATGTCCTTATGACCACACGACCACAGCACCATACATTCCTTGACGTTAAATGTTTGGCCATGTATTCAGCTCAAATGTTACAGTATCAGTTTTCTAAAATACTTAATAGCTTGTATCAGCTCCAAAAGATAAGCTTGTTCGGAGGTCACTGTGCACTGGGATATGTTAAGTGTTATAGCAGATCAAAGGAAGACATGTCAAGGAACTTTACCATTCAAAATAGGGCTGAAGGATATTGCATGGAACAGCTTTTTAAATATTTTCTTTGTTTTTAAATTTGAGTAACAACTAATTTATCTTTAATGGTTTCAAGTATAAATTGTCATAAAATGACCAACTGCGCTTCTAATGAGGATTTCAAGTGAATTGAATAGAACGCACAAAGGTTTTGATTTAAACTTATGCTTTATTTGTTCATCATTGTTTTTATCGGTTGTGCAGATATTGCTCAAGTATACTTAGTTGAAACAAAAACATGCATTTATAAATTTCAAAGTTTATAAGCATAATTGTTCATCCTGAAAATATTCTGGAAATTAATGTTGCTTTGATCATTCATCTTAAGTAACCTTACTGTTACGTTAGCTATTACAACACAGCACTCTAACACTTTAAATACTTAAATATAATGATTTGTTTATGTATAAAATTCTGAAATATCTGTTTAAAAGTTGTGAATGTAAATAACATACTATTCTTACACTGGAGATGCTCATATTATTTAAGCAACTCTGCCAGGTAGCGGATATTTGTGTCTTTCAATAAAATGTGTTTCAAACATGTGACTTCGATCCGTTTAGGCTTCACAAGACCACACTGTAACAGCTATAAACACGAAACTTGAAACTTCACGGAAGAAAGCCTAAGTGGGTAATTAATTGACATGCGTATTGATTGGATCAATTGAATATAATTGGATTGCAAACATTTATTTTTGTATCGTAATTGCTAAAAGGCACATGTCTTAGAACCAACGTTAAAGAATTAAATTACATTTTAAATGCTTCTAATATATTTAAATTATCCAATGGTTAAATTGTTAGTAAACACCACAATTTTACGTACTTTTCTGCAGTTAAATTGTTAGTAAACAACGCAATTTCACGTACTTTCCTGCACAGCTGTTATATTGGCACGTTGGATAAATCAAACAGCTTTGCAAGGTGCTTGATATTTGGTTATTGATTTCTCGGTTCTGATACCAAACGAAGTGGTGTGGCCTTTGGCTTAATCGTATAATGGCGATCAAATCAATGACTAAACGTTTGCATCTAGCCTCGATCATGCTGCATGTGGGAAAATGATGTACGTTTCAACGTGATGGATGATATGTTTAATAATTAAACATTCAAACATTTAGATAGAATGAGAGCAATGTAAAGACGAGAAAATACCAAATAATCGAAAAAGATAAGTTGTTCATTTTTGTCGTAACTGCTCTTACACCTTTCATTCGATATTTATGTATGACTCATGCGCGAAACACGTTTATAAAGGATTTTTTTTCCCAAACCCTAAGCATGATCTTTGTCTAACTTTACAATTATTTTGAAAATTGAAAAAAAACCCGTTTGAGTTAGATTTGTCAAATAATACCAAATTATAAAAAAAATGCGTTTCCAATAAAGTACATACATGTACATTTTAGATGCAAGAAGTTAAATTTTATATCTTTGTTAAAAAAAGATTGACTCATCGTTCATATCATGCCAAGAGCATATACATGTACGCATAATATCATATTTCCTTCGCCCGTTATAGGAAAGTACATCCATATGCATCTTTTTATACCATTATATTAAGCGATTAAATAAAATAATTTAAACATTCAGCTGAATTATTATTAATTAAATGCTATTGTGTATTTATCACTAAACAGGCATAAAGTTTATATTCTAGTATCATACCGCACACGTGCCTAACTTTACTCGTGCAATATACATAAACGTATTGACTTAATTTGAAAACATATATCGAATAAACACCATTATAAAGCGTATTGTACAAACAGTACCTTTGAATAAAATGCGACATGAGCGAGACTTTAGCTCACATAATGTTTTGGTCTTTTTAAGGAAATAATGTTGTAACAACATATAAACCAAAAGACCGTAATTTTATTGAAAATAATAATATTCTACATTGTTTACCGTTGAACTAAATAAAACATATCTTGAGTCGCCATGCAATAAAACAGTAAGTTATTTACAAATGTTTTATTAACTGATTAATGTAAAATGCACCAAGTCTATTGCAAGCTCTATTTAAGCCATTATCAACCTATTGAGCCATAACATGTTCAATCTACTCTTCTCCTTCAATTAAGTTGGACTTTTCTGTGCCAAATAATCTGTAAAATTGTGTCTAGTCTTTAAACAAACCGCATTTGATTGCTGTATAAATTCATGCCATACTGTCACCAAAATGCTGTCTTGGGGAACTGGTCTACTGACTAGGCATGTGACACGTATATGTTATTGTTTGTGCTTCTTTACAAGCAAACTTGACCCGGACTTAAGCCTTATAGTATTCTTTGTTCTGGGTTTTTTTTTTATCATCGATCGTAGTAGGTGAGGCAGTGAGAGTGTGGACGTTATGCTTTGCGGTATTTAAACAGGAAAAAATTTAAAGTCATTCAACATTCAAAAAGACCTCGATATAGGTCTATGTCGAAATAATGTCTATTTTTACTCTTTACAAACGCGCGCCATTTAAAATTTAATCAGCGCTTGGGCTTTTTTATTTGTTCTTATAATATATCAGCGCTTGGGCTGTTTTATTTTAAACTATTCTCTAGTTTGGAATGTTTATTTTTACGTTGCCGAGGCTTTTATGTACTGTACATATTGTAAAAATGTTTATAGTTTTTTTATTACTAGTTATTATGTATGTATATAAGTTTATTGTATCTGTTTTTAACTCCCGATGCAGGCGCTTACTGTTAGTTGTTGCACTTTGACGGGCTATTGTTATTTACACTGTTTGTTTGATAGAAAAACTTTCAGGAAGTGCTAGGTTGGAGCTCTCCACAAACCAGGGATAAGCACCCCAATCGGCCCTTTTGCCGATTGACCGTTCCAAAGCGGTAACTGAGGGTTTTTCTTTATTTGTGTTATGTCTCGTTTCTGTGTTTTTGTCACATTTACATTTACCTTGTCTGCCTTTGTCTACTGGTAGATAAAATTTAAATATCTTTTGATAGGACCTTTTCTTATTTACCTATTGAAGTTATGTACCGCTTACATTGTTTCACGGGATTAAAAAGACTCTTTATGTGATCGTGTGGTGTTATGCATAACTCACGATAGTACTTTAATGGATTTCTTTTAGAAGTGTTATGACTTAAATAAACACCCCTTTAATGAAAAATGTTAAGGTATCCGGCGTTTAATAAGCACAATACGGTACTGTGTTATGGAATCTATATCTATGATAGGGTTACCTTTGCTTCGGAATTTGTAACTTAGTTAAAAGTAGGTTGGATATTTAAGCCGAACTGATTTGATGGTGTTTTCCTATGCCATATATTAAATACCGGATATAAGATATATGGTTTCACGTAACGACTGCGATCACTTAGACTAATAATGAAATGTGGTAAGGCGTTAATGTCAGACTTCATAAAAAACTATAATCTTCTGCTTTTTTTGGAATCGGATCAATATAAACAATATAAAGCCATCGAATGCTTCATGTCTAGGAACTAAGCAGGAACAATATTTTATAATATTGATATCGTCAATATCATAGAAATCTACAGACTGGAACAGTAATCGAGATGAAAAGACAATTCTTTGTTTCTTAGGAGTTCACCTTATATGAGCAATATTGCTAAGACATCCTGGTTTGTAAATCGTAATTTGTAATAGTATGACAACATCTTGTGGTAAATTTTACGAGTGACTAAAAACGTCTCGACCTGGAATTTTCTAGAGGACACCTCTTGTAAATGTAAATGATGATGATGATGATGATGATGATGATGATGAGGATGATGAGGATGATGAGGATGATGAGGATGATGATGATGTTTAGTCAAAAAGGTTCTCCCTCCATTGTTTTAATTAACACAGGTTTACTTTACAGATTTTCACGAATGAACACAGATCAATGGCAGCATGGCAAATTCACAAACCTGTCATGTAGTTTTATCAAACAATACTTGAACAAATGGATCAATTGTAATCACTTATCTCTGTTTGGGTAATTAGTGTGACATTTGCCGTGCACTGTTTTGCCGATATTGGCCGTATAGAACAAACATAGCATCAAAGTAAGGTTTATCTTTTGGAACACTAATTATGACATAGAGGCACCTTTCCATTTCCCGCTCACGGAAGTCACGATGATCTTCGCGTTCTTGAAGGTTAGTAGTTTATTCTGTGTATGACGTAGAAGCACATTTACCCGAACCGCTCACTGAATTCACGATGATCTTTGCTTTCTTTAAGGTTAGTTGGTTTATTCTACGTATGATGTAAAGGCATGTTTCCACTACCTGCTCACGGAGTTCACTCTCGATGTTTTGCAATCTTAAAGGTCAGTGGGTGTATTCTGTGTATTACGTAGAGGCACCTTTTCCCGAACCGCTCACAGAATTCATGATGATCTTTGCGTTCTTTAAGGCAAGTGGGCTTATTGTAAGTATGATGTAGGGGCTAAGTTCCACTTCCAGCCCACGGCGTTCGCTTGCGATGATCTTTGCGTTCTTTATGGTTCGTGGGTTTATTTAACGCCCGACCTTACTGTTAAGACTAATCGGGGAAACAATTTCTAGCCTGGAACTATCGATCAGAATAGATTTTGAGTTTTAGGGAAGCCAAAGATGCCATGTAACTAGTTTATATGCTATTGTAATTAGTGCTTATAACGTTTAATGTAGTGAAATTTTAAACGTTTTGTTCAATTACCAAATAAAACCATACAATTTTATTGACTTTATTTCTAATCAGAATGTTAAATTAATTCATACACACCAAAATAAAATAACATTAATTAACACGCAAACAACGAATACTGTATATTTTTATGTTTCTCTAAAGTTCATACAATTTGTTAAAGTTGACTTTAGGTATGTTAATAACTGCCTTAAATTCATGCCAAATCAAGCGGTTGGGTTGCCATCCACGGATAATGCAAGCTTCATACGGAAAATTAATATGACTTAAACATCCCGTCTTTTATGTGTCTATGCGATTATGGTACATCAATGAAATCAATACGTGCCTCGGACTCGTCATTCCGTTTTTTTAGAAAAGAATAAAAGGGAATGTTTTTTGTCTATATTTTTGACCCTGAAACAATTAAACACACTGTTCTAAATTGTATATCAGACAGAGGAAAGTATTTCGACTAAAAACGTTTCGCTTACATCAACTTATATATTTATTCACTTATTTACTACTACTGTTTAATTTCTATTTTTTTTGCATTTTTTTTTTAAAGTTATATTAACACACCTTCAGTCTGTTAAAGTATAGTTGTACTGTAATACAGAGAAAACTACTTGTGACATTATTTACTATAGGCAGTAAAGCGTATTCTTGTTTGTAAACGCACTTCCTTCTAATTTATAACTCGTTCTCATGCAATAATCGTGTATGTAAATACACGTTCGCTTCGATGAAAATAAATATTAACCCACAAAGTATACCACATGTTATATATTACAAAATCTAATGATATAATAACGCATGTAAAAACAAGGTAGAAATAAAACTATGAACACGGACCAATTTGAATATCAACTAAATAAATTTTTATTAATGAGTAAAAGTGTATATTAATAAGATTTATTTATTTCAACAGTCCGCGATGAAGCAGATAACGCAGCTATAGTTAAATCAAATAATTGTTCTTTATTATTTATAATGAAACTTATGACACGATGAATGCAATATTAGCAAATGTGTTTCCTCTCGTTATCTCCCCCATATAACAACATAATGCCTTGTCATACTAATAGAAAAGACTGTGTTTAAAGTCTTTAAAACAGTTCTTATATTCTGCATACATCGGTCATATGTGACACAAATATAATCTACTTCATTATGAGTAAAGAGAGTATTCGCAATACAATATCACTTACCGGAAATTGGTTGAGCAGTAAATACTCCTAATTGCATTTTTATAAAAGTTGGCAGGCGGAGTGATAATATCAAAACTCATCCGCACATATTTTGAGTCGCATAATCACACTTCCACAAAACTCTGAACAATTGAATATCCGATAAGTACGTTACAGTAGCCAGTCTCTCAAATTGGTCCACGTATACTGAACAAACTTTTATCTGCTACCGACAATCTATTCGGTTGCCAGGCCCATTCCGTGCACCGGGATATGTACACTGTGAACGATGGTCGATTGAAGACCTCCTGCCAAGTGATATGGAACTGCGTTCAATCAAAGAGCAAGAAATCGGATACTGCTAAACAGCTTTGCTTTTTACCAGATCTCTTACTTAACATTTATTTCTTCCCGTTAAATTGACAAAAGGTTGAGTATTGATGCGGTTTATAAGTGAACTTATCTTGTGTTCTGTCTACATTCTATTGCAAACATAAGGATCTGTTTATATAGATTAATAAAACAACACTTGCTTTCATTAGTTTATAAATACGAAACCATAACATGGCAATAGAACATATGTAGAACATACATGTAAGCTATAAACAACACTAGCAGTTAAGAACATGCAAGTAAAATGAAAGGGTAAAAAAGAATGAATGAGATATTCTGCAAGTAGGGTCAAGTAGGTGCATTTGTGTGTGCAAAGAAGCACAAATAAGTCGAACGTTTGCATCTTTTAACTGACTACTCGTTAGATGACCTTAGATTTACAGAAACTCTACGAAACTATTATAAAAATATTCCATGTTATTATGGTGTCATTAGCACAACCAAGACACAGAATTTACCTTCTTCAAAATGGTTTGCAGTGATTGTTATGAACTCAATTAGTTCTCTTCTTTGTCGATAAATTTTGTTGCTTTTGAGGAGCTTTTCAGTAGAAAGGTGATAGCAAAATAAGTAACAGTGTTGGTTTGGAACCATTATGTATTTTTATTGCCGATGCGTTCTCACTTGCGTCACTTATACGTGACCATTTATGTTTTGTAATTTTTATTTACATTGCAGTTAGCTTAAGCAGCTTTTAACATTACTGATCATATGATTTTGACGTATTCGAACCAGGATTTAAGAATTTGATTGGATGAAATTCAAGCACATGAAAGGCTCGATAGGTGTTGATTACTTCAGTATTTGTTTTCCCCCTTTGTTTTACTAGTATGAGTGTGACCTTGAACACGAATGATCATCTATAAATATAACTGACCTATATATTACGTTACGATTTTATGCCTTCATACTTGTATTTATGGTAATATAGTATAATGCACATGTTTAACTTGCCTCACTCAACATAATAAACTGAAATTGTAAAAACATTTACAATAATTAAGCTAAATCAATGTTTGCCAATGTAGTGTCTGTGCCTCTTTGATTGTCTTTAGGTGTTTTATGTAAAAAAGTAAAATTGCTTCTGTATGGTCAAAACGCATAATATAACAGTTTACTATAAATGCTATTTTATATAATAAATCAAAAACCAACAACAAAAAATCTATATTACTGAAAATAACTTGGCTTATTAATACAACTAACCTAGAGATTATGTTTACTGAACTTTTAACACCGACTTTACAAAGCAACATGTATTCCTGCGTTCGATGGATTAAAGTATGTAAGGTTGCTAAAACAACGACTACCGTTTCAAAAAACAACAACAATTTTAGCCGCTGTCTTACAATTTAGATTTCCAATTCCTGGAAAGGATGATTCTGGATTAACAAGCAAACTGTTAACGACAGCCGATATCCAAAGATATCTAAAGAAAATATTTTGTTCATGTTAATTAACAACCAAACGAGTGCTGATATTTATTCTTGATTAAACAAGTGCACTGGTTTTACCTTTTGTGTGTCTATAATTGTCGTAATTCTAGAAGTCATCATAAGTACATATTATAAACCTTAATTGCAATGCAAAGGCAAGGAACGGAATTTTAAACGTAGTTCAGGCTTGTTTGCACGCATATATTATACATTCGTTTCGTGCAAATATTTTTCGGATTACCAACGAAAAACGAGCATACAACATTCCTTTCCCAGGATACACGAGACTGTCATACTAATTAGAATCTGTAAATGATGAAAGTAACATATGTGAACGGATGGAGTAGAGGAAAATACCAGCAGACCTAAATGTCTTATTTACAGGTCGGGCCGTCAAGGAAGTTTCTAAAACGAGGAGAAACGACAAATATTCTTTTTCTATGAAGACTTGGTATAAAAGAAAAAAGATAGATTTACAACAAATTATACGTAATGTTTTTTCCCAATAAATTAAAGACTTTATTATCAAAATAAAAGACAGTTTACAGGAAAATTCCTTGTTAAATAAGACAGAAGAAAGATAAATTCATGTATATTTTGTAAATTGGCAACTTGGTTTAGATGCATAAAATCAGAACAACTTCGAACTGTATGTTTAACGTATATAAGTTCATTTTAATTTATCAGACCGAGACTAAGAGAGATTTAAAACCCCAACTGAAGCATGCAGTTAAACAGACATAATAACTACACTATAGCATAACTATAATTTAATCAACTTGCACTGAGAACTTCATTGATAGTATCCAGTAAGTCATGTATGTCGACTGACGCCTATTAATGATTTATGTTATACGTTCAGGTATCTTTCTACGCATTACAGGTCATATTTAGTTTTTATTTATGCTACTGTTTGTTGTTTCACTTTGACGGGATATTTTTATTTACACTGTTTGTCTGATAGAAAAAAAAAAAAAAAACCTCCAGGAAGGGCGAGGTTGGAGCGCTCCACAAATCAGGGTTAAGCACCCCAGTCGGTCCTTTTGCCGACTGACCTTTCCAGGGCGGTAACTAATGTTTTTTCTTTTTAAATTTAAATATTTGTGGAAAGTTTGGTAGGACCTTTTCTTATTTACCTATTGATGGGAAGACTATATTGTCTATGTTGCATGTCAGTTTATTCTTGATGCAACTTCTTGACTGCATGTTTTGTTGAAGAAGATACAAATCACGATTCAGTCGTTACAATGGACGCACTTTTGAAACAGCTGTGCATACCGAAGATACACTTACTGACACTGTAGGAAAGTGACATGTATAGACTTATAATGAAATTCGTATTCGAACATATCAGAATAAATGGTTTAATGGTAATCGGATATGTCTAAACAAGCTTTGTAGCAAATTATTTCAAGAGAAAAGTAACCTTAACACTACCGTACATGTGGTCACTTCATACTGGCTTCTTTAAGTTACTTTGCTTCAACTCATATTTTATATATAAGCACCTTTATTGAGTTTCTTGTTATGTTCGGTGATAATAGTGTCTGTGCGTGTCTGTGATAACTTTAGTTTTCTACGATTCCCGCAATAATAGACGGTAGCCTGATAATGATACTTATTATCTGCTCATTACTACGGCATATATAACATAATGTTATTAAAACGTCTTGAATTATTTAAGAACGTGCCAATTTAATACATTGTTTTCCCTGAGATTTCTACTCGCATGCATGGCATAGTTGCTAAACGATGCATCGCAACTGATACAATTATGGCCATAATGAAAACATGCCACTTTTATTATTGGAACAAGACACTAGACTAAGTCTGAAGGTAGCTCAGTAACTTTGCCACATGTTATTTCTCCCTACGGTCCGGACACAGTCTCACATATACGACGTTATCCGATCGCCCACGGGCGGCCTGGCCTTACCCCACCAGTTTGATTCATATTAGAGTCATTTTATCAGATTAATCATCAGCATACTACATATAAGTAATCACTGATTTCCGCACAGACGCAGAACTACAAGAAAGAAAATTAACACATGGAAAAGAGGCTACCTTGACGTCTGAAATATTATCCTCTGGCCATCTATAAGATGATTAAGGATAACGATTCAACATAATCTATATACTTTTTACGCAAATTACTAAACGTGTTTACCATAGTTGTTATCGCAAAATGAAAAATGACGCAAACATTTTTATTATCTCTTGTAGTTTAGCTGATACCAAAGGAAATCTCGATACTACATTAGTCACCCTTCTCGCAGGTACGAAAATGGCGTAATCCAGTAATTGGCGTAAAAATATTAACTAGGGTTGGTTGTTTTTTTGTTGTTGTTTTATTGTGTGTGTGTTTTTTTTTTTTGGCAATGTGTAGCCGGTATGGTGAAACAAATGATAATCCTCACGCTTGTTTGAATTATAGCGACGACTATTAATTTTGACGGGAAAGAAGCCAATTAAACGTCTATGTAAAACACCACCGGCGCACTACCTGTCAGGTAGACAACCTGTCAGCAGTATAGTTTTCACCGCGACCGAGACTAGCACAAACAAAGTAAAGCGCAAATTAGTCAAAAAGGAGCTTCACATAGAAAAAACTTGGTTGCAATGTCAAAGTAGCAAAAGGTTTGTATAGGTTTCTCTGGGTGATGTTTAATACTTGTCATAATTAGCAAAACACGATTTTTCTTATTTTAAGCTTGCTGACTTTGCTGTCTACCACCTTAAACCAGTATCTTATTACAAACGTATTCAGATTTCTCGTATGGATACTCAATCTAATTTATCCTAGATAAAAATGTTTGTCTCTGACAAAAGAAAATATGAGAAAAAGTACATGCTCACGCTTCCTAAATGTTCTTTCTGCATTTTCGCATCCTTACACATATTCACCATAATTTAACGTTGGTACTACTACACGAACCTTGTCGAATAACTCTAAGAATGTTTCATTGTAATATGTCAGAAACCCTACTAAAATATTGCTTCATCTTACAAATAATTTTAAAAGAAAGACCGTTCCAAAGTAGTCTATGAACCTTGTTGACTGCAGAAATAGTGTACGTATAAAGCCAGTGGTGAATGGCTGACCTACTTTATACAAAAATATGGTGTTTCTTGTGTTCGTGAGCATTTGAAGTAAACTGAAGACGATTTATACCATTAAATTGAGAAAGTTTGCAGTTACATTGCCAACATTATTACTAGGCTTTAAAGTTAGAACTCGTTATTTAATTACGGCATACAATGTTAGAAAAATATGTAATTCAGTCAATGTTTAATACTTTTTAGATGTTTGGTTCTCTAGTTTTGCTTGCTTCTACTCACCTTTACTCATATTTTCCTGTGTGCCTACATCTATATAATTATAATTGCAAAAGTGCTGTATTTGCAATTTCCTGGTGACATTTTAAGTCGAATCTCAAAGAATATGGCTTACGTTGTGAGGAAGTGCGGCATTTTAGCAGAAATACTGTCATACAGAAATCTTCTGACATAGATATAAATACAAACGATACCATATTTAAATTGGCATCGTTTTAATGCAATAGATTTTAATATAAACTATACCATATTCTGACTTGAACAGTTTTCTACTTTTATAGAGATTAAAACAGACGATACCTTGTTAAAAATAAAATCGTTTCTGATAGAGATTTTAATACAAATGATACAATTGGAAATTGATATCTCCAGTGTTGAAATGCGGCGATTAATATATTACGTATTTGCTTTGTTTGAAATAAATTCTGGTGAGTTACTCAGATGGATTGGTTGGACGAATAATTTATTTGAATGTCGACAAGATAACATGCGTTTACATTGAATGTTTCTATCAAGTGGCTTTTGATTGAAAGGGATAAAATAACCATAAAGTCAAACCTGTAAAAACAAAAACAAATCTGCAGCCATTGCATTTTGGCTTGCATGGGAATACCTTTCACATGCCTAAAATGTTACCACTACATTTAATAATCATGTAATGCAGAAGTAGGTGCAAAGATACACTAACAAGTGTACATAGAATGAATAAGTAAATTGAATGTTTTCTGGCAAGTTAGGTACTGACGCTGATCATAAAACATTATCCCGTGCCAGTTGATTTTCGGCATGCACTTGAACTAAATCACGCAAAACTGCACAATGCTTTAGTTTAAGTATTGATTGCCCAGTTCAGAAACCAAACAATGGGATGGAAGTATGGTCTTTGATTTAATCGTGTAATGGCGATCACCTCCAGGTCTGGTCGATTGTATCGAAGCAAGCTGTGGCATCATCAAATGAGTTGTGTGAGAAATACTATTCCAGCGTAATAGATTCTGGGATTCGATTAAGACTAGTAAGTGGAATTACGTTCATATTGACATGAAAAGTACAACATATGTCATGTGAAGCAATCGATGTTTGCAACATACTTTTAAAATATTTTATTGTATTTTGGTTTGTTGGTTAAGTGCTATCATACACTAGGGTCGATATGTCTATATATTATTATTCTTTCAATCAAATTGTAGACACAATTTTTCTTTCAAATTTTGACATGTATCCATTTTATATATAAGATGTTTGTTAGCATTGTTAACGCTAACTATTTAAAATCTCCTATTTTCACAGTACGCATTTTTTATTTTAAATAATCATTTATTAATAGTAAAACAATAAATTACAAAAACGAAATAATTGCACAAAAGGCGTGAAATTAATCATGCGCTATCTTTTTTAGTTGTTCTGGATGTATTTTACCATTCCAACAATAGTGTCGACGCCTTTGCTTGAATGTAACTCTTTTATAATACTATTTTAAATAAACTCCCCAAACCACAGCGTTAGATGTAAGACTGCTTAGGGCACTAAGAATTTACCTAACGCTTTATAGTATGCATGATACAAATTAACTAAAAACTATTACATGTTCTTATATACATGTTTCATACACAACAAAATGACATAAATGAGACAGCAAATGTCATTCTGGCATCATTTTTTGGCTCTATTTTAAAATTGTAAAGAAATCAGCAAAGTAAGCTTATTAACTAGGAATGTTTGAATCTGGCGAAATCACCAAAATGTTTTATAAATCAATTTTGGAAACAATTGAACATTGATAACAATTAATACATGTTTATTTACAATTGTGTTTGACGTGTGCACCTTCTTTGATTGTGGACGGAGAGAGTAACACTACCTGAAAATTAACAATATCAATTTGTCAACAACAATGTGGGGTTAACGTGTCTCTCCATTGTTAAGGTCACTTACCCTCTTAAAGGTTACTGTTGTCATTCAGCGCCCAACCTTTGTTTAAAGGTAAATAAGGAAGCAGAAGCTTAAAGCTAAGATACAAGTTACAGTTTCAAGTAACCAATAAAGTATTATAGCTGTCATCAAATCAGAAATAATTTGCCAGATAAAAATACGAAACAATAAACTGAGCTACATGTGACCAGCAATTTAACGTTATGAGGGTTTTAGCAGGTTTATAACAAAGCGACAAAGGTTACAAAACGTACAGCACATGTACACCATACTATCAGGTATATGTATGGACGGCAAATGCTTTAACCTTCCTGGAAAAGCAACAAAAACGTGAAATGTCCATATTTTAACTATGAAATTCATGTCAAACCTGGCGATGAGGTCGATCCTCTGATAATGCGAGTTTTATATTTCACATTAATGTGACATTAACATCCTGTCATAAACGTGTTTGTAGTTAGTGAAATTGTAAATGCAATCAATACTTGTTGATGACTTTGCTTTGCTTTCTCACTCAAAGCAGACAAGAAAGAAACTGTGTGCATCTTAATTTTAAATCGAATTCATAATCTCATGTAAAATCAATAAAAACAAATACTGACTTAAATAAACTTAATACGCATGATATTACTAAACCATCTACATGTATTTAGTACTTTGTTGCTAAGCAATGTAATTTAATTTTGTTGTTGTACTATCAGACTGAAGTTAATGATGAAAGAGGCGACTGTTGCCGAGAAGTTGGAGCCGCCGACTTGTAACTTTGCAGCCCCGTTATAGACCCCGCGGTCCGGTCGAGAACTTTTGAATTGTGGTGTGTCTTCGTGTGGACATTTCTTCGTGCGGACCGGGGTCTTTCTTTACTAATACTTAGCTCAACTCGACATAACCAATACAAAAACGTTCATGAAATGAAGACAAAGGCTAATTAAGACCTAGTACACACTCTCAAGTGATTCCGGGCAAGAAAAAATAAATCATGGAACAAAAATTAATCTTGTAAGTCTCATCAATATCCAATTTACGTCGGGAAACTTTCGCGCTATTTGTCAATAAAACCACACTTAGAACTAATGAACGCGAGAGAAAAAGGTTCTAAGTTAAAATACCATTTTCCTTTTGCATTGTTTTTCAAAGAGAGAAGAAAGCGTGTATGAGTTGATCATCATGTTAAGTTTAAATCAATATTTAATGTTTAACTGAAGTAATTGCAAAAAATATTTAACCTTCATACTTCCACTGGCTTTAGGCTACTCGAAACATTTATCTACATATGTAAAGTGTTCTCGAGTTTCAAAACGCTGCGATATAAAATCTGTTATTTGCGAACTGGAAGTCTTTATTACTTTTAACTAGAATATCAAGCTAAACACACAACTAAGTTTTCCTTTCGTTCATTCCTTTGCAACTTTCAACATAACTGATGATATGATTGTGACGAATTTTCATCAACGCTAGTTAGGTTAAGGGTTGTTTACCGTTGTGGTATTGATGACGTAGCATTTGCGTAACTGCTAGAAAGAAAAGGATCATGCTAGAAAGTTCATTTGTTTATTTTTAACTGGGTTTCGAGAATGTTCTGGGTTTCGTGAATGTTCTAGAGATTCTTTGGGCGTGCTAGCCGAATTAAAGTAATCTTGCTTTAGAGTTTGGATAAAAAGTTTGGATAAAAGTTCGGACATATAGTTTGGGAATACTTGCAGCTTTTATTTTAAATCTTTCTGTGTTTGGAACTTACGTAGACTTACTATAGTCTACAATGATATAAATATTATAGTGTTGAATTTGGAATTATAAAATTTACATTCGTTTATTGTTCTACCTTTGGATTATTTCAACTGTACGAGGACATTCAATCGAAACCTCTTCAGGATTATTCGACGTTGGATTATTTAACTGGACTATTTAAGGGACACCTCCTAGAAGGATAAACTGTAAGCTAACATTTGTTTTGCTTTCTGAAATTTTGTCTGATTTATTTGTTATTGTTTTTTTACGCCATAGATTTATTTTTTTTATCAAAATGTAACATTATTGTACTAGTTTGTTGCTGGCATGTTCTTTCTGTTACACCATTTCGTCGTTAAGTAAACGTGCCAGTTTATAAATAAACTTATATAACGACACCAGTCGTAATATACACTGTTCAACTAGAGTCAGTATGGCTTGATTTCTGTTATTATTTTATAAAGTTTTATAAAATATCGAGTTGTAAGCTAAACGCATATAAGTTCATGTGTTTGTATATTACTGAACGAGGCTAAATACGATTTAAATCCAAGCTTATATACGTAATAAAAGAGACATAATAAATCCACTATAGCATAACTAAAGTCTCATAGGATTTCATTTAAAGCTTCGAAAAATGGTATCTAGTAAGTCATGTTTGTCGACTAGCGCCTATTAATGATTTATGTTATAAGTTCAGGTATCTTTCTACGCATTTAAATTCATATATTTCCTATATTGCAGACCAGTTTATTCTCGACGCATCTTCTTGGCTGTATGTTTTGTTAAGGCGCCTACAAATCACGATTCAGTCGTTACAATGGATGCACTTTGGAAACAGACATGCCTGCCGAAGGTAGACTTACTGACATCGCCAAGAAAGTGACATACATGGACTCAAAATCAAGGAAACGAACGATATCGGTATTCGACCATGTCAGAAGCAAGGGCCAGAATGGTCATCGGATATATATAAACGGGCTTGGCATCAAAATACTTCAAGAGAGCAGTAAGCTTAACACTTCCGTAATTGTGCTCACTCCATATTTACTACTTACAGACTGCAAGGAACTCTCTAACAACTCATATATTATGTGTAATTACCATCACATTGAGTTTCTTGTTAATAATTGTGTCTGTGCGTGCCTGTGATAACTTAAGGCTTCTAAGGTTCCCGCAATGATAGACAGTAGCCTGATAACGATAACTCTCGTCTGCTCATTAGAACGGCATATACAACTTTTATGTTATTTAAACGTTTCACCTATTTTAAGAACGGGTCAATAAAACACATTATTATTATATTGTTGTATGGATTGGTTTATAAGATATGCATCACACCCGACACAATTATGGCCATAACGAAGACGTGTAGTTGTAATTGTTGGAGAGAGACGTAACCCAGACTAAGACTGGACACACAACAGGCATTTCCGTACATGTTATTTCTCTCAAGGCCCGAACACAATCACACATAGCCGACTTCATCCGATCGTTTACGGGCGGCCCGCTCCTCAGTTTGACTCATATCAGTCATTTTATCAGATTTATTATCAGTATATTACATTTAAACAACCACTAACGTCCAGACAGACGCAGAAGTGCAAGAAGCAAAATGTACACATGAAATAGAGGTTTCTTTGAGTTTCAGATACAATCCTCTGGTCATCTTTAAGGTAATAAAGCACAACGAATGGATTCAACATAATTAATGTATTTTAATGCAAATTGCTACACAGGTTTGCAAAAGGTGCTATAACATCACACATAAACTGCAATGATTTTGACTATCTCCTTTGTTTAACTGATGCCAAAAGAATTGTCGATGCTACATAATTCATCCTTCTTGCTGTCACGAAATTGGCTTAAGGTTTACTGCGATTGTTTATCAGGTGTGGGCGAAATAAATGATATCCTGGTGTATGTTAGAATTATTGCGACGTTTAGTAATTGTGACGGAGGAGGAACCAAATCAAATGTCTGGGTAAAATACCACCAGCGCACTACAGGTGGTCAGGTAGACAACCTCGAACGAGACTCGAACAACAAAATGGAGGGCAAGCAGTCAAAGAGGAACTCCAGATCGACGAATACTTGGATGCAGTGTTAAAGTAACAAAAAAAAATGTAGAAGTGTCTCTGCGTGATATTTTATGTTTGTTGTCCGGGTTTTTCTATTTTTCTATTTGTTTCATTAAAAAGTCACTGTCTACTGACTAAACGATTCACATGTGTGAAAGAAACATGTTTATTAAGATAGGTTCACATCAAATAGCATAAGGTTGTAGGCTTGTTTTATGAGCTTGTTTACTTTGCTGTCCATCACTTCTGTTAAGCAGCATTTTATTTTTAAAAATACGTATTAAAGTTTCTCTTACTAAGTGTAATTCATCTTAGATAAAAGTGCTTGTACCTGATGAAAAATGTCCATGTTCTCACGTTCTAAATTTGCTTTCTGCATTGTCGCATCTCAAACATGCACAATAATTAAATGTTGTAGCTACGACCTTGTCGAATAACTCTAAGTGTGTGCCATTGCAGTCAGAAACCCTACTATAATACTGCTTCACCTTAAGAATGGTTTTAAGTGATACGCCGTTTAAAGTAATCGGCGAAGCTTGTTGACAGAAACTGGCTTATCCAATCGGTGTACGTGTAAAGAGAGTGATAAATGTTTGACCTACCTCTTACAAACGTATTGCGTGTGTTTGTGAGCATTTGGGGCGAAATTAAGATGATTTATGAGATTCAATTGAGTAACCTGGCAGTTACATCAACAACGTTATTATTATACTCTGAAACTAAAAATCGGTTTATTTTATTACGACATACAATGTCAGATACTTTATACTTGATAGAATTTTAGTTCACAAGGCTTGTTTGGTTCTCCTAAACTCCTTTGACATTTCTTTTTGTTCGCGAGCGGAATGATTGAAATGATGTAAATATAACTCATACTTTCCAATGTTTCAACATCTATATCAGTATATTTGCAAGGTTGCTGTTTTAACAAATACCTAGTGGCATTTTATTAACTTCTCACAAAATAAGGTAAACATTTTGAGAAAGTGCTGCCTTTTCCTGTTTATAAGTGTGCTTAGAAGAATGATTAAAATATAAAGTCACATTTTGGCATTAATTGAACATAATTTACTTGTTAGTTTTTGCAATCCCTTTGTTTTGTTTTTCAAAATACTATTTTGGACGAGTCTTATTTTGACTATTACCTTTTAAATAGCGTACATGAAACGTTTGCAAAGGTGTTTTCAATACATCATAAATATAATCATAACAATAATGCGATCCGATGAGAATCACTTTATATATATTTATTATTCAACTAGAGCAGTACAAATGTATACGGAAGAACGATAAATGTTAACATAGAAAAACACAAAGGTGATTACATTTGTGGGGAAGAAAAGCGGTAGGTTATCGCTTTGGATCGGTCAGTCGGAACATAAATCCACCGGTAGTTTTAATCCGTCTTATGTAGTGCCACAACCCAGCATTTTGGGATTTTCTCAGACAGGCAAATGTAAACACAAGAATTGCGACAGCTAGAGACAACACACAATAAGGCCTGCATCCGGAAAACAGCATTGAGCAAATAATACTATAACGATAGTTTCAAGTTAGTAAGGCAGTTTATGTCAATCCCATATTTTAGCGTGTAAGGACGATATTATCTATTGACACCATTTCTTCTGCCAGCCATTTATATTTGTCAAAGATTTAAATACAAGCTGATCCATATCAAAGCTGAAATATTCTCTTCTGTCTATATTTCAAACGATAGCATATTAATTGGCATTGTTTCTTGGTAATAGAGTTTTATATAAACGATGCCATACTGTAACTTGAAATGGCTTCTTCTTTCATGTATATTAAACAAATGTTACCGTGTTAAAATTGAAATCTTCTCTTTTATGTGGCTTAAAGTAATAAAGTTTATACAAAGTCGGGACCAAAATTGTATCAAACAAATTTGCAAACGTCGGTGCATGATTGGTTTCCGTGGGAATACCAACCACTTGTGGAAATATGGTGCCACCAGATTTACTTATAATGTAATCCAGAAGTAAACACAGTGCTACACAAACTGCTATACAAGTTCACATAAAAATATTATGTGAATTGATTTCTTTCCTGGCGAGCTAAATACTGAGGCTGCTCACAAACACTTGTCCTTATCTGTTGGTTTTTCGGAATGCACGTGAACTTGATCATTCAAAATTGCACAATGCTTAATGCTTACATATGAATTTCCCAGTTCAGACACCAAACGATGTGATGGAGCTGTGGTCTTTGATTTAATCGTATAATGGCAGTCACATTAATGCATAACCGATAGTATCGAGAGAGAAAAATGTTGCATCAACAAATGAGTTGTGTGACAAATACCGCTCCAGCGTAATGGATTCTGGGATTCGAGAAAACGATTGGCAAATGGAATTAAGTTCATGTTGACATGAAAAGTACAAAATATATCCAGCTAGGCAATCGATGTTTGCAACATACAATTAAAATTATCAATTTTTGTTTTGGTTTATCAGTCAATTGCTACTACACTCTGGATATGTTTGTTTATTACTCTTCTAAGTTTATTGTAGACACATGTTTACATTTAGTTTCGTCCTTAAAATGCTTGAATGCAAGCATTTTTTAAGATATTTTACGGAGGATTATCAACGCTAAATACTTTTAGAAACTTGTCTGTTTTCACCGGGACACTGTATGCAAAAATATTCTAAATCAGTATTACTTATTAACTAAATAATAAGTGTTTAATCTTGAACATCATAAAATACACAAAACAAATAAAAAGACGTGTATTAAATCATGTGTTTTATTTTATTTGTTCTGAAAAAGAATAACCGCTGCAACAAAAGTTTCACTTTGCTTTTATGTATTTTTTATGTATTTATCACTCATGGACACACCTGGTTTTTTTTAATTCACATAAAACCACAGCGTCAGGCGTAATGCAGCGTAGAGCACTAAGCTATTACATTTAGAATTAACATGACGTCTTTTTTTCTAGAACTGGGTGCATGACACATTATTGTATATATATACAAAAGATATCCATTTATATTAAATTCGAATTTCATAAGCGCCCTTTCTCCGATTTCTGAACAAAAAAATAACACTACCTGAAAGTTGACATTATTTCTTGGTAAACAACAATGTGAGTTAAACTCACCTTTCCATTGCCAGCATGGTTAGGTCACACGCACCTTTCCATTGTCAGCATGTTAAGATCACACGCACCTTTCCATTGCCAGCATGTTCAGGTCTCACGCATCTTTCCATTGTCAGCATGTTTAGGTCACAAGCACCTCTCTATTGCCAGCATGTTTAGATCACACGCATCTTTCCACTGTCAGCATGTTTAGGTCACAAGCACCTCTCTATTGCCAGCATGTTTAGATCACACGCATCTTTCCACTGTCAGCATGTTTAGGTTTCACGCATCTTTCCACTGTCAGCATGTTTAGGTCACACGCACCTTTCCATTGCCAGCATGTTTAGATCACACGCATCTTTCCACTGTCAGCATGTTTAGGTTTCACACATCTTTCCACTGTCAGCATGTTTAGGTCACAAGCACCTTTCTATTGTCAGCATGGTTAGATCACACGTACCTTTCCACTGCCAGCATGATTAGATCACACGCACCTTTCCATTGTCAGCATGTTAAGGTCACACGCATCTTCCTATTGTCAGCATGGTTAGGTCACACGCACCTTTTCATTGTCAGCATGGTTAGGTCACACGCACCTTTTCATTGTCAGCATGGTTAGGTCACACGCACCTTTCCATTGTCAGCATGTTTAGGTCACACGCATCTTCCCATTGTCAGCATGGTTAGGTCACACGCACCTTCCCATTGTCAGCATGTTTAGGTCACACGCACCTTTCCATTGTCAGCATGGTTAGGTCACACGCACCTTTCCATTGTCAGCATGGTTAGGTCACACGCACCTTTCCATTGTCAGCATGTTTAGGTCACACGCACCTTTCCATTGTCAGCATGGTTAGGTCACACGCACCTTTCCATTGTCAGCATGGTTAGGTCACACGCACCTTTCCATTGTCAGCATGTTTAGGTCACACGCATCTTCCCATTGTCAGCATGTTTAGGTCACACGCACCTTTTCATTGTCAGCATGTTTAGGTCACACGCATCTTTCCATTGTCAGCATGTTTAGGTCACACGCATCTTTCCATTGTCAGCATGTTTAGGTCACACGCATCTTCCCATTGTCAGCATGGTTAGGTCACACGCACCTTTTCATTGTCAGCATGGTTAGGTCACACGCACCTTTTCATTGTCAGCATGTTTAGGTCACACGCACATTTTCATTGTCAGCATGGTTAGGTCACACGCACCTTTTTTTTGTCAGCATGTTTAGGTCACACGCACCTTTCCATTGTCAGCATGGTTAGGTCACACGCACCTTTCCATTGTCAGCATGGTTAGGTCACACGCACCTTTTCATTGTCAGCATGGTTAGGTCACACGCACCTTTTCATTGTCAGCATGTTTAGGTCACACGCACCTTTCCATTGTCAGCATGGTTAGGTCACACGCACCTTTTCATTGTCAGCATGTTTAGGTCACATGCACCTTTCCATTGGCAGCATGGTTAGGTCACACGCACCTTTTCATTGTCAGCATGTTTAGGTCACACGCATCTTTCCATTGTCAGCATGGTTAGGTCACACGCACCTTTCCATTGTCAGCATGGTTAGGTCACACGCACCTTTCCATTGTCAGCATGGTTAGGTCACACGCACCTTTTCATTGTCAGCATGTTTAGGTCACACGCATCTTTCCATTGTCAGCATGTTTAGGTCACACGCACCTTTTCATTGTCAGCATGTTTAGGTCACACGCACCTTTCCATTGTCAGCATGGTTAGGTCACACGCACCTTTCCATTGTCAGCATGGTTAGGTCACACGCACCTTTCCATTGTCAGCATGGTTAGGTCACACGCACCTTTCCATTGTCAGCATGGTTAGGTCACACGCACCTTTCCATTGTCAGCATGTTTAGGTCACACGCATCTTCCCATTGTCAGCATGGTTAGGTCACACGCACCTTTCCATTGTCAGCATGTTTAGGTCACACGCACCTTTCCATTGTCAGCATGGTTAGGTCACACGCACCTTTCCATTGTCAGCATGTTTAGGTCACACGCACCTTTCCATTTTCAGCATGTTTAGGTCACACGCACCTTTTCATTGTCAGCATGGTTAGGTCACACGCACCTTTCCATTGTCAGCATGGTTAGGTCACACGCACCTTTTCATTGTCAGCATGGTTAGGTCACACGCACCTTTCCATTGTCAGCATGGTTAGGTCACACGCACCTTTTCATTGCCAGCATGGTTAGGTCACACGCACCTTTTCATTGCCAGCATGTTAAGGTCACACGTACCTTTCCATTGTCAGCATGGTTAGGTCACACGCACCTTTTCATTGCCAGCATGGTTAGGTCACACGCACCTTTTCATTGTCAGCATGTTTAGGTCACACGCATCTTCCCATTGTCAGCATGGTTAGGTCACACGCATCTTCCCATTGTCAGCATGGTTAGGTCACACGCACCTTTTCATTGTCAGCATGGTTATATCACACGCACCTTTTCATTGCCAGCATGTTTAGGTCACACGCATCTTTCCATTGCCAGCATGTTTAGGTCGCACGCACCTTTTCATTGCCAGCATGTTTAGGTCACACGCATCTTTCTATTGCCAGCATGTTTAGGTCACACGCACCTTCCATTGTCTGCATGTTTAGGTCACACGCATCTTCCCATTGTCAGCATGGTTAGGTCACACGCACCTTTTCATTGTCAGCATGGTTAGGTCACACGCACCTTTCCATTGCCAGCATGTTTAGGTCACACGCACCTTTCCATTGGCAGCATGTTAAGGTCACACGCACCTTTCCATTGCCAGCATGTTTAGGTCACACGCACCTTTCCATTGTCAGCATGTTTAGATCACACGCACCTTTCCATTGCCAGCATGTTAAGGTCACACGCATCTTCCCATTGTCAGCATGTTAAGGTCACACGCACCTTTCTATTGCCAGCATGGTTAGATCACACGCACCTTTCCATTGTCAGCATGCTAGGGTCACACGCATCTTCCCATTGTCAGCATGGTTAGGTCACACGCACCTTTCCATTGTCAGCATGTTAAGGTCACACGCATCTTCCCATTGTCAGCATGGTTAGGTCACACGCACCTTTCCATTGTCAGCATGGTTAGGTCACACGCACCTTTCTATTGCCAGCATGTTTAGGTCACACGCACCTTTCTATTGCCAGCATGTTTAGATCACACGCACCTTTCCATTGTCAGCATGTTAAGGTCACACGCACCTTTCCATTGCCAGCATGGTTAGATCACACGCACCTTTCCATTGTCAGCATGTTAAGGTCACACGCATCTTCGCATTGTCAGCATGGTTAGGTCACACGCACCTTTCCATTGTCAGCATGGTTAGGTCACACGCACCTTTCTATTGCCAGCATGTTTAGGTCACACGCACCTTTCTATTGCCAGCATGTTTAGATCACACGCACCTTTCCATTGTCAGCATGTTAAGGTCACACGCATCTTCCCATTGTCAGCATGGTTAGGTCACACGCACCTTTCCATTGTCAGCATGTTAAGGTCACACGCATCTTCCCATTGTCAGCAAGGTTAGGTCACACGCACCTTTCTATTGCCAGCATGTTTAGATCACACGCACCTTTCCATTGTCAGCATGTTAAGGTCACACGCACCTTTCCATTGCCAGCATGGTTAGATCACACGCACCTTTCCATTGTCAGCATGTTAAGGTCACACGCATCTTCCCATTGTCAGCATGGTTAGGTCACACGCACCTTTCCATTGTCAGCATGGTTAGGTCACACGCACCTTTCTATTGCCAGCATGTTTAGATCACACGCACCTTTCCATTGTCAGCATGTTAAGGTCACACGCATCTTCCCATTGTCAGCATGGTTAGGTCACACGCACCTTTCCATTGTCAGCATGGTTAGGTCACACGCACATTTCTATTGCCAGCATGTTTAGTTCACACGCATCTTTCCATTGCCAGCATGTTTAGGTCACACGCACCTTTCCATTGTCAGCATGTTTAGGTCACACGCATCTTTCTATTGCCAGCATGTTTAGATCACACGCACCTTTCCATTGTCAGCATGTTTAGGTCACACGCATCTTTCCATTGTCAGCATGTTTAGGTCACACGCATCTTTCCATTGCCAGCATGTTTAGGTCACACGCATCTTTCCATTGTCAGCATGTTTAGGTCACACGCCCCTTTCCATTGCCAGCATGTTTAGGTCACACGCATCTTTCCATTGCCAGCATGTTTAGGTCACACGCATCTTTCCATTGTCAGCATGTTTAGGTCACACGCATCTTTCCATTGTCAGCATGTTTAGGTCACACGCCCCTTTCCATTGCCAGCATGTTTAGGTCACACGCACCTTTTCATTGCCAGCATGTTTAGGTTACACGCACCTTTCCATTGTCATCAGGTTTTCCTCACACGCACCTTTCTATTGCCAGCATGTTTAGATCACAAGCACCTTTCTATTCCCAGCATGTTTATATCACACGCACCTTTTCATTGCCAGCATGTTTAGGTTACACGCACCTTTTCATTGTCATCAGGTTTTCCTCACACGCACCTTTCTATTGCCAGCATGTTTAGGTCACACGTACCTTTCCATCGCCAGCATTGACTTACACTTGACCAGCAATTATGTATTGGGAGTGTTGGGCGGTTGTTTTACAACGCAACAAAGGCTACGTAAAACATTTGCAACACCCGTGCTACATACTGATCCGTGCATGTATATTCACTTTATGTTTATAGGTTTCGTGAAAAATCACGCAAATGTCCATGCCACAATTGTGACCGTCCATGATTCAGGCGGTAAAGTTGCGATCCTCTGATAATGCAAGTTTTATATTGAACATTATTATGACATTTACATCCTGTCATTTACGTGTTTGTGATTAGGAAAGCTCGTCAATGCAATCAGTCCTTGCTGATGATGTGCTCTGTGTTCCCACTCAAAGCAGATAAAAAGCAGATGTATCTACATTTATAATGTAATTCGTCAAGTCATGAAAATCGTTCAATAGTCAATAAATATAAACATGGTATTTATTTAATGTATCTACCTATCTATCTATATATATCTGTATATATTTTTATTTATATATACTTAAATCCAAAGCAATGTGGTGCAATGCTGTTGTTTTAAAAAGAAATAGATTGAAATAAATTATTAATTGGTCGCCCTATGCCGAGCAGTTGGAGCCGCCGACCTATACCTTCCCTATACTTCTTGTCCCGGTCGTAGGGGCGAGAACTTTTATGTTGTGGGATGTCTTCCGGATGTCCTTCGGTCTAAATATAGATATATGGTTCTGGATAGATATATTCCCAGGGTCTTAACTAGCAGGGCCTATCTAATATAAACATTCCACCAGCAAACATATATGTTTTTTTAACATTCGCTCGCGACATGAAGACAATAACTAATTAAGACGCAACACAAGTGATTCTAGGTAAGAAAAATAATCCAGAAACCATCGGTGAACCTTATAGGGCTCGTTAATATCCAATTTACCTTGGGAACTTTCGCATTACTAAGGCGATAAAACCGCGCTTAGAATAATGAACACTTTCTTGAGAGAAACTTGTTCCATGTTAAGTTATATATTTCTTCTGATTTTTATTGTTGATTGAGGAAAGTAAGGAAAGTGAGGAGTGTTAGTTTGTTGACATGTTAATCAATTAAGGTTAACACTAAGTAACTGAAAACAATATCTACTGTCACTACATTAAACTACTTAAAACATACATCTATATTGCGAAAAGTGTCATCTCATTTCAAAACTCTATTTCTATTTGCGACAGGATTGCTCTTTTGTCTTTGTATTATCATATCAAGCTAACCACACAACTAAGTTTCGAACTGTGCATTTGTTTGTTTGATTTATTATCACAGCACCAATGTTTTAACTATCCAGGGACTTTGAGACAGGCATGGTGTTGTCTACACTGTGTAGTGCATGTTGCAATACTTGACGTTATACAACATCCAGTCACATCATCCCAATATGACGTTATACAACATCCAGTCACATCATCCCAATATGACGTTATACAACATCCAGTCACATCATCCCAATAGTTTGGCATTCAGTCAAGGATCTACCGACATATTTGCTTAAGGTTTAACAAGGGAGCTATACCACTACTAGCATTTTAATGACACTGATTTGTCACGCCCCACATTTAAACCAGGGACATCCCGTGCCTGATGTCAAGCGGTATCAATTCGCTACCTGTTTCAGTAATAAATTGTTTTGTAAATACATGGTCATGTTGTTCGTTTTAACGGGGGTACAATATATATGCTCTTTAATTAAGCTAATACTTTATTAAAAGGAATCGCATTAGAATTACGTAATTGTAATCTTAGAGCATTTGGCTACATTGAAATTATTGCACAAGCGTGTGATGGTGCCACGGACACGGAAAATACCTCAATATGTAGAATAAAAAAAAAGAAATAAGATTCAATTTCCCTAAAGTCAACGCTGCAGCAAAACCGCTAACGTAACTATAGATAAATCAACACGAAAGATCAGCTGACTGTCTGATACGACTGATATTATCAACGCTCGAGTTGTATTTGCTGGATACACCCTATCTGATGAGAAATGCGCGTGTACGATTAGGTGTTTCCGCCAAATACGACTCAATGTGTGATATGAAAGGTCGCTGACTGCAAGATGACTAAACACTTTTACTGCTATAAGTAACCTGTTTACTTTTATTTTAGTCAGCTAGTCTACTATTTGCCTACTTATTCTCCCCAAATCAGATATTTGATACAGTTAACATAAGTAATGTTAAATTTTGGTTCAATATTATAACTATAAAGGCACAATGCTTTTGACACATTAAAAGCAGAATGTCTCGGCTCAGATGTTTTAATGTTTGTAATTCCCATAAAAGGTAGTTATTTGGGTAAGCACGCATGATCTTAAATGGACGACCGGTAAAGGCTTATATTAACCTATTCAAATTGCACACACTGATACTGGTTGCTACATCTTACTGTAGAAACAAGGAATGGCAATTAATATGAAGTGGCATAACATTTACAACACAACAATTTCTACATAAGTACACTAAGAATGCACTATTTACACAAATGTTCGTCTTCATCCTAAAAAAAAATATTTGCGATTCACATTTCAATGAAAATACATGCTCTGAAATCTGATAAAAACTACATTTATCTCATTTAAACAAGGCTTAACTTTAGTTCAAACTGAATGAAAAAAAAACACTCAACGTCACGCTAATATCACTTACCTGATTTTTTTGAAAATTTTCACTAACTACCATGGAAGTAATGTAAACATAGCGATATAATTTATCCAAGCTCCAACTGAATCACACTTTCAAAAGGTCAATGTATTTGCAAAAAACACCCCAACACTTGAAATCCTTGACATTTTAAAAAACGATGTGCATTCGCTTATCAATCCGACGTATGGACTAAAGTAAAAGTGCAGTTCTCAGAAATATTCCAAGTTAACTATACGCCGCACGTATCTCTGCTACCACAAATCTATTTGTATGCCAGGCCCAGCCAGTGCATTGGGATATGTTGAGGGAAACAGCATGCGATCACCGATTGCAAACTCGGTAAATGATGTAGAATAGCGTTCAATCAAAGGGCAGGCAGTCGAAGACTCTTACAATATTGTTTGTTTTTGTTTGTTTTTTGATATATAGCAGCGACCAATTATGATAATTATAGCGAACCCCACTATTTTAGTTAAGGAAATAAGACAAAGTACTATGAGTAATGCAACATATACTTCCCCGAAGTAGCAACAAAGGACATTTAATAGAGACACAAATTCAGGATACACATGTGAAGATGAGAAGCGATTAGATAACTTTGTTTAAGGATTTTTTATTTTATTTTATCTTTCAGCATTTTTGGAACTGTTAACAGATAGTTTGGAATCTAATTTGAGACAGAAGTTACGGAAACCCGACTGATCGAGAAAATGCTTCATACTCTTAAAAATAGATATTATATATTCATTATTATCTGGTTACTTACTTAAATATCAGGAGATTTCTTTAATATTGTCACGAAAAAGTAATCAGATTTTCAGATTTTAATACATCTTGCAAAACTTATAAGACCTCCCTATTTTTTTCGCATCATCATTACTCACCACAACTTTTATTATGGTCGACTTACGAGTTTTCGTGGTATAAACAGTTTTCGTGGTATTTTACATTAACACCGTATACATCGAAGTGCGCGCAGATGAACCGGATGTTTTGATCTTACTTTTGACAGTTTTGACAGTTTTGACAGATGAAACTTTTTTTCACAAAATATGCGGTTAAAACAGGTTAATCCAAATAACAATGTTTTACTTTAATAATTAAGTAATTTCCTTCTTGATATCTCTTCTGAAATGAGCGCTCAGGAACGCTTCATTTACTTTATGCAGAATGTAAGCGATCATCACATGTTGGGGGTCTTCTCAAAGTAATAATCAAATTTCAGATTGAGAAACCTATTTAGAAGTGGGGGTTTGGGGTGTGTTTGGACGTCTCTGTATGTTGGTGTGTGTTTGAATGTGTGTGTGTGTTTGTGTGTGTGTATTTGTGTGTGTGTGTGTGTGTGTGTGTGTGTGTGTGTGTGTGTGTGTGTGTGTGTGTGTGTTTGTGCTGGCTCTAAAATATATCTAAAAATTTAGAATGTGACAAATTATAATATTCCCCTTCACCTAAGACTACACAAACAACAATTTTTCATTTTTAGTTACATCCACGCAAGAAAAGCAAACACCGAAACAACCAGCCAGAATCACGTATGAAGCTTATGAAGCATAGAAGGCAGGCTATTGCTCCTGAATGTTTTATGCCAAATAAAATAACATCAGAGAAGCAGAGTCAGTCTGACAAACCAGAGTCTCAGCCAAATGAATGTTTACAAACCTCAGTATCATCATTTCTGGTACAAAAAATACCTAGATTTGTCCCACCTTTGAAAAGAAAATTAACATCCAAAATTCAAACTTCTGGCAAAGAAATTACAGACTCTCAACTGGCTGGGACTCTTATTCGGTCAAACAAGAAGGCAGACATAGTGAATAAAAAAATAAAGAAATTTGCCACACCTTTTAAGGCTGTAGCCCTTGTGAACCGGGACCTTCTGGAGTCAAAAAGCCGTCACAATCTGACACCAGTAGCACTGGAAGTTCTGATGACTCAGGTTATGAAGACAACCATCCAGAATCTGAGAAATGCTGTGTTTACAAAAGATTCTTCGTAAACAAAACCAACAATGACATGTTATTATCCATCATAACTTGGGGTCAATGTGATATGGAAGGTTGTGGTCACTGGGTACACTTAAAATTTTGCATAAAGGTAAAGGTACTCAGGAGGCACGACTCGTTTGTCAGCCCATGTCACAGTGCAATTTCTGAAGAATAAATCTTGTCCTAAAACTGTCTTGTTGTTGATATTTTCACCAGATGTTGTTTTTATAATGATATTTACATTTAAAAACACATGAAATAAAATTTACTGTCAGGCAGATTAACTAGTCTACTTGTATTATTGTTTTGAGATGACCCCCGAAAACTTGTTGGTGACGTCATGGAAAAATGGCTGGTATGTGTGTTTTTAAAAACGCTGGAAATAGGATTTGGAAAGTCTTCATTGAATAAAGTTTACTGAAGTGAGTAGATAAGAATCAGTTCAACAAAACTTTGTTCATTTTCCCAACCAACATGATTACTTATTATGTCAGTAAGCAGTTAAACTGTTAAGTACCACGAAAACTTGTTGGACCATCATAAGTCGTGTCGTCATTCGCACAGGACTTTCGCTTTCTCTTTATCAGAAATGACGCACCCAGAATAAAATCTGCAGTGAAACCGATACCTAAAATGCACCTAAAGTAAGACCTATTAACTGATAGAATAACAATTGAATGGATACGGCTTACCGATTAGATTATTCAATTGTAAGATTTTTAAATTACTTCGGTCGAATACCGAAATATTCCGATGATTTACGTACAGGTATGGCCATTATGTCAGTCGGTTATTTCCGGTTTTAACTTGTTGGATGTGTTTTAGCTTAATTACCTACAAAATACGAATTCGTTTCTAACAATAGAAGATGGTCCAGTACAGACGTGCCCACAACATACACATATTACAACGTCCTTTTCCTGTATTTAACAATTTTAATCGAAGAATTCGTGGACAGCGTCTAAACTAACAGAACTGACGGTCTTAACATCGTGTTAATTAGTTTTTATAATGAAAATGCGTCAATGAAATCAATAATTGTCCTTGTATTTCGTCCTATGGGTTGGAAATACATCGCACTGACACTATTATGGGCAAATTGGGTACGCTCAGCAAAGTCAGGTGAACGTACAACCCAAATAAATTCTAGGTAGCATTCACGATGCCCTGAGGATAATATAGATTTACCAAGATTTGAGTTCTCGCCATAATAGTTTCTGAAACCCACACGGGATAGAGTCTAAGAAATTTATAGAGCAATAGTAACTGCTCGTTGACGGGCATCTTATTCTTACTTTAAACTAAATGCAAAATAATACATTTATCTACGTTTATACCAGCGCAGGTGCAGGCGAAGCAAGGGGGAAAGAGACCAAGCAAATGGACGAGTCATTCGCAAATATATATCGCATAATTATTTTTTATTATCTTTAGATAGTCGCAACGACTTCTTAAAATGTACAAAAACCATGAATGTATCGGTCCCTAATTTATTCATAGGTATATTATGCGTTTTTAGACACGTCATGTTATTAATAGTACATGCTACTTAGAATTATCATCCGTTTCGCACCAGTCTGTGCACTCTGTATCTATGCAATCCTCATGTGTCAACGCAGACCACACGAACTACATTCTATTAACAAAAGCGTTTTTGCATCACTTGATGCAGGTAACAAAACCGAATGATTTTAATGTATACGGATGCCTACTTTAGGATATTATTGATACAGTTTGTTTTGTTTGAACTTTGTTATATATCCGCCAGACGCAGCAAATGAAGGTGAGATGAACTAACGATGTAGGCAGAGTGAGAAATCTGAGAAAAAGGAAAGAGAAAAAAAATCTATATTTTGCAAGAAAACTCGTGTAAATGTATTACGGCACGAACAATCCTCGCACAACAAAATCCCTTAATCATGGTCGAAATTTTCGCCACCCAATGTCATTCCCCGAGTAATTCATAGACTCGGTCCAACAACTCTGTTCGCTTGTGACTGTGTCACCCTTCCCGAACGAGGCGTCTTCGAACTGGGTTTGCTTTTCTACTAAAATAACATTTTACGTTCTGGTTTTGTAAGAATGTCACAATGTTAATACTACATCCAAGGTTAAACGTTTATATACTATTTTATACCTGTCGTAAGAGTCCCATACGAGACACTTATGAGACTGGCGCGACAAACCAAGAGATTAAAACAATTTTAAAACCTGTTAATAGTTGCTTACTGGTATGGTGCGATCACCTTACAACTTTTCTAGATCAGTGAAACATATGTAAGATTACCAGAAAAACATATATCCGTATTTAATGTGGCCATTCATGCTAAATATAAATGCATAATAAAGAGCTCGTGTGGATTTTGCAAATGTCAATGTGTATTAATTATCTTGCTATCTCATCACACATGTATGGTTACTGAGGCATGTGCCGGCTTAATCTACATCTGAGAATAAAGATAGTGCAAAACTGTTACTCGTTGAATGCTAACCGTGGTGTCAAGCAAGCACCAGTCCAGTGATCCGTTCTGAATCGAAGGAGAATCAATAGACAGTGTCGTTGAGAAACTAACGATTTTCTTATTCATCAACAATGTCATTAGAAATGCATCCTTACAAAGATCACTATTCGTGTTTTTCTGTGTTGATTAACAGAACATACTTTTTTTTTAATTTCTTTGTTTTTAAATTTACTGACTTTATATATTCTTATAACATGTAAGTGTTTGTGTAATATATGCGACATAAACACAAACTCAGCTGGCTTGTAGTTATGACTGTTGTTGTCAAGCACAATGGGTCTCTGAGTGTGGAAAGTGCAATTGTCACAATCATGTATGGGGAAAATGGTAAAATGAATTGTTTGTTCTTGAAGACGTCAAATGATTTAAAACTACTAAATTAAATAAAATCAAATTAGTAACTATACGAAACTGACATGTGACAATCAATTCTCGATGTTTAAACTAAAGCATCTGTGTCGCTTTTCTTTATACTGGATTACTCCAAGGTTTATCTTTTGATAAACATTTATATTTTTGGTGCGACATGTGTATTATGAATTTAATAAATTATGAAATTACAAGTATAAATATTAAAACGAAATATAACTTTTCGGTCCAAATTTAGTTAATCGCATTATTACAATTTTATATATAGCAATTAAATCCAACCTAACATTTAATTGACTAACAAACCTTTTAGACTAATACAACATGATAATCTAGTCTAAAGACTACGCAGTCTTTGCCGCCTTACCTTTATTCATTTCCTTGAGCTGCATCCGATCTAATAACATCGGTACAATAGCGGCCGTGTGAAGTTTCAAAATTTAATTTAAATCTAGTCAACCAGGTGTATTTTTATTCGTTTCGACACTGTTATAGAAAGAGCGCAACAGCAGTCAATTTGGAGACATGAATAGTGACACGGGACTAGTAGCAGTAGCAGTGCAGGAAGCTGGAGCCTCCTTTAAACATTAAAACTCTACTGATGTGTGTTATTTCAAATTTATATTTGAACAATTTCAGAGAAACTGGTGCCAACTTTCACGAGACATGTCAATTAAAAGACGAGGTAGAATGTTATCGACGGCTGATATATTTTAATGGTTTCGATATGAATAGGATGTGATTTATCTATAGTCAACTCCAGTTAAGTTTAATTAATTAATTAACTTTATTAAGCTTAATTAAACTTACAATTTCCAAGCATCAGCCTCAAATGAGTTGTTTTACACTCAAGTATAACTTACTGTGAGTTGTGGCCTTTAATTGTTAAGCCCAATTTTAAGGCGTAAAGACATAAGATTAAAATGACTCCAATATTTACCAGTTGTTTCGTTTAAAATTATATATAATAAATATCAGATAAGTTACGTTAATTTTGTATTTCTTTCTCTTTTAAATAGTTTTTAAAAATCTAAATGTCTTATTGATTTGCACGTCTGTTTTATTTTGTGAATGTTATTCATACGTACCAAAATCCTTCAGCGGGACAACTACACAACAATCGTTGACGTGTATGTCGTTTCCTTTGTCATTAAAACTAAAATTGTTCTTCAAATTGTCGGAGCAATTAGTTGCACACCATTCCGACAGGAAAAAGCCTATTATTTTAGCTGTCTTTCATCCTTTCAGATATTGATTGCATTCCTATTAAAAGCATTTCAGACATTTGACATCGATCCGAGTATTAAGCTTCCAAAGATGAAATTGTTCCCGTTGAAAATATTATACTTGAAGAGACCTTGGGAAACTCTTTATATTATGTTTGTTGTTAATTGGTTTTATTAAGATGAATATTATTTGTTTGTATCATTTTCTTTTAGTTGTGTTTCGTTCATGAATATTCATGCCAATTGAAAACTTTTTAATGAAAATAGATTTAATGGGCGCCGGTAAAATAAAAATATGTTATTTCTTAGCAGTTTTGTTTTAGATTGTTTCCTCTATTTGTATTTGAGATGAACCTTTATGAAGTGCAATGTTCGAGCTCTGTTAAGCAACCCTGTCAGATATTTTCCCCGGCTGATCGTTCTATGGTAGTAACTGGTTTGCTGGAGCGTTTTCCGTTGTAATGTTACGTCTCAGAATTTCGAAAAAGAATGCTTTAACTGGCACTGTGTGTACCCTTGTCTCGTTCTTTGTAAGATTGTAATATCTGTTATGATATATGACCCTATCAAATTATCTTAACGCTTAACAAAATGATGCACTATATACTGAATAAGAAGGATTTTCCCAGTGGTTTGTATCCATAAGTGCTTTGTCAATATACAATATCTGAAAAATGGTGAGGCAAAAGTGTTTTTACAGTACACATTAACTGAATATTACTATTTGGAATTATACGGGAATGGCCGTGTTACGGTATATCGCTGTGTATTGTGGAATGCTATGTTTTCCGGTAAAGAAGTTTAGAGATCAATGGTCCAGCAGAAATCTGCATTTATACTCCTGTTTTGGATATCTTCTATCATGATTATTTCTGTGTGCGACCAATCCGAGCCTTTCTTAATTCGTCCTATGGCGCATTAACATTTGATTAACCCCAAAACAATTAACATGGCTTCCGATAAATCATGGTATTTTAGTAAAGTAATGAAACTTAAGAATTCATGAAATGATACAGTGGCAAAAACAATCATGTTTATAAAAAGTTCAAACAGTTCTTTAATATATACAGAAAAGCATCAATTGTCTGGCCAAACGGATTTTGAACAAATTTACTTGTTTTTGTTTGCTTTTTAAACTAGCTTTATAAACTATTAAACCACTAAAGTCTAAGGAGTGTTTACATTTTTAAAATAGTTTCTTTAATTTCATTACGTTTAAATTGTATGAAATATTTTAACATTGACATCAGTATCTGTGTGCAAACGCATGCTCTCCACTAATTTAGGATACAGGACCATAATACAAATAAATATTTATCTTATAGTCAAGAACTTAAGATGGCAGTCATTAATGAAACAAAGACAAACGTAATCGCTAAAGTAGTGTGCTTGCAGCCATATAATAAGGGCACAGAAACTTCGATCCTTAACCGTCATTGTAATTTTTACAAGCCGTTTTGTACAATGGCATCCTGGAATATTGACGCCACAGAACGATAAAGATTATAAAGCCATGAGCTCCGATAATATTCAGAGACTTTGAATCCCGTACTGTAAAGTCAGACACTACTATGCAATGCATCAAATCTGACACGGTCCTGGATTTAGGCAACAACCCTCCGATCTGTGATTTTCTTGCACCAATATTTAACTGGAAACCGCCAAGAAGGCCTTTAATTTATCGATGACAAAACTATCAACATGTCAAAAATTCAGAATGGAAAATCATAAGACTAAATTTTAAACTTACCGTTTTATCACAGTCAATTCATAACCTTTTTTAAATGTTTGAACATAAACTAGCAGTACAAATGTCATTAAATCAAAATTACCATACAGGACCTAAAAAGAATCGGCACTTGTCTTTCTAAAATGAGTTTGTCACACAATAAGAATTATAAAATTAGAAGTAACTGCCTATTTGACACAAAGCCTAAATGCCATCAAAACAGTCTTCCTACGTATGGCTGGAAGTACTATTCCCAACGGGTCATTTTAGTCTAAAGTATCATCCTGGTGAATGTGGATATCTGAAATGATATTGTCATAAATACAACATGTGTTTACTTATTAAGTAAAATGTGTTTTTCGATTAACTGTTAGCACGTTATTTCGACGTCCAGTCAGTTGTTGGTGGACATAATAAATTCACTGCGTAAAATCATTTTTGACATTTTGCGAAATAGAAATACATTGAGAAATCGTATTGAACCTAATAATTCCACATAACTTGGTATATTTTTCTGTAAGACAACGTCATGAAAACATCATGTTAGATGTAACATATTTATTAATAAATGCGGACAGCTGTAAAGTAATTAAAAGTAATATATAACTTCTAAAATAAAACAAACAACAAGCACTTCTGTATCACTAAGAAATGGACATGACATAAAATGTACAGCTATTGTTTTATATCCGTATATTTTAGCAAGAACTCGTTTAAAATAACCATATCATCTAAGACATGCTGTCTACTGTGTCTACACACCAATAAATATTGCCACAAATTGAATGTGATATATTTAAAGTACTTGTTTAAATTTGGAGACTCATTTGGACTGCTTTTGTACGGGTTATGTTACATTGAATAGATTGACTGCATTGATTTTTGCGTTTTATATATGTGTGTAAAAATAAGTTAATTTTATGTTTTTATTTCTAGAAAGATACTTGAGCAATGGCCATTTAATACGTTTTCCTCAGTTTGTACATAAAACAGAAAGAAAACAAAATATTTGTTCATTTCTGTAAATTGATTTTATTCCTGACAGAGACGATGCATTATTGTACAATAATTGAACCGATCTTGTAGAAAAGCATACCTAATGTACCTAATGTGGGTGGTCGATAGCGAATGAAGTTTCTTTTTAAAACTCCAGATAATGACATGTCTTATAAGTCTGACGGATGTTTGAAGCAGGATGATAAATGAAGCAACGCCTTGCAATGGGCCGTTTCACGATATGTACCGGACTCATTCACTATTGTTTTAACAGTTTCTGCTCAGGCCTCACCTCAAATGTTCACACACACAAACACGTCCGCGCACCCGAACCCAACCCACGACCACACACACACACAAACACACACACACACAAGCCGCGCGCGCGCGCACACACACACATACGCACACACTCACATATTTATGGAAAAAATAGAAGTATAGTGACACATTTTGAGAATGAAAGATAAAAGGCTTAACACTATTTATAAATATAAATAAATAAATAACAAATTTTAAAGATCTTTCCATGTTGCAGACAACTGGAATGAATTGGAATGATATGCCTTTAGATGTAGTGACTTGAAGCTTGTCGTTCGAGACAGGACATTCAGTTGAATCATTTAATATAAATGCCATTTGGTGTTGCTATTAATTACAGCTTTACCTTATACCATCTTCGTATGAAACGATACATCGTTTGCAAATTATACGACGAAATTAATGTTTGAACAATTTTATAATAACGTTCCTGTTTTTACCCATTTCTTGCATAACCTGTATATTGACACAGTGAATATTTTGCGTTTTCCTTTAAGAAAGTTGAAGTGCAAATATGCTAAATGAATTTTAAACTGGTTAAGTATGTATTATAGATCCGTTCATATAACTTTCAAGCTATCGGTTGAATTTTTTTAATACATGGATAGGACATAGACTTTGAATAATACGAACTTAACTTAAATTGCCTTCTATGTGTCATTACTTACACATAAATCGTATATTTTACAGTTGAACTAAAAAAACATGCACTTAGTTTCAATGACTTATACATTACAATTCTTCAATTTCGTTTCGATCTTCGGTTTCATACTAGAGTCGTTGCATCTCTTATATAAAGGAAATGCATATCTTAAAAGTTGCCTAACATTAACGGCGTATAACGAAACCCCGTACAGTAATTTTATAGGTTAACTATTAACAAATATATTATCTCTTGTAATTATCATGAAATACAATGCATTTCAAGAATTAACCTAAAGGACATGAAGTGAGTTCAAATTAATGGAAGTCTAGAAATCCATGAACATCATAAACTTGGCGTGTAATGGGTCACAGCTATTACGCAGGTTCATTTAATTGACGTTACACTGGCAGATGTGCCTCGAGAAAAGCAATAATCTCACACGAATTTGTTACAGATTACATCACAGGCTTTCGTTTTTTGCGTACAATAAGGTAATTGATGCTCTTAATTCTTGTGAGACGAAAAGTACAATCTCGATCTAGAAATATGTGTTAAAATCGGTCGAAGCATAAGAATAAAGGTAAAATGGCATTAGTATATTAAAAACAAAACCTTCCGCTGTCTGCTCTAAGTTTATATGTATGTATTGAATGTATGCAACAACAGCGATGTTGATCAATGTCACAGTATGCTTGAGTTACATTGACAATGTATTTTACGTAGAACTTTAAACACAAATGTTAAAAGCCTGGCTGATTATATGTCTAACATTTCAACTCCCAGTCATGGTATACTATTACTTTTTACATATTCCGCATAAAAGAAACCATGTGAGGTCTAAAAATAATTTTTATATCATGATCAAAATATATTCAAATCATCGACGTGTTAAAACGTGTAAAGATGATAACTGAGCCGTCTACTTACATTGTATTGCACTTTCAAACCGAAACAGCCCATGACGAAAGTTAATATTCAGAACAAACAAACGGTGTTATTTGAGCAAATTAATATTTTCAAATGCAAGAAGGAAAAACTAAAAAGTTAAGATAGACGAAATAAGCACATATAAATTCTATTGAAGGACAGACAATGCACAATTACAACTTTTCCGTTTCATTTGAATAATAAGCTGTATGCGTTTTATGTGCATTTCTCTGTTACTAAATAACACTCAGAAAATGGTCATTGAAAATGATTTATCGAACTGTCCTTGAAGTGTCATCTATCGACTTTTATGCGTGTTTGTAACAACTAACGCATCACTCTACTCAGGTCAAATCAGGCGGAAGTGTTGCTGATAACAATGGTTTTATATTGCTTGTTTTATGACACTGACGCCTTGTCATGATCGAGTCTGTGTGTTTATTAAAACGCGTCAATAAAATCAATACTCGCCTATCTTTTATATCGCCCATAGAGGTGGAAGATTCTGAACATTCTACGGGAAATTGTTTTTTTTTCTCTCAAGACTCTGTCAAAAGGTGAACTAGCATGACAAAATGGGTATGTGTTTTAAATGTAAAAGTATCAATCTGGCTTCTTAAGGGTACAAACAGGATAAAAGCATCGGACAGTTCTTTATTCATGGTCATTAAAGGGGCCACATGTAACTGGAAGATAATGTATAAAATTGCTATGGTGTTCTGTTATTGTATATGTATTAAAAACACTGTTCGTGACCCTTTTCAATTAACATGCTGCACACAGGTAATATACAGAGTAGCATGTTAAAAGTTTACAACTAGAAAACAAGGATTCTCACATTATCCAAACATACATCCATACACCAAATTAACAAAAATGTTGTTATTTACGAATGGCAGTTATAATTATCCACATAAATGAAATAACTATGTCTAGTATAACTGGATTTGTATCGTTTTGTCCTTGTTCATCTGCTTTTTAAGTGCTATTTATACCAACATTCATATGTATTTCAGATACATTTAGTCTATATTAAGAAAACTACTAACCCGGTCCTCGTGAACAACATTTAAGTTGAGCTGCAAAACGTATTGATATATCTGAGTCATATTTAATCCGATTTGAGATCGACACATACTGTCGCAAAGCCATCATAATTTGTTTGCATAAGCGGAAATTTCTACAAGCAATGGCACGGGCTTTAGAAGCATCCTATAAATACTTCATCTGAAATCTCATTATCCCACCACGTTACAAGCTCATTGCAGTTTACAAAGTTTACTAAGGATAACACAAGACTATCCGTTTGTCAGGATCTGATAGTGTAATGGAATATAAATATCAGTCCAACTGGATATTTGGAAGCACCAGGGAGCTGCAATCTATCCGGATGTGGACAGCAATGGTGCTTACGGATTGTCATAATACCTTATATTCAAAATATTCAAATTCTACACATTTTCTCTGATTGACAGTCAATGAAGTACATTAAATACATTATTCCATGAATAAGCATAAAAGTGGATTGATGAAACAATTGTTAAACTTACTTCTATATACATATTTAACAATGCCCCTTGGCTTAGTAATGATCATTATAAATGCCCTTGCTAATTTAAATGATTTCTAGCGAAAACTATCTTATATATAATAACAATTTACACACGATATAAATTAACATTCAGCCAAGATATATGTATTGTTTTAAAGAATACCACATTGGTATAGTTTTTATAGAATTTTTTTTCCAGCTGCTATCGTGGTGGAGGACAGTTCTTGTCTATCCGGAACTCAAACCGTTAAGGTGATGCTTCTGATGTGTTAGTCGGCGATTCTACCTACCAATTCACGTCCACCATAATGTGTGGTTGTGAAATAAATAGCTCGGCACTATCTTTTGTAAACTTTAACTTGTTTGTAGGGTGTCATTAAAAATGTTACCAGCTGTTTGCTCTTTAAAGGCTTTTTCAAGTATGTTATGTACAGCTGAGAAAAGGCCATGAATCAAATACTCCCCCCCCCCGGCACAAGGCAAAGGCATACATCATAAACAAATTAAAAACATAAACATAGATTATATTAAATTGTATTAGTTGTTAATTCTGTTTTATTGCAAACTACTTTCTCGTTTTATTTCAAACTACTTTCTCGTTTTATCGTTTTATTTCAAACTACTCTCTCGTTCTACTCTCTCGTTTGAAACCTTTATTTCGTCGAAACTTATATCATACATTTCATCAAAGTGTACATATGTTGATAGCATATAATTATAAGAGTAACTTTGTTTGCATATAATATGATTTTTTAATCCCGATGCAGGTGCTTGTTGATATTTGTGTCACTTTGATGGGACGTTTTTGTTTACACTGTTTATTTGTTGGAAAACCTTCCGGAAGCGATGGATTAAAGCGCTCCTCAAACTAGTTCTAAGCACCACGGTCGGACTTTTTGTCAACTGACCGTTTTGTCTTGTTTTTCCTTCTTGGTGCAATATCTCGACTCTGTATTTTGCCACATTTACATTTCCTCTGTATGCCTCAGTCTAGAGGCAGTTCAAATTTTAATAAACGAGGTAATGCTTGAAGGACACTTTCTTATTTTTCTATTCATTACTTTGAATTACATTACTTATTAGCCCGGCTTTTAATGCCTAGGAGTATTTAAACATTTTAGGGACACAGGACTATGACCCCATTTTAAAGTTGGCTTTTATATAATTTTCAATTTTAAGTCCTAAAACTATTACACTTTTATCAAATTGATCCTTAAATTTAAAAGAATGCATGTACAACCAATTCATTAAATTCTTTATTAAGAAATGTACAGAGCATTTATTGACGTGGATGGAATTTCCTGTCATTAAAGGAAAATAGTGCAAACGTTTGTTGATGCAATTTATTTTACACACTATCCCCAGAGGAAGTAGCAATTTGTTTGGACAATACCGTCTCCTACCGGATATTGAAGGCATTTTAATTAAAAGCACTTTAAACCTTTGAGATTGATCCGACCATCGGGTTTTCAATTATGCCAATGCTACAGTTCTAAACACGATTCCATGAACAAATGTGGTTTTACTTGAGTAACATGATATGCTTGTGGTTCTTGTAATCAAATGGACATGGAACATACTTCTGACGTAACTACCTATAAAGGCTTCCTTAATGGACATAAATATTATATACAACTAATAACTTTAATAACTAGACAGTCTGCATTGTAATTATAGAAAAGTCGAATATATAATACTATTTACTATTCGACGTTTTCTATGTTTAAAATCAGTCTAACTAGTTAGTTAGTTAGTTAGTTAAGCAACTTGAAAGTTAACCGCCGCAGCTACATGTAGAAAAAAAAGAGGACAGCGATTCGAATCCCAGTTGCGGTGGTCGAATGTTCGGATTGCTTTTTAATGTTATTATTATTATTATTATTATTTGTATTTAAAACTTTTGTATATCTTATCATACTTAAAAATATGAATCAAACTACATTTGTATTTTAGCTTTAAGAATGCAACTCTTATCGTCACAAGTATATTCGTGCTAAGAACAACACTATTTTGTCAACATTTCTATAGCATTAAGGTTATTAAATCCTTTTTTGATAAAAATTATACGTTCAGGGAGTTTTATTTGCAGTGTCTTAATGTTAGGATTTTTGGGATTGCGTTTTGTTTTATCAGAATGTTTGATATTGACAATTCCATTTGCTTATTCTCGTACATGCATTTGGATCTTTTGAAGTTTGAAAGAGTCTGGCGATTGACAAAGTAATCACCGTATCTTTTAAAAGTTGATGTTATTCAATATTCATTAATGGTAAACATATATTAAATCCATGAAATTGTTACTTTTATAATTGACAGAAGTTCACTGCTTTAACGTGGACGCGATGGACAATTACATTACTTACATTAACGAATCATTACAAATTATTATTGCAACGGAAATTTGCATTAACGGCAATGTTCCTGAAACAGCGTCTAAGTGGGATACAACAGTATAACTATGAAACGGATAAGCATGAGTTCATGCATTAAAACGGAATAAAACCTTTCTTGCAAGCACAACAATTTGAATGTTTATTTTTCAATTGTATTTACAACTGCATCAGACATTTTACCATAATTTGATATTTTCTAGAATAAATGTACGATGTTCCATCATGAACTCTATAAAGTTTCCGTGACTGAAATCTTTACAGGAAGTAATTAATGCTTTTATGGTAATTCAATATGTAAAATGCTCGCATATATTTCGACGTTTGCTGCTAACGCATATTTAACTGACACACGCACTATTAAAACTAGTTATTTTTAAAATATTGTAAGCGTGAGATTCTGTCTTTTGCATTCGCTAAAATATAGGAAAATAGCACTTTCTTTTACAAATGGTTTTCCTATTTTATATCTTGTAATTTTCTACATTAAGTTTAACTTGGACTTAGATTGAGTTCAATGACTGAATAGTGAAATATGTTAGCCATCACAGGTACATATATGTCTTAAAATAAACACATTTTAATAACGTCAGAAGCAGGCCCCTACTTTAAAGGCTTGTCAAATACAAAAGGTTATTTTTGTAAAATGAATAACAAACACAGCCGGCTTCCATTCACGTTGTATGGCGAAAAGAACGCATCACATGCCATTTCATTTCATTTTCATATTCGTTATAATTATAGGACATCGATGTAGACTGGCTGTTGTAGTTTCCTCTATAATAGAAGCCAAACAAGCAATTAATTTATTTTTAAGCAGGGCAATATGACGAGTTGTTCGAATTCTAAAAATCCCTCTCCTTCGTGTAGGACGTATACCGACATCTTGGTAGATATGAAGATTTTTGGATCTCCGAGCTAATATGTCGCCAATCTTATAGGCATGTTATCGAACAGTAAATACATTTATAGTGTTATATTAGTAAAGAAAACATTCACATAATCATTTCTACATAAACCTATTTGCTTAAACTTATACATGTATATATATTTAATATAAGTTCAAAACAGTCACGAACTTTTATTCATCTTTCAATCGACCATTTCATAGCTAGTTAAGATGTTATTACAATTCAGTATCTGATTATAAGTTTGGAAAATTCGCGATAAAAGTATTTAAACCAACTAATTATTAAATATGTTTAAGGTGGTTTGCTAATTCTGATACATGCAACAACATCTAACCCGTGTTCTGGGGAATTTATGCATAATTCCTGCCTAAACCTGTACTTTAGTTTGAATGAAGAGAAGCCAAGCGTGTTTTGAGCTAAAGAATAGCTAACTTGAAGCATTGCTTGGATGGTAAATAATTTCTGTAATGACTAGTGGGGTGCTTTACTTTTTAATGGATGCAGGGTACCGATAAACATCATTTCGCGGGGTCTAACAATAATTTATATGGTTACCTGAGAGAAAAATACTGATCCAAACAGTCGGAAACAATCATTAATAACAAGTATCACCGAATAATGATAACAATCTGAAATAATGCAGTTTTGTCAGCATTAAGAAATAAAGATATAGATTCTTAATGATGCCCTCCTTGTCCTTATTCTCACTGACGAAACAGCTAATCCAAACTAGATATTCATGTAAACAGGTAAAAGTGTGGCCCCACAATCTCACACTTTTTAACAGACAGTCTGGACCAGCTGGTATCCGATGAAAAACGGGACCGATGTGTTACTTCCCTGACACACCTTTTGGAATTTAGGCGTTTTTTCAGTCCTCATTGGAGTGAATGACTTTTCTATGTAGGGAGATCGTCCAGCTTTTCCAGGGTGTGTACCTAATGATTTGCACGTAATTTACTTCTTCACTTATTTGTTTTAATGACCATAATTTAGTCATTATGGAGTATTTAAAGAAAATACAACAATGTCAATTGTTATAATCTACATATATAATTCTTTCTTAATTTTATTCTTCCTTAATATGTTGTACATTGATCTTCGTGCCCTTCAAATGGCGCAATATCTGCAACTAAAAAGAGGCTGTAATCTTACAATAATATGGTTTTTACACACTAGTTATTACATTTTTATAAATGGTGAGGGGGCATGACTGACCACTGACTAACAACCTATTAAATGGCTTCTCTAACTCCATAGCTGTTTACCACGTGGTATCAAGATCCGGTCAGGCAAGAACTGTAATGTTTAAAGGTCTTTCAGTGGAAAATTGGTAGAAAGAAAAAAATGTTGGGTCTTCTAGAAACACAAAGGAAGAAATAAACATTGATATTATTTTCATAAAACGTGTCACATCTGTGTTTTCCTTGAATTACAAAACGAAATACCGTTGATAAGCGACATATATGACGCCACAGAGAGCATAAGCTAGAAAAAACAAACATGTATGGCATGTTGTTGTTACGGTCGGTCGAGTACTGGTATTTGCACTTACTAATTTCAGGGTGAATATATATAAAACAATCTCTGTAGAAGGATATTACCATGTCCATTATTCTAAGTTATTTTAAAGAATAAGATTGGCTGCCAGGCACTGTGCTTTTTAGTGTTTGCTACAAGGGTCAGGAATGGCACATGCAAAACACACTCAAATATATGTCTCTTTAAATAATTGCAGCTATTGTATGAAAGGCTAGCTTTTCGAATCGGTGCCAATATCACAGAATTAACAATTCAGCAATCATTGACAAATTTGATCCTATGTGAATGGGATTCATGTCAGTTGTTAATGGCATGAATGCAATATCACAGGGAATCAATTCATCACTGGATTGTCCTGTTAGAATGACAGAGGACAACACACCAGCAATTGGTTGCAGAAATAGTGCCAATATTGTGGCAGAATTACTGTCATTTGAGTTGATTTTACATGACCAGGTTGAGGAAAATTGTGACCGATGCCATTATGACAGTGGTATTGATTCAGTTGTTAATGTTAAAGGATTCTTCCATACAAATACAATAATAATGAATGATTAACAGTATGAAAGTACTACATCAAAACTATAATGATTAATGATTACTCTGATAATTTTGTCTCTGATAAGAACTAACTGTAGAAAACTGCAAGCGTAAGTAAAAAAAAAAAACACATGTTAATTGTATATCAATAAAGGTTATATGCTTTATTTTATTTCCAATGTTATTTTCTTGTTAGTCGTGGTTCTGTCGTTTTTGTAGTTATTGCTCTCATCAATGTTCTTTAAGTTCTGGAAGATTTCTTTCAATATGCAAATTAATCTTATTTCAGAACAGCTTAAGAGCTTAAAACTGTACATAAATCTAAATTTAAAAGCAATAACAGTGGCAGTCTTTCAATTCAGATATCTACCTGGCATCAACAAGACTCATTAGTAACTTGTAAATGAGGCGTCTTTGTGGTCTTAAACTTTTTTTTTCTGCACATCCCTTCAACGTGTAGGTTCATTATCTTAATAAGCTTAATCTTGGTTTGAAATAGTCTTTGAAATTTGAAAAAAAACCCTTTGTATATTTTCTTCTTTGTATTTAAGGATAAAAATAATAACGAATTGATTAGAAAGCATAACTAATACTGTTCCTAATATCATATTACAAGATTGCATATCTTGTAAACACATTCTTAAACAATGCTCGGTCTACATATTGAAACGAACAAAATCAGCTGATTTTAAAAACGAAGAGTAAGTGCGTGTATAATACCACATGAAGTTATATTTTGCAATCGACGATGTAAACACATGGAGCTGATTGGTAAATTAAACAGTAGGTTAGAGAAAATCATGCTAAATAGCAACAAATTTTCATTTAGTGAGTGTTTGGCACAGCCTATTCATTTGTGCCAGTATTTGTCAACTTTTTCCATGCATTCATTTTACACACATTACATTTGTGACATTTTCTTCATACAAAAGAAAATATTATATGTATAGTTTCCTTTGAAATATTAATACAATTTAATATATTACTATGCTATTTCATAGCTAGGCTGACTGTAAGTATAAGTATTGTGTATTCTAGTTCTGAAGAACTCCCGACACGATCATGTGTCTATTAAAACGCACAGCCAAGAACGACGTTTTTCATGGAAGAAGATTCATCTATGCTTACTTTAAGAAGTAAAAATACATTATGGACCTCGTTTTAATTGGAACATGGTTATATTTTCTCTAACTTGAATTGTATGTAGGCAGACGTTTTACTCTCCGAGATAAGACCTGATAAAATGTTATTTTACCTGTCACCTATCGTATAATCATACATACACAGGAAGACATAAGGCAAGATTATCATTACAAAATTCATTAATGTTATCCTATGGCTGTCATGCGGGAGATTTTCTTATTCGAGTTCATATCTAAAGAAAATTGTATACAATCTACCAAATAATATGCTGTTCTGATAAAGAAGACAGGGCATTGTATACATATGTTTACTCACAATACCAACATGATAATTGGAAAACATTTTTCAAATCTTTATACAACTGCTCTGATGATTATTTTAATCAAATCATTTTGTTTACCGGAATAGTATCGCTATTATAACACTTAACTGATATCTACAATAGTTAAGTTGCATTTAAATTAAGTTTACTTTGTGTTATTCTGAGTTAAACTCATTCACTCTTGAAGTTTTGCGTGACTTACTATGGTAAGGTAAGATTCCTAAAAACTTGTACGAATGCTCACATATGACTTTTTGAGTTTAGATCATTTTTTAGTAAAGTTGACAAAACAATTCTAAAAAATAAATTTGTCGTTCTTAACATCAAGACAATTTTAACGATGTTTAAACAAAACTACTATAAATAAAATAATTTTATAAACATTGCATCAAAATATTTTTCTCTCTTGCTATTATTATTGAACATGTTTGACAAGAAACCAAATATTTAATACATAGAAAAAAATGATTCTACAAAGAATAATTAAAATAATTAAAATTTAAGCGTGTTTAATTTACTTTAGGCAAACAACGACATGTCTGAAAATCTGCATCCTGGATTCTACTTAGGATCAATATTGGTCCCTCCGCAAAGCTAAGGGGCTCCAACAATATACCTGGTTACAAAGTCTGTTAATTGGGTGTCTAAGAAAACGACATAGTTTAGTAGCTTTATTCAAACCGTGTGGGTAATATTGAAATGGTCATTGCAATGAAATTTACAAAAGTGGATCAGCACATATCTTTTATACAAGACAAGATATATTTTATTAAAGTCGTTTCAAAAGGAACATTCTTCAAATTAAAAAAATGCTATTATTCTCGCCGATAGAAATCTGCTCACACAATGATATCCAGTAATATGATTGGAGAAGGAAACTAGCATTACCGTATTGTTTTACATCTCCGCGTCTGCGACTGGCACTAAAAAGCTCGCCATATTCGTAAAAATTGATCATTTTGAAATTCTGTCGATGTAAAGGATACGTAGCTACTGTTAAGTGATATTTTTGCCCGAATCATTAAAACAGTGTTTAAAAGTGATAGTGTACTCTATGAAAGTGCTGGTAAATGAGAAACTGGATTTTCTGTGTAGTTCACAAATCAGTAATACATGTCACATTGTATCTTTTAAAAACTTAAAATAAACGGTATATGGATATATGCACAGATATTTCACACCATGACTTCGGTAATTCATATTTAAATACCATATACATTTCCAGTCGTTGTTTAGTTTGTTTTCAGTACACGATTATTGTTTTTGTTGTTTGTAACATCGCACATAAACAATTATACCGCCCACGATTAGGACATATATTGTTACGGCACCCGGGGTGATGTTTTATTGGTTGGACTCTAGCTTAATTTATATTAAGGAATATTAAATAACGACCAACGATGTATAAGTGCAACTAAATAATTGATTAATTGATTATTAAACAATTGAACAAAATAGTTATAGGTATATCAATTCCACTAACTTAAGGATATTTTTTCAATAAACACGCAAATAAATACACGCTGCGAAAATTCTATGTTTATGTATAAAATCACGCGGCCTCCATTTATAAACATAATAACAAATATTTTTAGTGTTACATTCATCTTATTTGCTTAAAATATTCGATCCTGACGTTAAAATACCAGTCACTCTAATAACAGCAAAATATTCGTTAACAACGTATTTCCTTATTTAAAATATTCATCTGTTGAATTAACTTATCCCTTGAATTGAATAAAAAATATATTTAGCAAATAAAGGAAATATGATCGAATAAAACTAACGTCTGCAAAGTACCGGAGTCCTCGACTGAGGAAACTCATAGCAATTTATACTGATTCCAGTACACCATAAAATCTTGCGCCTGCACCAGAAAATCTTGTGCATGCACCAGAAAATCTTGTGGAAGTCACCAGAAAATATTGTGCAGAATAGAACGCACAAAAAGTCATGTGCAAAAGATATAGTGCGCTGTAAAAAATATTCTTTAACAATGAATTAAATACATACCGACAAAATATACAATATTCAAACACATGTTCTACCAGATAATCATAATTTCTGGTTCCTAGAAATTAACACCTCCTTTAGCAGATTTAAACAGACCACAGAGTAAACTCACTGCTTCAAGAAAAATGGCTACCCTGTCAAGGTTGCTCGTCTGATCAGACAAAAAATAAGGAATATCCTATAAACCAATGTCTTCGGAAAACAACTAGTGATTTCTATGATAAAACAAAGCGGCTACACAACTTATTACATGGATCCCGAGGATATAGGGTCACTTACAAATGATGATGATGTAAACAAAGGAATTCGCAGAAACTAATGACATTCGAAGTAAGATACAGTTGGTTAGTAAGAATGTAGATAAATCACATGTATAGGATTGGTTGTTCTGTCTAATGAACAAGAGCAACAGTCTTTATCCTTGTGCATATGCTAATCATCAGCTGTTAAACTTAAGTGTAATTTCAAAGGTGAGTAAAAACATTAACACTTATGAAAGAAAACAACATTTGTTTCGATACCCCTAATCGTGGGGCCTTGCAATATATATTACATGTATGTGTTAAAGAATGTAGTTTAAACAGCCATGGAATGTTTCTTTGATGAGTAAAAGCTGTAGCATTATTGTTACTAAGAAGAATTTATAGCGTGTATTTAATTAACAAATAATGTCTTGAGCCTTACAAAGTATCATGTAATATTGTATATGGTCGTCATCATACGCGCCAATTAAGTACCATTCTGACCTAACACAAATTAACAACTGAGTTAAGAGCTTCGTGTATATATTATCCCTTATGAACATTAAAAAAACAACATTCGTGCTATTCGCAGAACAGAAGACTTTTAGTAGCAGCTTATTTAGTTTTAGTTTCTATAAATCGGAGGGACAGATTATCGGTGGATACAAGTCACGTGCCTTTTGAAGGAACGTAAAATTGCTGACGTCGAATGCCAACCGAATAACAGTTCAGTGTAATTGTGTGTTATAAGAATATTTCGATGTTTCCAGAACTGATTGCCACATTTCATACATTCAGGAAACGATTACAATGGTATTGACTTAAGCTCTACACAATTATGATCTCCGCAACGGTTAAGTGATTTTTAAACATCACTCGTACTCGTTGCTTAACATAACATTAGTGCGGACAAACGTGTACAAAAATATTCATATCTAAAAATTGTTTTTGCCCAAATACTGGAATTGTCAATGACGGACGTGATTCATATAAATCAATTAATCAAATCCCAAATGCGGAAAATTCACAAAATATCCAGACCTTATATAACAGGCGTTGTTTTACTTCTTACATCATTACACGTATTGTCAAACTTGCAGCGAAAATCGTTTGAGAATACCAATCTAAAGGATCGTTGACGTATTCGCGTTAATATGTGATAATTGTGCACAGTCTTTAGACTTTTACGCAAATGTTAATGGATTGGAATACAAAAGTTCTAAGTTGAAGCAGGACAGTTGAAATTTCGGTTGTTACAAATTGGTAACATTTAGCCTTAGGTATTTAAACATATGCATGTTGACACATGGAAGAGATTATCACCTTTGTCAGTACTCTTTTCATAGAAAATGATGTACTACTACCTCACAATTAAATAACACGATTTTGCAGTTTTTTATGAAATTAACATACCGGGACTGAATGCATCTGTCGTACATCTTGAAAGCACTAATACTCGGCTCTATAGTTTCCTCTCGTTTGCAAAGACGCAGGTCGTGTTACATAGGACAGGTTGCTTTTTTTCTCCAAAGAACACTACGGTCAAAATTTATTGCGGGTGGGTAGAAACAACAGACCGCAGTGCATTGTTGACTGTCAACCTTTATTATAATTCCAACTAATAACTTGATTTTTACTTAAAGAAATGCAACTTAAAAGAATAAATTCAAATCTATTTGCCTTTTCAATGCTTACATAATAAATATATAATATTATTAATATATAGGACCGGAAACATATTGATGCCTACGGATCAGGATCCAGTAAATGAAAGATGATAATAAAATGTGATAAACACATAAGCAGTGTCAAAGCTTATCATAAATAATAGCTATTTACAGAAAACGAACTTCGGTGTCTGTAGATTTATCTAAACGCTGCTTTCAAATTTCGCTCAAAGGTTATTTTTAAATAAAGTTTTTATGTATTTGTTGTACTATAAAGCATATAAATAGAAAAATCCTTAATTCTACATTAGATAATGTTATCAGTCAACTTCTGCATCACAATATTATTCTAGAGATAAAGTCATTTGTTAATTAATGACAATTTGCCAACGGTGTTTAACACTTTATTTTATTTGGTGTGGATGTGGTGGTTATGGCGGTGTAGGGGCTGCATTTTGTTATTTTTATTTCTTGTTTTGGTCAAATGCAGAATTATATAACTATCGTTCTGTCTAGATTAACACAGTTTCAGTTTTAAATGATGAAAGAGTCTTTTGGAACAAAATCATATTTCTAGTGTATGTCCTATGCGTGTTGATAATATGTTTGAATATGTCATAAGTCTAATTATATATCTTCTGACTGACTGACTGATAACTGGTTTATTTAAGGGTCAGCACATATATTCGCATTTTATCGTGACCCCGTCATGCTGCCCCAGCATGACTTTAAGAGTTTTGACCAATGTGCCAAATAGTGGTCTCCTATTAGGTATCTAATTTCGGCTACCAGATTACATAGCTAAAAAGCTTGAAAGATGGATAATTTCGTGATTTAGTCCTAATTTAAGGTAAGTATTACTGTGTGTGAATTGCACCGCCTAACTTTCGCCCTATGATCACCTTATAACTGTACGGCAATGTGGGGTGTTTAATAAGTGTGTAGTGGTCCTGTGCCTATTAACCGTGTTATCATGACTGGACGAACGAGGCCCGACCGCCCCTAAACCATTCTCCTTATTGTACACTTTTGTACATACAGGGAGAAAGTCCTCGGCTATGGCAGGAAAGAGAGTAAAACGTTCATGTATAAGGAAAGGGTTACTTTTTACAGTATATGAACACTATATTTACTCAAAGCTGAAAAGGAAGTTACATGGGTTAGTTCAATACAGTTAATACCGACTTTTGTAGTAGATCAATATTGTAAAACAGCGAGTGCCTCTGTTTTTACGGGGCCCATAGGGCCATTATTTATTCTCTACCTGGCGTAGAATTACTGAAGGCAGCCATGCAACCTAAGTTGGAACTCTTAACAAAACCGGTTTCCGTCGGAAGTAAAGTTATGTATTGTTAGAAAATAAAACTGGTAATGCCATCCGCGGTCTGACGCAGGAGGGAAAATGATTGTTATTGTGGACACTGTCGATGGATACATCGCTGTTCAATGCAACATGATTAACCTTTTCATTGCTGAAAAGAGACGCGTTGCATTGACTTAAATGCATAAGCGTTCATACTAAACGCAATTGTCTGTTTAAATGTATTGTAGTGTTTCTAAGGACAGGTTGTTTTACGAGCATTCATAAAGTTAACTTGATTATGTCTTGCAATCAACCCTCCTCCCGCCGGCCATAGTTGTAAGCAAATACATTACGTAATTCCACAGGCAGAATAGCATGTCTAGTTAATACTGCTACGTTTTAATGAAATACACCATATATTTTTAAAAATATGTTTAAAATTATACACAAAAGACATTTTGTACGTTTTACCTCTACATGCATCTATATACACTAATGTAATGCACATCTCTGAGAATCTGTCTGCTAAGAGAGGATGCTACCAATTTGAAACTTCCTGACATAGTAACAAAGCACGTCTCTACAAAAGCCTTCTTATCTTTCTGCGTGTGATTATATTTCCAAAGAGAAAGTACGTGTCAAGGGCTCAGGCGACAAGGTGAGTGCATTCCAATGTAAGAAAACATTTCTTTTCAGAAACTGCTAATCGATTCCTTTTCAGTGATACAAAAGAGAACGAGTTTTTAAGCTTATTAAATGTATGAATTTATTACGTATTATAAATTGTAAGCATAGGAACAATTAAATATGTTTGTTCAATCTCATTTCGACGTTAAATTGCATCATATTTTCAAGAACCTGACTTGCTAGGAATACTAATTAATTCCTTATCATCATATTTTTTAATTTAGTTAATTACAAAATCGGTGATATTTAGTTCTGTTTCCTTTAAATGCAACCAATTAGCCCTTCGTATTGGATAAGATTGTTTGGTTTGGCCATCCCTGGAGATAAGTGGAGTTTACTGTATTTAACGCACTAAAGTGGTCGATCGGGTCTTAGGTGCATGCCATTTATCAGACGCATGTGCAATGAAGTTGTTTATATGGATACAAAAGTTTAAAGTGTTTTGAAAGTTGATATGCTCCCAATTTCATCAAAACATAATTTGAATTAATTAATTAGTCAATTAATTAACATTAACTATTATTATTGATGCATTGAATTAATTGTAATGATATGAAGACGTTTGAATAACTACCACACATTTTTAATTAAAATTTCTCATGCAAATATATTTTCCTTCGAAAATAAAACACTTTTTATCATTTCCTGTCGCTTCAATGAAGAAACTACCATTATTTGAGTGAGGATGTTTCTATCGATGAATTAAAAGGATTACCAGTTTAATGCTTCAAATTAATACCGCAACTATAATTCAACGTTACATGCTTGTTATGGCTTGTTATTGTGTCACATACTTGTTTCCATACTAACAATATTAAAAAGATGTAATGTAATTTTCTTATAAAGTAATGACAATGTGGACATGTATGTTAAGATGCTTAAGAGTGTATTTTTTAATACAGAACTTCTTACTGAAAATAATGTTAAATATAAGATTTGTAATACGAAAGCAATTAAAAGGTTAACCGCAATAGACTTTGAAGTTCATAACTGAAACTACTATTAAAATTTAAAAAGACCGGAAGGTTGTTTATCCACTATATACACCTAGTGAAAATGCATGAGATATTCATCGTGCATCATTATGAATAACAAAAACACTAAGTCAATACTTTACATAATATTGAAAACATCTAACAGTTACTGTCTTGGCTTGGTCATTAAGCAAAGAGGATCAACTATTGTGCATGTATAAGGCATATGTTTGACCTTTTACTTTCTTTATAGCGCAATTCAGCTGAATCAAATATGTTTTTTTTTGAGGGACTAACAAGTGCATATATACTGCATTCTCTATGGAGATACGAACCTTCTATTTAATCAACATACAGAAAGAGTGCTTTGTTTTAAGACTTTTTCATTGTACATAATAATTTATACGGTGTGACACATGTCTGTACAAGTGTAAATTCAATTAAAAGCCTATTTGTAAAAAGTCATTTATTTAATTACTCATACTTATCTCTGAAAAGAAATTGATATTAGAGTCATGGTGATAAATAAACAGTTACCCTTCTGTTCTGAGCTATAGTCTTCGATCAGTATGCGTTAAAATTGTTGATATTACATGACAAAGCGCATGCAACTCGGATTTACTATGACAAACGGTATTTTAACATAAAAGACCTTAGACTTAAGTAACCACACCTTATAATTCGTACATGTGAATGTAAAAATATTAATTTTCTCATAAAATGTGCCTGTTCTGGGCATCTATTTAGGTATTTACAAACGGGTGTGAACAATACATAATATGTACTAGAATTTCCGGATACATGAATTTTAAATTTAGTGCTTTAAAAGCAAGCTCACATTTCACAATGCGCTTTTGAGATCAATTGCTCGAACCATACGGTCGTTAAACAAATATTGATGTTTGAATCACTGTCGGCATTGTTAACGTGTTTTTCTGGAATGAGCAAGGTTGTATAAAATCCGACATTCTTTTTTACATAGAGAATTCATATGATTGTGACAGGCTCCAAACAGTTAACGTTAAAAAATACTAACATGTTGGCGTTTAACATAGCCATCGGTTCAATTACAGCACATAATTACAGCAAATATGTGGACTTCTAAAACGAACCAGGACAAAACAAAAGAGGAAAACCTTGTAAAACACTGTTTTAACAATTTCCTTATTAACTATATTGCATTGGAAAAAGGCACACTGGCGAGGTATTTGTTTTATTTAATCATATTTTTTTAATCTTTGCTTCCGTCTCTTGTCCAGGCTAGCATTGGGTCAAGATGTTCTACTGTTCATATTTGGGAATTATGATTCATTGTAGTGACCTTTTAGCCTTTCCAGACATTGAAGTGAACTGTGTTTACTTTTCAAACGGCTCCTTATAAATGGGTAAATGGTTAAAAGGTTTGCATGTAAAGAAAATGTACGATATCTCTTATTCTTCCTCAAATACAATTCATATTTAATTCATATAGATCTAAACATATTTTTTTCTCCAGTCAAAGTGTTCACAGAACTTTCGATGGATGTCCTCCTTGAAAGAAATAGTAGGCATTTTAAATACAAACAGTTACAGCTTCATTCAAAAAATAAAGTCCGGGCAACAAGGTAGCGGTGTTTCTGGTAAATCATTTTGTCCATTTGTAAACTCTATAATATGTAGACACCTAATGTTGTAACTGTATGGGTCTCTCTTTTTGCGGTGTGTCGTCTTTTTGTAGGTTTTGTTCACTTGTACACTTAGCTGGTGTGAGTTTACCGTTGTGGAGTGCTTTGTAAGATTATAATATATCATAGTAATTTAATACACATTGGACCGTTGCGTGTTTTTTATTAATATTGGACGGTATGACAAGAGAATTTGCCACAAAGCGTTGAATTAAACAACGCACCAGCCATGCACATAATGGAAAGTAAGGACAATTTTCCTTTGACACAAAGTTTAAAAGCCATGCTTCTGGCATGAATGGGTTCTCCTTATCAAATGATGCTCTCGGAATTAGATTTTCCACATCCATTTTCTTAATAGCAAATGTCTGCGGTCGCTGAAGTGACTGTTGCAATATACCCCAATGTGTTTAGTCACAGTCGACTTTTAGATAAGTTCTATAGAGCATGCCCTGATAATAAATATGAAAGAAGAACATTGTAAGTTTCTATACATTTCGCAAATCAGTAAATGCCTTCATAGATGTATGGTAATGGCTATATTTTGCATCATATCTCGTCCCTTTGTGTAATCAATTTTACATTTGAATGGTCTGTTAATACCTATGTCAACATAATTAAATTGATACACATACTTGTTAATCCCAAATTGGACTTCACAGTGGCGATTTCGGGTTATGTACTGTACATTTAAGGAAATTCTTTCGCATACAGAAAAACTTTAAATTGCAGACCGCGTTACATAAGTTAACAAATCACTACGGACGGGAACAATTTCTATTATTTCTATGTAGCAATTAAGGTTTTGCCTTCACAAGCATAAGAGGAAAATGACATTGTATGTGATTTATCATATTGCATATTGCAAATTTTAAATTACGGTTAGTTTAGTTAAATCAGGTATACTATATTAGCGATATACGTATAGATTGTCGTTGATCCGGGAAGATTTCAGATTAATGTCCTGGCGATCTTTCAAATGAAATTTATTTGAAATTTTCCATGCGAACTTATTGGACTAAATAGCAGTGCAATGTACAAATGTGCCAGGTCCCTGGTGCGCAGTTCAAAGTGTTTTACAATAGAATATAACAAAAGGTGTAAGCAATTTGCTCTAGACCCATGTAGCTTTAGGACGGAATAATTCTTAACATTCCTGTCGATAAGAAGGTCATTCTCAATGCCGTTCAGAATTGATTTGCACAAAGGCACGTATGTTAAATTGAACTATTCTTTATTATTTCTGTTAAGGCTAAGGCAAATATCTGCAAGTTCGTCGTAAATCGTGATTTTAATGAAATTAATGTTTCCGCTATAGTCCTGGGAATTAAATACACATTTTAAACCTTAATGAATTTCTTCAGTTTCTTTTATTTCGACAGAATACACACATATTATGTTTCTTAACTTTTATTTTTTTTAAAAAGAAGATGAAAAATTGCTTCATTTCTTTCTTTTGTTTTCAATAATAATCGTTTAATAAATTAGTTAGCTAAATCTTCTAAAGCATATTTTTCAAATGAGCTGAAGCAGGAGAAATGGCATATAGGTCATGTAATTGACTAACTGTAAAACAATGTCTATGAGACTTGCCTCTACTATATCATTTCGACTGTGAAGAAAATCTTGTCTTAAATAAAAAAGAAACCATGGTTATGTTCTTACATCGGACTTCCAGTCTAAAAATGTACATGTTTAAATTCATTTCAAAATAAACTTTCCTGTACGTTTATATGTATATGTGTATTTCTAAGTATTTCTATTTTTTTAAAAGAATGTTAATGCATTTCGTAGGACATACGTTTTGATTAGAGAGCAATATTTACTTTAATAAGTATTATAAGTAAAGACCATCTTACGGTTTCCGTTATTGACGTCACATCGATATTTTACTAGCTAAATGCGGCTATTTTAAAAAATAAAAAGGTTTTTTAGTACAGATCGGATTTTGTTGGGACAGGATCAAAGGACATTTTTTGTTTTTAAAGTTTATGCTGTTTTTACTTAGTAAAATGTCTTTTAGGCTACGATAAAAGCTTTGACGAGTAAGCTTTAATTAATTCCAGATGCAAACATTTGTCAGCATATATTTCGATTCCTTAAGGTGTTTTAGATGAAAACGTTGGGGTGATGTTTAATGGAGCAAGAATTAGGGTACTTGCCAAGTCAGTACTTCATGTGTTTCTTGCGGGTGCTAAATACGGCAGATTTACGAAAACATAAGTTATGTAAGTCTTTCGAAATGAGCTCAAATGGAAAATAAACGAAATATACGAGACTCGTATGACAGGCCTACTTGTTCTTTAACTGACAAATGGATTTCCTAGTGAAACAAAAAATATTTATTTTATTTAATTATTCATCTTATATTCAATAGACGTTATTCTTTTGTTGCTGAGATTAGCCAAACAGTAAAAAAGGAAATAACGATCTAGATTTAAACAATGAGCTAAAAAAGTTCATTTTTGTTCGGTTTTAGCTTATGTTATAAACGCGCTAACTAAAATAATTCTTTCATACGTATATACTTCTATGGCATATTAGATATGTCCTTAGAGCAAATATAACTGATAATGATGGTTTAATTGATTAAAAAGTGCAACAGCAAGGTATAACTGCGTGTGCATTAATGCTATTAAAATACCTTACGATATTTTAATATCCTCAGGATTTAACTTGATCAGATAAGAAAATGAAAGTAAATGCAAATTTAATCTGGAATTGATTTCAATGATTTCAAAAACAAGTTTCCTTTTCACCTTGTCTGAAGTACGGAAAATGATATTCAGTTTCATTCAACAGTTATTTTTTAAATGTTACACAAATTGTTGGCAATGTTAGAAAGCTTAAATATCCTGTTGAGTAATAATGGAGTCCGACAAGAGTGCAATTAACCAGTTTTGTATAAATAAATGAGTGCCAAAAGTGTCAAAAGTGAAATGTAAAAAGTACGAAAAAAATCATAGACTATTAGAAAACAAACTAAATCAACAAAATAAAACGTAGTACTGTGGTAGTACTGTGAGTTAATACGTTTTAAAAAAACATATCATAAAAGCCGAGGATTTATCCGCAGTTGGCATATTGTATGTAATAAAGGTACCAAAAATCCCGATTTTATACCTACTGTGCAATCTCACGTAAAGGGTGTGGAGACTGCTCAAGTTGTCCCACCTATATAGGGCACGGCTGGAGAGATGAAGAGACAAGAAATCCAACAGTGACCGTCCGATTATGGCTTTAAGTCATTGTTTTCATATAGTCTCAACGACCTGTCCGGTTATCGTGTAATTTAAAAGCTATGCAAGTTCTTGACTGTAAAAGGGTCAATTGCAAGGAATACAGTACATCGAAGGATACCCGGGTTGTAACCGTCTGCATACATTTTCTGATAAGTTTTGTAAAGTGGTCAGAAAAGTTATTGAGACCTTTGATTTTCTTCAACTTGTATGAAACATTTCATAAAATGCAGGATGGCTTCTGCCTTTCTGCATAAGTGTTTTCATACTGCTATTATACTTAGAAGCAATAAAACCATTGTGGTGAAAGAATTTTGAAAACGCCTTTCTTAATTTATGAAAACGAAAGCCTTGCTGTAACAGATTAGAAGAAATAAACCGGTTTCTAGCATTGAAATCTTCTACTTTAGTACAAACTCGTGCAAACCTTGTAAGTTGTAATATGTAAATACCATAGGAGGTAGCACGAGGTGAATCACCATCAAGGTATGGATAATTCACAATACTAAAGTTGAAATCATCTCTCTTGTCATAGATTTTAGTAGAGACGTTGTCATAGGAAATAGCGATCTCAATGTCTATAAATGCTGCATTTAAATTTCAGTTATTTGCTTTATTAGGGGTAAGTTCTGGAGGGTAAATCAGATGGATCATATGAGAAAAGAAAGGATTATCTATATTTAGAATATCGTCAAGATAGCGTGACGTTAAATTGAAAGCCTCTACAATGTGGCTTTGGTTTGAAGGGGATAAAGTTAACATGAAATTACTTTCAAAGCCGTATAAAACAAATCTGCAATTAATGATACACAGTTGGTTCCCATAGGCATACCAATTACTTGTCTAAATAAAGTGTCATCGCATTTTATGTAAATATTGTCTAATAGAAAACGTCGAGCTTCACAAACATCCGTGCAAGTCCACATAGTAAATTTTTCTAAGAAAGTGTTAGTAAAAAATGCATTACTTTCATGACATGCAATATATAGACGTTGCTCTCGAGCAGATGTTTTCTCAATAAGAGCAATCAATTTGGTCTTAATTAAATCATGAGGTAAAGAAGTGTACAGTGTAGAGAAATCGTAAGTATTACCTGCATAGCGATGAAAGTTTAAAGTACGAAATTTGTCTAAGACTTCTGAAAAAATTTTAAAAGACCAAAAAATGTTAATTCCTGAATTTTCATACACTTTTTCACAATATTTAATAACGTGATTGCGAACAGCTGTAAGGCAAGACGTAAGTAGTTTAGATATGTGAGTGGTGGTGCTAAAGCTGACATTAACTATGAATCGTGATTTGTATGGTATCATTATATTTGAAAGAAATAAGCTTATTTATCTAATCGGAACTTTGTCATAGCGAATCAATAGCCCTACCAAAAAGGTAACATATAACTTATAACCAACAGCTACAACCTGAAACACGATCTTTTACCTTTCTTAGTAAGTTGAATCTGGCAAGTTTTGCAAATGTATTCTATTATCACTTTGGAGCTATACAGCATCACTTGACTAGATATTAGAATAAAAGAGACTACAAAAATTAAAATGAATTTTACAATGTTCATTAATAGATGCTTATATTGATTGGCAAGAATGATCTTAATCTGAGCAAACTTTTCGATTATGACGTAGCTGATTAACACTTTTATTTTTATCTTATTCAAAATGGCAAAAATCAATAACAATTTACCTAATAATTTTATGCAATGAAAGTAAGGTTTATACTATGTCATACCCAAACATAGTCTGAGTTATTTTTACCGAATTTAACAATTAAAAACTAAACCATAAAGTTATAGATTTTGCTGTCAGTGCTTGCCGTTTATTATCAAGTGTCGACTCAAATGGATTTTTTATATTAGCAGCTTGTCAGGTTTGTATCATTTAAACTTAGATGGGTATAATCGATTGGGGACCTACTTCTTTCAACTTTAATAATTCCCTCTTGACTGTCAAACGTTTGTGTTAGGTTAGTAGTCAGGTATTCAGTACTTGGGGCAAGGTGAAATAAGTGTTCGTGTTTAAGGTATTACTACGCATTGTCGTTTTCGGGTGCAAAGCCGGGACTCTCCGATACAGCCTCAACATCTTTATAACTAGAATGTTGTTGGATGATGCAAAACTTCTGACGTAACATACACAATGGTGTGCAAAGGTTGTTCTAGCTTCCTTGGTTTTCACATGATATGGCATTTAGATAGCATAATGACATTGTCTATAATTTAGACTGACGTCCTTATACAGTATATATCAGGCGTTTATTTTTTTAACATTATTAAGTCAGAGTAGTTTAAACATGTATGTTTACGAATATATTTATCTGGTACATACTGATAAAAATATATCATACATCCTAAAATTCCTTAGCTAGTTATATACATCTTTACAACAATTGAAACACATATGCCTCTATACAGAAAATATGTCTTTAGTTCAAAAGTATTCGATATTATAATGTTTGAGGTGAGATATAAATGAAAGTATTGTTATGAATTCCATGAAGCAGCCATTTGTGCTGGGAGTTAAAAAATACTAAATTGCATCAGCGAACCATTGAAAGTACGTGATTACATAGGAGTATATATTTGATTTAAGTTTTCTAACAAACAAACAAATAAACAAGGTTCACGCATAAAACGTGCTACATGTACCTTATACAATATATTAAACAACTTCAGGTCTTGCAATAATTTTACATTAAATTCTCAATTACTTATATATTTTAGTAATGTTGACTAATGGTCGTCAAATACTAAAATAGTTAATATCGCTTTGCATATTTTTCAGTAATACAGTAAGTTTTTTTAACTATAATAGCATTGTACTAATGTGATATGTTATGCATTCCTTAAGTCCTAAACACGTTTATTAGAATATTGATTGGGTATCCATTTATTTTAAAAGCTTTCTTTCTGATTCACTAGTAATCCATTTATTTTCTCGCATGCATTCTGTTTTAAGACGTTTGTTCTTTGGGTCAATATCAACGAAGTTGTTCCATATAATCATTGGTGTTTTCAATTTATTGTCCTGTCTCCTGATAGACAGCGGAATAAATCGTAAGCTTAAAGGAAACAACACGACCGAATAACTGTCGTCTGCCAGTCTTTAAATGTCTAATCATGGTAACGGAGTATAAATCTGCATAAGAAAGATTGCACCAAATATACATGATACATTGAGGTGTTGAAAACGTAGTAGAATATTGGAACCAAGATAAGTTAATGAACTAAAGAATACTTATTTCAGAACGTTTATGGAATGGTTGAATTTACATATTTGTTTAATATTTATTTTTATTATTTGACCATATTTTAATCTCATAGTTCTTGAGCTAACACAATTTGATTCTAGGAAGGCATATTATTAGTGGTTCTCACTTACACGTCTCCCTCATCTGTTTGTTTGCTTGTTTCTATATGTGCACTCAGGATATTTTATAAGGCTGTAGTCTAGATATTTTGTATTTGGAATATACAAAGAAAGATCTATTAATCTCATATTACAATACTTTTCTTCACAAATTGACAGAATGTTGGCATAAGTTTATGTTCGCAAAGTCTTCATAAAAAATCATTTTGCTGTTGGGAGTTCAGATACACACTTTAAGACTTTACGACTAAGAAAAGCATGTTCTTCGATTACGTAGTCCATTTCAATAGTTTCTGGGTTCATTAAAACGTAAGAATACACTTCATAAATGTCAACCAATTCCTTTTAAGTGATTACAAACTTAAAAGCTATTGAGAGTAATTTTAGGAACATGAACTTTCTGTTCACGAACTCGCATGTGTTTTTCACTTTCGATAAATAACATGGCATTTTCTGCTTTATCATTTTATTGCTTAACATTTGCGTTTAAAATAATATGTATTTGCCTTGTATCTAACAAGATCCAGACCCGTGCTATATGTAAATCATCGAGAGCTTAAAGTTGGTAATTTAATCACAATCTACTATCATACGCTTGGTGTCACATTGATGAAAATATCTTGTTGTTCATTTTATCGAACCTCTTCTTCGACATTTAATCAATTAATCATTTGTTTCTTATTTATTTGTTTGATAGTATTTGTAAATGAGCTTTGCGCAATATAAATGTTATTTAGAAATTCCTTTATAATATGTGCTATTTAGAAACGTTTCTTATATTCAAGAAATAGATAAACGATGTCATAAAGAGCAATGTATCATATATATAATGTGAAAGCATATGGCTTGACTACACTATTGCAGTGTATGATGATTTTCATAGACCTTTCCAATGATCAAAACTGGCAGAGGGTCGGTGTACGCTTAACATGTTATCATCTCAATTGAGAGTCTAATGAGGCGTCGGGGTTCCCGTGTGTCTCGGAGTCGTCGCGAGTCAGGCGGAGGCATAGGGATATCCGGGAGTGTTGTCAATTGCCGAAAATGTCAGTACATGTATTGTTTTTCCAATATATCCCTTAGATTTTGTTGGGAAACAAAAACGGGGATTGGCAGGCGTCTCGTGAGCTTCCATGAGCCATAGGGGAAAATATATTTGATAACAAAGCAATGCGATGGGCTTAACAGTTTCAAACCACAGCATTCTACCATCAGATGATTCATACTATAAGAAATTTTATCCATTCTATTTGGCATTCCGGTGGTCCCTGAATATACATGTCTGGCACAGCAGGACGTTCTGAATGATCGATGTAATTTAAAGTACAGTCTACAATTATTACTTGCTTATGTATGACACAGCAATAGGATTTTGTGCACTGAGCGGGAACCCTTAGTACATAAACGCCTTATTGCAATAAAGATACAAGCTTTAACAGGGACTTGCATCTTCAATATTATGGCCACAAATCGTTAATTGTTCACTGCGATTAACACTGCGATTAGCCACGATGTTTTGTTTTTAATTCACAGGCATTTGGAGGGTGTTTAGTAAAACTTGCAGACATTCACACTACTGTCTAACTTGGCATCTAACTGGCTCGCCGGCATTCGCATTGTATTTGCATACCTTTCTGAATTGTTTACCACTTTCACCCTAGTATTTCTTCTTAATTTAGATTTGAAATCACTAGTTAGGTCTCGTGCAATCTAAATACGTCTCAGTGACTCTGACATGGAATCCATACAGCTTCCTGTTGATTTCTCCGCCCGTTGGTTACAATTCGCTTAGTCACTAGCGAGGCCGTGTGATACAGGGAGACCTAGAAAGATGAATACGATATCTGTTGTGATTCCAGTCAGATTTATGCGAAAAAGTTCGAACAAGTACAATCCAGGCATTTTACTAATTCTGGGAACGTTCTTGTTGCTTTCTGACTGAATTGCAAGGACATCTCAAGGTGTTATTGTTGTTGTATTTTTTTTTTTCAAACAACACAGCAAAACGTCTAGGTATGTATCAGTTATCACTGGCATGTGAGTGATTCACAAACCATCTCAATAGTTTACTTGCATAACAATATATGTTACTGGCACTTGTTGTCAATCAAGATTCTATGTCTGTCGAACTCTGCGGAACTGCAAGGAAAGGCAATGTGAGACCTATGCAATTATGTTTTGGGGGATTTTCCAAGCATTTAAGATAAGAAATATACTACAGTTTCCAGTTGAACTAACTATTTGTTTGATAGAATGTGAATTTCTGCAAATGACCGATGTGAATGTAAAGTCTTTGTATATGGGATATATTGAAGAGTGTTTAACTCCAACATAATTTTCAATTCACCAGTACGGAACAAGGTATATGAAGTTTAAATAAATATTATATATTGGAAATGTAGGTATGAATATATGTGGTAATGCTTTGAATGACAAAGAGTACAACATGTTTATGTTTTATAAACCATTGACATTTGAGATGCAGACTCAATATATCGTATAAACTCATTTCGTAACATCTTTTGTGATTCCTTTGCAACCGAATGTGCGCATTGTGCTAAGAAGTTCAAATTGGTTAATACTAGGATGTCAGCCAAATAGACTACGAAAGCAAACTTGAGAACAGTTTTCGACTCCGCATGTTCCTCAGCATATTTCGGGTATCCCGAATTTCCTTAACAAATACCTACGTATTATACGATTTCAAAATATGCACTGCTAAGGCATCGATTTTGTGACTGTCTAGTCAATATAACTTGGTATTAACATATTTTATTGCAAAATATTCTTATTTACAATGCACAAGAAAGTAAGGTAACAAGTTCCTAAAATCATTTGAGATTAACCTCTCCCCGGAACATATCTATTGATAGGACATGCATTCTAAATACAGTCAGAACTCGACCAAGGAAATGTAAGATGATAAAATCACAATGGTGACAACAATGCACACTCTACTTCATGGTTAAATTTATCACTTATTTGATTTCCGATAACAACTTCGTTGTGGTGAATAAATAAAAAACATTACAAACAAAATATGACTTCCAGAATATTAGACATAATATGAAACATGAAATTTAAAATAACAGCGAAATTAACTGCATTACAGGACGAAAAACATGACCCACAAAAATGAATCTACAAAAGACTACAATTTGTAATGCTACAGTTTGTAATATATATTTGCTACGTATGATCTCGGATACAAATGATACACATTTACTATGGTGATTTTACACTGGTGTGTTTATTAATGAAATAAATTTAGATAAGCCCTCAGGCGAGTCCAACATGGTCTCTTAAATATATTTCCAATGCGGTTTCTCAAAAAAAATCCGGATTGGACTGATATTTTTTATTCTATACCCATTTTATTCTGTTTTAGACTTAATATTTTACACTTGATTTTACTTCCATTATTACTACTTTGGATTTATTAACAACATTTTTTTTAAATTATCTTAATTCATAAATGACAGATATGTTAAATAAAATTAGTTTTTTTCTATATCCATGTATGTCTTCCTCTGAAATCATTCTGTTTTGTCGTTGTTGTTTCTTTTGTTTGTTTTTGTTGTTTTGTTTACAATTGAATGCTGACTAACGCCTCCGTCATTCGAGCTGCTGGAATCGTACACTTTTATTATAAACAATACGTAATGTAAAGCGCTTACAAACATCAATGTTATCATAATTCTCTTTGGTTAACGACGTTTATTGTCGCCGCGAATGAGCGTTCCTGGAAAGGTCTTACAGATGAGGTCATGTTGTTTTACAAACAAGTAAAGAATGGCGCATTAATGCATTGAATTTTAATTAATATTAAGCTTTGATGAATATCAGAATAACACTAGATTGTAGCTTAAAATGATGCTACATTATTACCTGTCGCTTGAAAATGTTACAATGTTTCATATTTGTATGTATGATTTGTTTAAATTACATTGCATATATTGTTGGGTATTATGTTTGTATTCGGACCATTTCCCATGAGTTCATAGTCAATTCATTACTGCATATAATTTAATCCATGAACATTTGACGGCTGGGATGTTACTGTTTCTTGGTCAGTTTCTTCTATGTTCTGTTATTGAACAGAACCTTTACGTCGATCTTTGAACGGATGATCACGTGATACAAATCCCCTGTGTTGACATAAAATTAGATATAGAATCGTCTTTTAGGTTATTAATCGAGCAGGGCACAATTTGAGATAAAGTTGACAGTTTGATAGCTTTGTTAATCAATAATCTTGTTAAGAATATTGTCAAGCAAACTAACTTTACCTGTCGATAGGTGCTGATTTAAAAATCAAGTTAAATTTAACGTGCTTAAATATCATAGAAATGCTTAGGAAAAGTGAACGTCCACCTTATACATGGTGGCGCATTTTCTTTATATTTTTATCAATATTTTAACGATGCCACTGCTTAATTCCCAAGACAATCTGCTGCAATAAACATTCACTTTATTTGTTCATCACTTATATCTATGAACATCTTTTACCAATATTGTATTTAAAGTCATCGACTTGACATATTTTCCGGTAAAATGTGAATTACACCAGTGACAATGCTTAAGTAATCACATAGAATACGTTATATTTCTTGGATAAATTATATTTTATAAATTTTAACCGAAAAAGAAAATAGACAACTTTCCAAATCTATTTATATTTACGTGTATTGATGTTTATGCCACATGCTGGTTTCGAAACGTAAGCAATACTTTCGGGAAGAACAACAGGGATTGAAAGAACATTATGTATGTAATTTACGTGGGAAACAATTTCGTTAATGTCGATTTCTGAACAGCAACATATAATAAACGAAAGCAATTGTCGACAAATAGGAACGGATTTTACTATTCTAAATGAATACTTCCTTATGTTAATCTTTTTAGCTTTTTTCCGATACGATTAATAATTATAAAAGCTATCCTTGCCAAATTTTAATATACGGAAAATTTTAAAAAGTTACTGTAGTGTAGTGCGCATGCGCCTGTGACCGGACGTCTCCCAGAAATGTGCTCTCAATAATTTAATATTTTAAATGTTTTAAAGGATTTTAAGTCGTGCTTGGACTCAAATAACCAGCAGAAATGCTCATGGATATTACATTTACCGGATGAAAGTGTTCTTCAGTGGAATTTTCAAGTGAATTCTTAAAGAATTGACTTTTTTCATCGGCGTGCTCTCCAAAACATGTGCTCTCTATAATTGAATACTTTGAGGACTTTATAAAACCTTCTAAGTCGTGTTTGGACACTCATAACTAGTAGAAATACTCATGGATATTACATTTATTAGATGAAAGTGCTCCTTATTGAAATTTTCTTGTGAAATTGTGGTGAAAATGACTTTCATCGGCGTACTTTCCCCACCCACCAGTTTAGCATCACTGCGCAACATCGGCAGGCAACCGGAAACAAGATGGCGGCACAAAGGGAAGTCAATATTCATTTTATCTTCTGTGCAGTAACTATATTCTTCGTAACAGTATTCTTCCAGACAAATTGTATCGGCGAAGAATTATTCAAGAAGCCACTGTATAATAGCCTATAGTCATATAGCTTGACTTTGAAATGTGGTAAAAGCCAATTTCGTTTGTCACTTAGGAACGATGTTAGGACTTGTACACTGATATACCTATTGCTCATCCAAGCAGGTGACATTGAAATTAACCCAGGACCCAGATATCCGTGCGGAATTTGTAAGAAAAATGTTAATTGGAATAGCAAAAGCATTCAATGTGACGGCTGCGACGTATGGTATCACGCTGCTTGTGCAAAAATTGGCCCAGAAACATTCAGAAATCTTGAACATTCGAGCGTGTCTTGGATATGCATTCATTGTGGACTGCCAAATGTATCATCTCAACACTGTATTGATATTGATGAACTCTTTAGTAGTAACACATTCTCCCCTCTCGCCCAGCCAGACAGTGCCATAGATCGTGACCATATTGATCCTACTGAACACCGCAAGTTAGACTTCTCTTCTTCCCCAAAGCGTAGCACACCAACACGTGGGCTCATACCTGACATATCGCGCATCTCGGTTGAAACACAGTCGTCGCATGCTAACAGTATAGAATCCGAACTAACATCATCTTATCTTGGTGAATCGCACATGAATAAAACTGACAGTACATCCAACTACATGTCGGACACTAGCCTTACGAAACCTAAAAAAGAAAACCTGGACATTCTAGTTATAAACTTTCAAAGTGTGAAAAACAAACAGACCGAACTTCATAACATTATATCAAGTTGTGCCCCCGATATCATCATAGGAACAGAAACCCACACAGACTCTACTTTTAATAATGCTGAGATCCTACCTGCTTATGTACCAGCGGAACATATTTACCAAACCTTTAGAAAAGACAGGAAAGAATTAATTGAAAAAGGCGGCGGAGGTGTCTTAATTATGGTACGCCCAGAACTAGCGGCAGAAGAGTGTTTAGACTTAGACACAGACTGTGAGATAAAATGGGTTAAAGTAGCTGTATCCAAAAGTGAAAACATTCTTATTGGTTCATACTATCGAGAACCTAAATCAAAACTTGAAGCCCTTGAAGAAATGGACAAATCTCTTAGTAAAATTGCAAACAGTAATGTTTACAAGAACATGAAATTATTCATAGATGGTGATTTTAACCTAGGCGACATTGATTGAAGCCTGGGCCGCTGTGTAGCTGGCGCCAGAGACAAAAACCATTGTGAAAAACTTATAAACATTTCGAATAACCATCTACTAGAACAAGTTAATACACTTCCAACTCGACACGGGAGAATACTGGATCTACTTTTTACATCACACTCAAGCCTTATACTGCGGCATACTATCTGCCCACCCATAGGACTTAGCGATCATGACATCCTATCAGTCACAACACACATCCAACCAGTTATTAACAAGAAAGCTCCTAGAACTGTATACAACTACAAGAAAGCAAGATGGGAACAGATCAGAGACGACATGACCTCATTTAAAGACACATACTTCCAGTCGGATCCATATACCGAATCGGTCGAACATAAATGGACAAACTTTAAAGAAACATTGCTTAAGTCGTTAAACACAAACATCCCTACAAAAACATTGAAAGGTAATAAGAATGACCTACCATGGATGTCTAAGAAGATAAAGAATATGATCCATAAAAAACAGAAACTTTACAATAAAGCTAGAAGCACTCAGAATGAAGAAGATAAGCTTGCCTTCCATAACTTTCGTAAAACGGTCAGGAATGAACTTCATACAGCATACTACTCGTACATCAACAACCTAGTTGAACCTGAAAACGATCGTGCATCTAAGTCGTTCTGGAAGTTTATAAAATCCAGAAAACAGGACACAATGGGCATTGGAACTTTAAAAAGTAACGGCCAAGTTGCTGAAAGCGCGAGCGAGAAAGCCGAAATGTTGAATAATCAGTTCTGCTCAGTTTTTACGCAAGAAGACACTAACAATATACCAAGTAAAGGACACTCGCCTCATCCATCTATGCCAAAAATCCACATCACACTGAATGGAGTGATTAATTGTATTAAAAGGTTGAATCCTAAGAAAGCCAGTGGCCCAGATAAAATGCCTATTATTGCCCTGAAAGAAACTGCAAGTGAAATAGCCCCTATTCTACAAAGTCTATTCCAACAATCTTTGGACACTTACGAAGTACCTAATGACTGGAAACAAGCAAACATCGTACCAATATTTAAAAAAGGTGATAGAACTAAACCTTCCAACTATCGTCCCGTCAGTTTAACAGCGGTAGCTTCTAAAATGCTTGAACACATAGTGGTGTCAGCAATAATGGACCACTTAGATACTAATAACATCTTACATGAAAATCAACACGGATTCAGAACTAGAAGATCGTGCGAAACGCAACTACTCTTATCGACCGACGACATTACGAATCTTATGAACCAAGGTTTACAAGTTGATATGGCTATATTAGACTTTGCCAAGGCTTTCGATAAGGTGCCACACCGACGGCTGGCGGAGAAGCTCTCCTACTTCGGCATTCGGAATGATACACTATCGTGGGTGAACGCCTTCCTCCACGGCAGACAGCAACAAAATGTGATTGACGGTGAATCTTCGCGGCTATCCAATGTTACATCGGGTGTGCCCCAGGGGACGGTACTGGGCCCGACATTGTTCCTCGTTTTCATAAATGACATTGCTAGTAATATCACTTCTACCATACGTTTATTTGCTGATGACTGTGTTGTCTACAGGGCTATTAGATCACCGTCAGACCATGAAAATTTACAACGAGATCTTGAAAAGTTAGTCGAATGGAGTAATACTTGGCAAATGGAATTTAATGTGGATAAATGTGCCATCATGAACATTACTACTAAGAGAAACAAATCACTATTTGACTACAGTATGAAAGGCCAGATCCTTGAAAAGGTGAAACACCACCCATATTTAGGAGTCGAACTTGCAGATAATATGAAGTATAACATCCATATTGAAAATATCACGTCTAAAGCCTCCAGAGTACTCGGATTTATAAAACGGAACTTAAGACACTGTCCAAAGACTATCAAAGAACGTGCATACCATACGCTCGTCAGACCTGAACTTGAATATAGTTCACCCATATGGAACCCCCAACAAAAAACACAGATCAAACAAATTGAACAAGTGCAAAGAAACGCCGCAAGATTCGTTCTGAAGAAACCCTTCAACTACCAAAACCCAACTAGTGTTACTTCTATGTTATCGGAACTGAAATGGCCAACTTTGGAGCAACGTAGATCTTCATTCGACCTTATCTTCATGTATAAAATCGTACACCAACTAGTAGCTGTACCTATAAACTACCTACCAGTGCCTTCCCCTAGACACAACATGGACGAAGCAGTATACATATGTAATACCTATTCATCGGCTAGAAACAACATGAAATTTGTGACTTATCACTGTAACATTAACGCGTACCAACATTCGTTCTTCCCGCGAGTTATCATTCCATGGAATAACCTCCCAGAAACCACATTACGGCAAAGCACGCTTGATGGCTTCAAGGCAGTGGTACATCCCACTGCAAAAATGTGTTAACCAACCAGAGACAATGTATAGTGTAAATACACGTTGGAAGTTTTCTTTTAAACATCACAGAACGTTTTTCTTTAAATGAGCACTTGATTTCCTGGGAGACGTCCGATCACACGCGCCCCCCCCCCAGTTAAACAGTTGTACAGCACAACCCCGCACTACTGCACCTCCACAAGATGTCCACAAGGATTTTGATGGAGTACATCATTGAAGTTGAAGTTGAAGTCCTTTATTAAAAAAGCAAATGGTTTCTATCAGCAACAACTAATGTCATTTCTTTTATTTGTTCATATAACATCTAGTATGAAGGGTTAAGCTCCCAGAAAAATGTATTTCTTAGGCTTAATTTCCATATTTGTATTTGAAAGAAAACACATCGATATAACAAGTTTATATATTCCATTCCTAAAGGAAACAACTAGAACTGCTTCCTTGACCTTGAAGCAACAATAATTTTGAGCGAGTGCATGCTTCAAACAACATTCTAATGTAATTTTTTCCTTGAAATCTAATTGGAATTATGAGTTATCCTGTAACAAATATTGATTTTTCTCACAAGATTCTGTCCCCAACATTATAATAAATATAACCGGGAACTTTAATAAATCTGGAAATGGCTTCAGGAAACAAGTAGGCGTATAATGTTTTAAATTAGTCTGTATTACTCGCCCTTACCACAACATATTAACCAGCAGTATAAAAGGCACATGAACAGGTTATGATATTGTGAGAAGCCGAGAATCAAACGGAACATTAAAAATGACTGTTTTCAGTTCCTTATAATGGTGTCAGTTTGTCCACTGGAGGTTATGATATTTTACGGGGGTTCCAACGCAATCCAAACAAGCCATAACTTGAATAACTTAATTAGTATAACGAGCTGAATTGATGATTGTATGTATTTAATTATACACTTATGCAAATTGTATTCAATAATACATTGGCTATAAATTGGTGCAAGCCATTATATACTTTATTCATTTTTCGAAGATTGAATTTAATATTTCACAGAAAACTTATTCAGACTCAAGGAAAATAAGACCATGTGTTGATTCAAATTCTTGCTTAAACTTTATATCATTTGGGCGCTAGGAACGAGAGAAAAAGAAACAATTCTCATCACGGAATACAAAGTATCAGCAATGGTATTTGAGCAATGAACAGGTCTATGTTTGATAAATTATATTCAATTTTAAAAGACGCATGCAAATGTGTGAGATAAAAAGCAAAAGAAATTTCACCAGTTTAAATGACATCTGTTTCTTTTGGTTAAAGGTATAAATTGAAATCTTTCAATTTGTCTGTCGTCTGTCCAAAGTTCAATTACTACGATACGGCAGAATTTATTGGATGTTGGCTCGAAAAATAACAGTTTTCTTGCACAATAATCTTAAGCCACATCGGTACATATACAGCGCTGGAGCAAGCATTAGATTTTGGGTTGCATATTTATCGAATCAAATCTTATTTCGTCTGCAGAAATAAGAGGTTACTTCTTGTGTAATATATACAGTGTTAATTATGTATACAACAACATTGATGAAACTGCTTTGAGATTAAAGTTTCTTGTTTATATGAATCAAAAATAATTTAACAAGGATGTGAATGGCAAAATACATGTATTTCAATTTTGCAAAAGGTACAAAGTAACAGGGAAACCCAATGACGAGACATTATACAACGAAAGAAATAAAAGAGACCAATTACCGCCTTAAAATTTTCACCAAGTGGGTTTAATAGGCTGTTAGGTTCATCTTACCAGTCTTTCTTAAATGTGGTAGCCGACAATTTGTCCATATCAAATGCACATAACAATATCAAACCACAGCGTTGGGGAATTTAGGCTGATTTTTGTATGAACTCATACTTTAGTATTACTTCTTTTGAACACTAACTAAATTGTTAGACAGAACTAATCGCGGTAAAAAATCACTCTGAATGTGTATTCTTTCCAGCGATATAAAAGTTTGATACTGCTCTCTGCCAAAAAAAAGCATCGACGTCAGAACGTATTACGCGGATGGCCATATAACGTGATCTCAAATGTAAGTAGTCACGTGATTTTATAAGTTTAAAAATATCTCTGCAGCGTGGCCCTGATAGGATATACACGTTTGAAATGACAATATATATATATATATATATATATATATATACATATATATACAACAGATTGTAGTTCAATAATTTAATTTTTTATGATATAATAGTGCAAAATAAATTTACATTTATATTGTAATGCATATTTTATGACACTGCGTTTTGACGATGAAAATGTATTGTCTGACACCATATTTAGATTGATGAAGTTTTTTTCTTTTGGTATGCAATTTTATCTACGAAAAACCAGTTTTGCGATATGTGTTGTTAAGATAATTGAATACTCGTGCCCTTTTTGCTATTTGTTG